>JBBPBR010000007.1:17685979-17726906 GCA_037974775.1 Cicer pinnatifidum | reverse complement strand
CATAGAAATTATTCTTACATATTGCATAAAAAAAATTAATAATATATCTTAAGAAAAAAATATTATTAATTAAGATGTATTAAATATTTTAATTAAATGTTTGCATTATTATTTTAAATATATTCCTTAAAAAATACTTTATATTTAAAATCAATATTTAAATACATTCTTTTTATATATAAATACATTCTTTTTAAATATAATTAAAGATAAATTAAATAAATTTTATCTATTTAGACTAAATTTTGATTTAGATACATTAATTTTCTTTAATTTTAGTATTGATATTTGATACCGGAGTAGTATATATATAGGTGCTCAAAAGTTTTCTTGGACAAGATCACACATTAGAAAATCAAACATGGATTTGAGCTCTCAGCACCTCTTATATTTTCTTCTCCTAGTTTCTTTGTTTTGTCCAATTTATTGTTCAAAAACTAGTAGCCACCATTTAACCAATCAAACTTTTCAACAAGATGAAAAGTTTCACAAGTTGAAGAAGAAGATAGCAATTCGTCTTCAACAGATCAACAAACCCGCTGTCAAGACAATTTATGTATGTTAAAATAAATCTTAAAACTTTAATAGAATTTTCATCCAACATGCATGTTTAGATGAGTAAATTTATGATGTAATATAATTTTTTAGTATAACTCAAAATTTTCAATATAAATTACTTTGTTTTGAAAATAAATTTAAAGAATTTTTAAATAGAAGGGAATTCTTGAATCATTATGACCAAGCAAAACTATGGATGTGATATTCTCCGTTAACTTTGTAAAATATGAATCTTAAAATAGTCCTTGTAATTATCCATGAACAATAATTGTCCCTAAGTATTTTGAAATTTGTATATTAACCCCAATAAATTTACATTTTTTTGCCAATATGTTCTTATAATGTTTTAAATTTTGCACTTTGGTTCTTTTAAGTATTCAAACCTAGAAAATTGGTCCATTAATTTTTGTTCAAATATTCAACTTTAGCCCAATTTCTAAAATTTCCACTTTGCATCTTGATTCTTCTGTTATTTATATATTTACTAAAAAAATTTGAAACTTATTAAAAATGATCCAGATTCAAAAAGCAATTATTGCATCCAAACAAATATTATAATTATAAATGAAAAAAATTAGATCAAAGCTTTTGAATTGTTTAAAATTTTAAATTTTCTTGAATTTTTAATTACTTCGCATCGAACAATTACTTCAAATGCTACCTAAAAACTTAGAGTTTAAAATAGCCTACTAATTAGTAGTCCCTATTACTTCAAATTCGTGTTGATATATTTTAAATTTTGCTTACAAATATTTGAAAGTAGGTTCATATTTTTTCTTAAACTGTTAAAATTGGTTCCTCAATGGGTAACTTTGCAAATGGGTACCTCAAATTTTTTTTAAATTTCAGATTTGGTACAACTTTTTAAAATTGTCAATTTGCACCTATTTTCTTTTGATATTAATATTTTTGTCCTAATAGTTTTAAAATTTATAAAAATAACTCAATTTTTTTTTAAATAAGCATTTTCTTTATCCAAACAAAAAATTATAAATGAATGAAATTCAATTGAAACATTTGTATTGTTCATAATTTTAAATTTTCTATAATTTTCAATTACTTCATCCAAACAACATAAGCCTTGGTGTCTAAATTATATGCTTGTGTTTGTGTTTATTTAATTTGTTAGTTTTTATTTTTGCAGAGTCCTGATGGTGATATCATAGATTGTGTTCTGTTTCATAAGCAACCTGCTTTTGATCATCCTTTATTGAAAGGGCATAAACCATCGGTAATTCTTATTTTTTTATTAATTGAATTAAGAAAAATTCAAAACTATATTTTAAGCTAATTATAACCTTTTATAATTTATAATTTTTCATGAATAATTGTATATATAGGATCCTCCAAAAACACCAGAAAGGTATCACCAAAAAGATAATTTCAGTGACCTCTTTCAATTATGGAGTTTATCAGGAGAATCATGTCCTGAAGAAACTATTCCAATTAGAAGAACACGAGAAGAAGATATTTTAAGAGCAGATTCTATTAATAAATTTGGGAAAAAATTAAGTGATTTTAAAAAGGACGCCAATGGTAATGGACTCGAGGTATGCAACCAAAGAAATTGATTTTGTCTTTCAATGTTTTATATATAATATTGTACTAATCCTCCAAGTATTCCCACTAAAAATGAAAATTCTCATAAAAGCATAGTAAAATGGGGTTTGTTTTGATTTCATTTATTATGAAATAACTAAATTTTTTTTTATTGCCTCACAGTATGCAATTCAATCAGTGACTGAGCATGAGTTTTATGGAGCAAAGGCTGCCATAAACTTGTGGGTCCCCTATTTGGAAAATAAAAATGAATTAAGCTCGTCTAAAATTTGGATCATCTCTGGTTCATCTAGTGATCAAGATCACAATACCATTGAAGTTGGTTGGCAGGCATGTTATTACTTTCATTCCTTACTAAAACTTAGTCAAATCATTCATATATTCATATGCTTTTTATTTATTGGGTAATAAATTTTTAATCCTATCAAATTTAAATATTTATTTTAATTTCTATAAAAAAAATTCTTCTTTAGTTCCTAAAAGAATTTCAAATATTATTTTTGATTTCTGTTTAAGTCAACTCTTAGTTTTTATTCATATTTTCATGCATTCAAAATCTTCAAATTTCGATTTTAGTTCGAGCTTTAAACACTTAAAATTCATATTTAATTTTTTTTTATAAATTTTAAATTTTTGTGAAAAAAACTTTTATTATATTTTAAATATATATATAAAAAAAATCATTCTAAAATTTGAACGATAAACATGACTTAAAAACATTGACCAAAAATAAAACTGAGAAATATTTTGAAAAATAAAGATGAAGTATTTTTTATAGAGACTTAAGATGAAACTTTAAAATTTTACAGTAACTATAATATTTAAGCCTTATTTATTTTTTGAGAAACATTATCGGTATAAAAAACTCTAAAGATAGTGAGAATCAAATTCAACATTTTTATTGATGTCATAATTTTATGATTATTGAAGGTATACAAAGTTTAATTAACTTCAACCATCAAAACTAATATATCTTTCAAAAACTCCTCATTGTTATTTCATCAATGAAATTTTTTTTATTGGAATTTATCAATGTACTTAACTTTGTATTTTAATTTTGGAATTCTACTATTTAATTTTTAATTTTTATAAAATTTTCATCAATTTTTTATCCTCTATTTTTTTTTTCATTTCTTGTGTATCTTTCAAACTTTTAAATTATTTTTTGCCATAATATTTATGACATTATAATTTTTATCTTTCAAAAGTTTTATAATTTTTTAATAAAGCAATAAATTAAATATCACTTTTTTAACGCAAAAGATAAACAAGAATCGATTAAAATAAGGGATAAAAAATGAAAATGAAAATTTTTAAAGAATTAAAAGTTGACAAAATTTGTTATAAAGACTAAAAACAAAATAATAATATTTTATGATGATTAAAAATTTATTTAACCCTTTAATTTTTAGTCTATCAAGCTAAGAGTAAGTAATTTTTATGCAGGTGAGCCCAAGTCTCTACGGGGACAACCGTCCAAGATTGACTATTTATTGGACAGTAAGTAAATGGTTTGAACTAAAAGAGTTGAAAAAGTAAACCTCCTCTTAATTACTTTTAATTTATTTAATATTATTCTTCGTGAAACGTCATTCATTTAATTCAATCATATTAAAATTAAAAGTGGCAATTATTTTAGAACAATTTTATTTTATAAATAAATCTATGAATATGGAGCATAAAGAGTATTATAATTTATTTTTGCTTAAAGAGTAAGAAACATATTAATTAAATCTATATTGAAAAGAAAATGATAATAATAATTATTGCAGGCAGATGGATATCATAATACTGGATGTTACAATTTACTATGCTCAGGTTTTGTTCAAACTAATAGCAAAGTTGCAATAGGATCAACAATTTCTCCAGTTTCTACGTATAACGGGAAACAATATGGTATTATTCTAATGGTTTGGAAGGTAATTTTATACTCTGATTAACAAATTTACCTTAATGAGAATATTATGGATAATTTTGTAGATATTTTTCCATGTTCTTCTTTTGTTTACTATTTTTTTTTTCAATTTAGTTAATAAAATTTTAAACATTAATTAAAAAAATTTGAAATTAATATGTTAGTCAATTAGATTGACCTAGACTCACTTAATATGATTGGAAATTTATAATTGTAAAAGTAAAATTTTGATTAGTTTTTTTAATTTCAATAATTAAATTAGTGTCTAGAATTTCAAAGAGTATACTAAAGACATCGATAAAAGATCTATAAATTATCAAAGCTTGCTCTTTTTCCATAGTTAAAACATAAAAATGTCTCAACAAATTTGGATGACCTTTTACTACTATAGTTTAATTTGGATGCATTTTTTTATTCCTTCATTTTTATATTACTTAACAAAATCTTAATATTTTCCATATATCACTCCACACCTTGGCACCTTTTTTCTCTCTCTTTTTGACCCATTTCACTTCTCATGTTGCCTAACTAACATGTTGTTCTTAGTCTTATTGATTATGTCTATATATGCTTATTATATATGATTAACTTTGTCACAAAACAAAAAAGTTTTATTTAAGATTTACTTTGATTATTATGTTTGTAGGACCCAAAAGATGGGAATTGGTGGCTTAAATATGGATCTGATACCCTAATTGGATATTGGCCAGCCTCCTTGTTTACTTACTTAAAGTATTATGCAAATGGTATTCAATTTGGTGGAGGAATACTTAATTTAAAAACAGCAGGGTCTCACACTTTTACTCAAATGGGTAGTGGACATTTTGCCGAAGAAGGTTTTGGAAAAGCTTCATTTTTTAGGAATATTCAAGTTATGAATTCGGATAACACCTTGATTGCATTGCCAGATCCTGAAACTCATGTATCGTTCCCAAATTGTTATAATATAATAACAGGGATAGATGATGAATGGGGAGATTACTTTTATTATGGTGGACCTGGGAGGAATACCAATTGTGTCTAAGAGAACAAATAATATAATCTAATTATAAAGATGAACATTAATTTGAAAGAAAAAAAAACTTTTTTGGCATTTCTTGATTAAGTTCGTTTATTGATTTATTTTTGTTTATGAGGAGTTGTCTCATTAATAAAAGTTTAACCTTTTAACCTCACATAAATAGTTTAAATCTCATCTATGATGATTGCATAACTATTTACTTTTGCTAATCATAATAACAATATTAATATTAATAAATAAAAAGAGAAAATCAAAATTAAAATTAAAATTTGGGAGAACAAGTAGCTGAAGCCCAACAAAAGATTAAACAAAAGATTAGTCTATTACAAAATATTACAAACTACCATCTAAATTTGTCATTAAGAGGGTTTGGGAAGTAAAGAATTTTTTTAGAAATGATAATTGTCAGATGATTTTATCCCGTTTTGGGAAAATTTAAATAATTTTATCCTTAGTGTAACTGATAATGATGGTTGAAACATTGCTATAATCTTTGTAATGTTCCAAGCCCAAATTTGATAAAATTCTCATCTCCAATACATTTTATCCCTCCAAAATTAAAACTCATTAACACAAGAAAAACCATTTAATGACAATAAAAAAAATATTGTATCCTCATGATTATGTTGTATTACCCAAACAATGCATAGCGTTGGAAACTAAACGCGAGAGTGCAAGCAAATTTCTAGCACACAACAATTGAATCATTATTCTAATTTTAGCCCATAATATAAATACACACATGTAATATATCCATGTATATCATCAATGCATACAAAAATCTGCGTTAGTTGTTTGTTTCATTTTTGTTTTGTTGATATTGTACAGTCAAGCCAATTTCGTCATTTGCAAATTATGTGTATTTTTTTCATCCTTATTTCTTTTCTTCATTTTCATTTTCTAGATTTTTTTGGAAATAAGTTGAAACTTAAACGAGTTTTGTGTCAATTGAAAAAAAAGTAGAAGTCCCAAATATAGAAATATCACATTGGTGTTTATAAGGTGAAGGTATGAGTATTATTTGTTGATATCGAACAAAAATATTAATAATAATAATTTTGTTTTTGCCCTCCACTTACTCGTCAACAAATTCAAATTTTACTCTATTCCCCTAATATTTGCATATAGTCAAAGAAGTATTCATGCATATTTTTTTTAGTCAGTTTTTAATGTTTACCGACACATCATTTTTGGAGGGACAGTTGGCCAAAAAGGTAGGGAGGAAGTAGTTCCACAAAAATAGACATCATTAATGCTCATGTATGTTCTAGAATGTTGGAAACATGTTGGCGTAAGTTGGTGGTGGTTTTATAATTAGAGTTTTGACTTCGTAGAGCATGAAAGAAGATTCGTGTTTTTGAAGACAATCTAAAATACGATTTGATTCAGATTTATAATTGAAGAAAATCTTTGACCAAATTAAAAAGAAGATATGATCAAGATTTGAAAAAAATATGATCAACATCTTATCACGAGAAGATATGAATTATTTACAAGATCAATCTTAACAAAATACGAACAGTATTAATCTAAAGAATTTACAAATTCAATCTTAACAAAATACGAATATTATCAATCTGAATAATTTACAAACTCAATATAAACAAAATCAATCTAGAAGAACAACTTAGATTGGATTCAGAAGTAAAGAATTGACTAAGGAACATATTATTAAAAAGACATCTTGTTCAAAATTATTTGTGAATAAGATCATTGTTGACCAAGTTAGGAATGAAGATACAATTCAGAATTAAATAAGGATTAAATTGAAGCCCTAATTTTATCTATAAATAGATACTCAATGCTGAAGAAGATCATCAAAAAATCATAAAATAGTAGAATAACTCAAACTCAAAATTTCAAATTCATTCCAGAGTTCAAATAGAGAAATACTTGTTCGAATGAGAAATATTTTGCAAGCGTTTTTCTTATAGTGTGATAGTCATTGTAATAATCAGCTTGTTAGTAGCAACTACTCATGTTCCAAACCTTTGCATTCAAATCTAATAATGGTGTTAGTGTGCCTTCAATAATCTGGGATTGTCATATTGTATGAAGAAGACTGCTTTGAGGGTCGAGTGTTTTGTGATTCAAGTTGTTGAATTAGTGGATTAATTCCTTCTAAGTGAAGGGACTGAATATAGAAAAGTTAATGGAGAACCGAGATAAATTACTTATGTCACTTTACTTCTGCACTCCTTAGTTTGTCATTGCTTCTACTCCAAGTAAATCATCAAGTTTGAACCAGTTTAATCATATAATGAAAAAGTTATCAACTTAGTCAAACACAATTCAATCCCCCTTCTTATGTTTGCTCCTTCAATTAGCATCAGAGTTTTGTTTCAAGGTTGAGCACTTTACAATATTTGAGGAAAGCTCCAAGGGTTCAATATGTCAGGATTCAGTGAAGAAGTTGTTGGAGAAAACATCAGTAACCCACCTCCGTTTGATGGAGAACATTTTGAGTACTGGAAGAATAATCTAAAATCCAATGAGAAGAAAGTTCTTAAGGAAACAATAGAATCAGAGGATGATGATTTATAAGATTAGAATATAGACTAAGAGGAAGAGGAACTGGCTTTCATATTCAAAAGATGTGGCACAACAGAAAGAAGAAAATTCCCCAAAGATATTCCAGGTAGTCTAGGAGAGGAAATGATGATAAATTTGACAAGAAAAACATCATTTGCTATGGATGCAATGAACCTGGACATATCAAGTCAGAATGTCCAAATCTTGAGAAAAGGAAACATTAGAGGAAAGATTCCATACTCAAGAAGAAGAATCTTATGGCTACATGAGATGATTCTAATGAATCATACGATGATGAAGAGCAATCAAATTTGGCTTTGCTGGCTCAAATCAACTTTGCCTCTAGATCCAACATAGATTCTAACTCTGGAAGTGAGTCTGCAGATAAAGAAATTGAGTAATCTTTTGACTTAACTCAATCTAATTTAATTACTGTTATAAATTACTTCATGAACAAGAAACAAAAATTGTCTTTGAAACTGAAAAAACTTACGAAAGAAAATGCAAACCTAACTGAAGAAATTGATATTATAAAGAATCAAAGTGATGAAGTTAAAAAAGAAAATGCAACTTTGAAAATTGATATTGTTGAACTTAAGGTTGGATATCTAACTCTGAAATGTAGTTATAATTCAACATCAAATGAAAATACCACATGTAATTCTGATAAGCAGGAAGAAGTATTTCAAGATTTTCTTGCTAATGGCCATATCATTGGTCAAGGTATTGTTGGTAATGGTATTTCCCCTTCTATTAAAGAGTTCTTCCTTTTCTTTTTGTCTATTCGATATTTGAGTGGTCCTAATACCACTTTCCTTTTAGAGCGCATTATGCCATAGACCCTTCGATATTTTAAAATGATTTTTGTGTCGTAGTCCCTTCGATTTTTTAGTGGTCCTAATACCACTATCCTTTGAGAGTGGTTTTTGTGTCGTAGTCCTTTGATTTATGAGTGGTCTTAAGTACCATATTTTTATAATGGTCATTATAGCCATGTTTTTTAAGTAGCCATTATAGCCATATTGAGAGTGTAATTCTAGAAAGGTTTTCTACGGTGCATTAGAACTCCGATACATATTATTTTTGTTGTTTTATCCTAGAGACTTCGTGGTTGATAGTCTTCCTTGCACAATTTAGGCAGTGCCGCAAAACATTTTAAAGTGAACAACCTAGTATGCCACTCAACTCAGTTATATTTTTTGTGGCTGGAAATTTATTTTAAAACAATTTTTCGAAACTCAACAACATATAATAAATACACATATGTAATATCAATGCACACAAATATATCTATTAGTGTTTTAATTACATTGCACGATATCAATGCACACATGTATTAAAAATACACATATAATACCACTAGACATATGTACTAAATACACACACATAATACCAATGCACACATGAAATAAGAGTGTTAGATTTCATACCCCCAATTAAACCTATATTCCCATTTAAAAAAATTAAGTTTGAAATTACTAAAGCATCCTTAACCTCACTGTAAAAACTAAAAAATTTGATTGTAGCCCAACAATTTGATTTTTTCGGAAAAGTAAGTTTTTTTCTCACAAAATCTCTTCACCAGAAATTTCATGTAGTTGTTTTCAATACCAGAAATTTCAAATTTCCGATATTGAAGAATAACTACCAGAAATTTCAAATTTTCGGTGAAAGTCCTAGAAATTTTATTTCTCATTGAAATTTCTGGAACAATATTTTTTCTAGAAGGTCCTTACGATCTTTCCGTCCTTAAGGACTATGACCACCACATTGCAATTAAAGTGTGGAATAGACATGTTAGTAAATAATTTATTTTACTACATATTATAATATAGCATAATATAAATATTTAATATATTTGTAGTATAGTTTATTACAAAGCTGATTTTAGGAACTCAAACACAGGATATATAGTTTAGTTTATATGAAGTTCATTATAGTATAATTTATGTGTATACTTTAATATATTTATAGTATAGTTCATTAGAGTTTAATGAATTAATTGTATATTTATATTATAATTTATTGTGTGTTATTTTAATTAAACAAGATAGACATGTCTTGAAAGTTGTTTCAAATGGAAAAAATAAGACAAATTCATTGATATCAGATATAGTTCATTGGATTACTATATCTAGATTATGTCATCTGCAATGATGTAGTTTACACATGATTGACGATAATTTGATATTTGTTTTTGCTGAGAGATGACACACAGAGACTAGCTTATTTCACTTGTCATTTGGTGAAATGACTATTGCTCTTGATGATGTTATGGGTCTTTTGGACATCCCATGTTATGGAGAGTTTTTCACACCTCCTGCTAATGTGAATGAAGATTTTGCCATTGTTACTTCCACTGAGCTATTGGGAGTTGATCATGATAAAGTTGTGATTGAAACTAGGATCAATAGAGGTGCTTCATATAGTTTTGAGTGTTTGAAAGTTATATTTTTTAAGCAACTTCGTGAAGGACGATACAACTGTGAACTGGGGGAATACCTACTTCATTTGGTAGGGTGTACCATACTAGCTAATAAAAAATTTACCCTTGTATCTGCAAAATATTTGTTTCTTTTTCAAGACCTTGATGCTTGTGGTAAATGGGCATGGGGACCAGCTGCTCTTGTTGTTTTATATGACTATCTTAGAGGTTGTACACTTCATGCAACGAAGTAGATTGGAGGATATTTATCTATATTCTAGGTACTATTATATTATTTTGTATACTTATTATATTGTTATTTGATAAGATGTTTATTTAATTATTTGTATTTTTTTTAATTATTTACAGACATGGATTTATGAACATTTGTAAACAGGATATGAATGAGCCTATACTTTCAATGCCATGGATGTTTCGATGGACTGCAAAACAAACATTTGGGAACGGTGAATACAACAGAGCAACATTGGATGCTTTGAGAGATACTGATATTATCTAGACGCCAAATTACGATGAGAAATTTATGACACGATTTCAGTCTGTGTTGTTGTTTACAGGGTACATTTTTCGGTGTTGCACGATGGTACCATATTTACTTAAGAGGTGCATAAAAAAATTTGGGTATACTCAACACATTCCTCCTACACCATTGATACTCGTTGTACATGATGTTGATGTTGATGTTGAATGGAGTATGTACAGAAACTCTGTACGATCCCTTCGTACTAAATTGTATCCAGCTACATATCCACACGAGTTTGTTGAGGGATACATTCAGTGATAGTATATGATATCTCATCCTCGGATGTTCCCTTACGTTGCTGCAGAACCTCCATGCTTTGATGTTCCTAGTCATGATGTTGGTGCTTGGTCCTAGTTATGATGCTTGTCCTAGTTATGATGTTGGTGATGGTCCTAGTCATGATGTTGTTTGTAGTCCTACATATGATGCTGGTGTCGATCGTAGTCATGATGGTTGTCCAGATACTACTCATGGTGAATGGTATACATAGTCTCAACTAATGGATGATCTTATACAACAGAGTTTAGATTTACATAGACTAGATCCTGAAGATGAGATGCATATCTTATTAGAGAGGGTTTTTATACATATCTAGAGGAGGAGATTATTAGAAGTACTGTAATTGTTATTGTCTTATTTTACTATTTAGACTTATTTGTTTAGACTTGTCTCAATTGACTTATTATTTAGACTTTGCTTTATTGCTTAAGACTTATTTTGTTAAAAGTTGAACTGATTTAATATTTTGTATATAATGTGAATGCATTTTGTTACAAAAGACAATGTGAACTGCATTTGAAACATTCCCACCCCTAGTGATTGGTTACAAGGTTATTATTAGAAAAATATTTGGTATATACTCTCTGTAGTGTCCACAGCGTAATGGGTATCAATTTTTTCCCTTCTTTTCGATATGATTATGCCTATCTATTTCAGCGTGATTATGTCCTTCTGTTTCCGATGTGGTTCTACTGTTTTGTTTCTAGCACGATTTTGTTTGGTTCTTGGTTGACTCTACTATTGACAAGTTATCCCTAATTTATTTTGTCTCAATGATTGAGTTTGTAGTATTTTTTTTTATCATTATTTGTTATGGATGCTGATAAGGATGATTATATTCAAATTGTTAGTGCCCACCTCAATGGACAAAATGGCTCTTATTGGAGTTATGTGATAAAAACATTTTGATTGAAAAAGATGTGTGGGGTTATATTGATGGAACTTGTGTTAAGCCTATAGATAAAAGAGATTAAGTTAAAGATGCAAGATTTGAAAATATGGAATGTTAGTAATTCAAAAATCATTACTTGGATTAACAATTCTGTTGAGTTGTGTATAGGTGTGTAACTAGCAAAATATGAGACTTCTAAAGAACTATGGGATCACTTGAAACGTTTGTATGTTCAGTCTAATTTTGCAAAACATTATCAATTGGAAAGTGATATTAGAACTCTTAAGCAGAAAAATATGACCATTCAAAAATTCTATTCAACAATGACTAATTTGTGGCTTCAATTGACTCTTATGGAATCAACTGAGTTGAAAGATGTCAAAGCGTGTATTGATTAGAGAGAGGAGCAACGTCTTGTTTGGTTTCTGATTGCTCTTTGTGATAATTTTGGGGGCCTACATGGGGGTATTCTACATCATTCTCCTCTTCCTAATGTTGAATCAATAATTAGTGAATTATTGGTAGAAGAAATCATACTTAAGACCTACTTTTTGTGTCAGATAAGGGAATTCTTTCAACTCTTCTATTTGTTTTTGTTGCTTATGTTCAAAAAGGAAAATATCATGGGAGAATTGGGCTTGGTAATAATGAATGTGCCTTTTGTAATGAAAAAGGTCATTGGAAAGCACCTTGTCCGAAATTAAGGAGAGTCCATCAGAAGAATTTTAAGGGGTCATCGTTCAATGTTGTTGTTTCTACTTCTCCTACCATTGGCTCTAGTTCTTGTTCTATATACTCATATGAGATTTCTTCCCAAATATATGATATCACATAACAACTTCAAAAACTTCTCGTCACTTAATCACATGTCATGTTTGTCTTCTTTACTAAATTTTTAAACTCATCTAGTTTCTTATGTATATCTCCTTCCATATGGATTATTTATTCTATAACATATCACCATATGACATATGATGATAAATCTTTTGTGCCTATGAATCTTGTCTCGTCTGTGTTGGTTATGACTGCTAAGGTTACTCTTATGCCATTAGCAGACATTGGTTTTGTCTCCATGCCCAACTTGTCTTTTCTGATGTTTATTATACTCTTAATCTCACTTTGAGTTTTGCTTTTGTTAGTCAAATATGTGATTTCGGTTATTCTGCTATATTTTCATCCACTTTTTGTTGTGTGCATAATCTACATTATAGGAGGATGATTGGAACAGACCATAGACAAGGGGGATTTAATATTTTGGATAACCTGTGAGTCTCAGATACTGCAGCCTCAACAACTATTGTTGACTTATTATCTAGTTTTTGCTTGAATTATTAGTCTTCTAGTTTTTATTTATGGCATTCTCGCATTGGACATGTTTATGCTTCTAGATTAAAATATTTGACTTCCAATAAGGCTTTAGGAAAGTTACAAACCAGTTATATTTCAGATTGTTGTGGTTGTAAACTTGCTAAATTTCTAGTTTTGTCGTATAGTAAAAGCGTTTATGTTTTGTATGCGCCTTTTGATTTAGTTCACTTTGATGTTTGGGGTCCATCACCAGTTCTCACCAAAGGTAGATCTAGATATTATGTTTCGTTTATTAATGATTATATTCGTTATTGTTGGGTTTATCTTATGAAGAATTGGTATGAATATTTTGACAGTTATCACATGTTTTGTGTTATGGTCAAGACTCAACATAATATTTTTATAAAGTGTTTTGGTTGTGATTTAGACGGTGAATATACCTCTAATAAATTCTTTGAGTTACTTGCTTATGATGGCACCCTCCACCAGACATCTTGTATTGATACTCTCAACAAAATGGAGTTGTTGAAAGGAAACACCGTCATATTATTGAGATTGTTCGTTCTCTTTTGTTGTTTGTTTTGGTTCCCAATGAGTTTTAGGGGAAGCAGTTCTTACTACTTTCAATGTTATTAATAGAAATCCATCGTATGTCATATCAAGTTTGTCTCCCTTTGAAAAATTGTATACTTCTATCCCTGATTACTATTCTTTGAAAGTCTTTGGTTCTACTTGTATTGTTCTTCTTCCATAAGTATAGTGCAGTAAGTTGTCTTCGCATTCTGCCATGTGTGTTTTTCTTGGTTATAGGGATGGTCAAAAGGGTTAACGTTGTTATGAGCATCATGTAATAAAGCTATATATTTCTCATAACGTTGTTTTTATTGAGCACATCCATTTTTACTTTGTTTCCTCTGAGTCTCATATTACAAAGAGTTTTGAACTAACCAATATTGATCAGGTTGGTCGTAACGATAATTCTTCTAGTGATTGTAAAATTGAGAATTTTAGGACAAATATCACTACTCCACATGATGATTCTTGTCCCCTCAGTTGTCCAACCACCTCATCTAATTTTTGATCCTTCGTCTTCGCCTCCTCGCTACCACTCTCGTCACGGTAGTCTACTCAGTTACTTAATTTTGTTTATTCCACTTACTCAGCGTCGTTTGCTTCTTTCTTAACATTTATTCATAGTTTGTTTGAGTCATCTTCCTATAAAGAGGCTATTATTGATCCTCTTTGGCAGCAAACTATGGCAGAAGAACTCTTTGCATTGCACAAAAAGATACCTGGGAATTAGTACATCTTCCTTCTGGAAAGCGTGTTATTGGGTCTCATTGGATATACAAGATCAAACTAAGTTAGATGGATTGGTTGAGCGCTATAAAACACGTCTTGTTGCTAAAGGATTCTCTCAATAAATATGGTATGGATTATGAAGAAACCTTTACTTCTATAGTCAAGATGACCACTATTTGTATTCTTATTGTAGTTTCATATATTCGTCAATGGCATATTTCCGAAATAGATGTCAAAAATACTTTTTTAAATGGCGAGGTTCATGAAAAAGTCTATATAGTCCTTCCACAAGGAGTTTCTCATAATCAGAGGGAAGAGTGTAAGTTAAAAAAAGAAACTTTATGGTCTTAAACATGCTCCTCGAGCTTGGTTTGAGAAATTATCTATTGTCATCACTTTTTCTTGGTTTCTGCTATAGTGAACATGATTTTGCATTGTTTATAAGGTCTACCACTTATGGTCGCATTATACTTTATTTGTATGTGGATGATATGATTATTACATGTGATGATATTAGTGGAATCAATGAGTTGAAATTGTAATTAGTCGAGCAGTCTGAGATGAAGGACTTGGGAACTCTTCGTTATTTCTTGGGAATTGAAGTTTCCTACTCTCCTAGAGGCTACCTTCTTTCTCAATTCAATTACATTACCAACATTCTTGAACACATTTGTCTTTCTGATACTAAAGCAACAAATACTCCTCTTGAGTTGAATGTGAAATATGTTCCTTCAGATGGTGTTCCTTTACCATATCTCACTTTTGTACCGTACTTTAGTTGGCAGCTTGGTGTATCTTACGATTACCAGACCTAATATTGCTTATGTTGTTTATGTTGTCAATAAGTTTGTCGTCTCTCCCACTACAGTACATTGAGCAAATTTTCTTCGTATTCATCGTTATCTTCGAGTAACTCAATTCCAGATCCTTCTCTTTCCATCATCGTTCTCATTGGAGTTACATGCTTATTTTGATGTTTATTGGGCTGGTGACACCACAAATCGTAAGCCCGCCACAGGATTTTGTATCTTTCTTGAATACTCTCTTATTTATTGGAAGAGTAAGAAATAAGACATTGTTTCTTGCTCTTCTATAGAAGTTGAGTATCGTGTTATGACATCCACTACTGCTAAAATAATTTGGTTGTGTTGGCTTTTATCTCATACGGAAATCTCTCTTTCCGAGCCAACTCTGATGCACTGCAATAACAAAAGTGTTATTCAAATTGCTCATAACTCGGTATTTCATGAACGCACCAAGCACATTGAGATTGATTGATTGCTTATAACTCGTTTTTTATTGACAAACTCTTGATGCTCCATGTTAATGCATCATGAGTTTGAGGGAACATGTTAGATAATACTTTTATATATTAATAGTAAGGGTATTTTAGATTTTTATATTCTCTTATATATATATACTATTGTAACTTTATCTTTTAGGATTTTGTTCATTTTTGTTTATGAAACCTAGTGGATTTTTTCTTTTTTTCCTCTCTTCATCTTCCTTCATTTTATGTTTATGTTTGTTTATCATTGTTAAGGCTGAGTTGGAATTCAAAACCTGGCAGTTGTGTGAAAGTTTAAGTCTTGTCCTATTGAAAAAATAAAAATAAAAGGGGTACAGGAAGTACTACTTTTTGTCCAATTATTATAGTTTTAATATTGGAGATACATAATGGAAAATGAGAAGCATTCACTAAAACCAGGAACCCCACTAACTATTGTCTGAGTACTGGCTATGCATACACAAAGGGTTCTGTGCAGAATTGAAATCATATCGTTTTAAATAAAATTTAGCAAAATCATCATAATCACAAAAAGAAAAAAGCAATTAAGGTGAAGATGGAAACAACAGTTCTGATCATGTGCTTTTTTAATTCTTTGTTCATAGCAATTTGTTACTGCTTTAACAATCCAGTGCATGCTATTGAATCACCAAAGTATACAGTGATACAATCTGAATCAGATTTTCAGATCAGATTGTATAACGAATCAACGTGGATTTCTGCTTCATCTTCACAAACTAATTATTCGTTCGAGCACTCCACCCAAACCGGATTTCACAGGTTTTATAATTTTATTATATATTTCTCATTTTGTTGTTAACATACCCTTTCTTTTTGTTTTTAAGTTGTTTTATTTATATTGTTAGTTATTCTAATAATTTTAATTTATCTGCAGATTGTACCAATACATTCATGGTGCAAATTTAAATTCTTCTAAACTTGCAATAACTGCTCCAATCTTAACAAAGGTTCCTTCATCAACATCTTTTGGGGTTAGCTATATTGTAAGAATGTATGTATCAGCTCATTTTCAAGGGAAACCTCCACAGCCTAATCCTGAACTGAAATTACAACTTGAAAAATGGAAAACTCAATGCATAGCAGTTAGGAAGTTCAGTGGATATGCCAAAGATGATAACATTAACAAAGAAATTGAAGCTCTTGTTAGTAGTTTAAACAAACACTTAGATGGAACTTCAACAATCATACAAGATACAAGCTCGTATACCATTGCGCAATACAACGCTTCTTTCCGTACTACTGAGAGGGTTAACGAAGTATGGATTAAAGTGTCGGGATTTAGAATTGATTGCTAAGGGTAGTGATTTGGGTTTCTTGTAGTCACTCACTGTATGTATTCACGCAGTCAGTGACATATGTCAAATTTGGTAATTTTTGTTTTTTAAAAAAATGAGCATGTACTTGAGATTTTGATCGTATGATCTCAATCGAACAATTTTACAGTTACTAACGGTGTGAATGTGTGGAGTCAGTTCAATGTAAAATAATGGTCCTACTGAAAATGTGGTTTGCTAGTGTAGAAAGCTATATGTTTTTGAATTTATAATTGAGAGCATGAAAATTTGATTTTACCTTTGCCATCTTTACTTTAGGAAATGTTGGATTTATATGAGTTTCAACTTTAAAGTGGTTATATGGTAGTGCAACTAGATAAGATCAACTTAAATCTGGATGTTTCTTACTTACAAATAAAAAGATTTGTACAACTATTTATATACATGAGTTATAACCTAAATTGAACTATGATCCTATCAAGATCCTTTAGGATTAAATCAAAATCTTTAACTAAAGTAAAAGGATAGTAACAAATTTGATTTCAATCAATTACATTACAATATTTGAAGTAATCATGACTATTGATTTTAACTAATGAAATTAGAAGAAGGTACTACAAAAAAAGGTTAATAGGTAACTTAGTCCTTATAAATTGAGCAAATTTTGGTTTTAGTTTCACGAAAAACAACTGATTTAATCCTCATCATTTGGTATTTTTGTATTTTTTTTCTGCCACCTACTTTAAATACACTTATTTTCATATATGAGTAACTTCACTGTTGTTTTTCACCACGGTGGTGAGGTTGTGCAAGACAGCATCTTGTTTTACAGAGGGGCATTGAAAATGTGATTTCTAACTAAGATTTAGATAAATGGAGTTTTTTTTTTTTTTTGTAGCAGTTGATTTGATGAAAGAATGAGGGTATAATTCAACTAGTTTTAAGATTTGGAGGAAACTAGATAGAATAGATGATCCTTTCAAGCAATTGTTTTTGGATCACCATGCCCTTGAATTTGGTTCACATGCATTGAGTAAAAAAAATACAAGAGGTTCCCATATATGTTGAGGACAATGTGGATAATATTTTCCAAAAAGTAATTCAACCTACATCTATTGAATTAGGGGGAAATAATAATAATGAAGTTGATGGATGTAGTGATGAATCGTTGAAGGGATTCAAGTTTGATGGCATTTGATTATGAATTTGATGAAATGGTAGTTTACTCGTCTCTTGCTAATGGTTCTTAAAGAATTTAGATCAATAGAAAGTTCAAACCTAAATGATTAATAATAAAAGTGGTATAAAATATAAAAAAATTAGGATGTAGTAGTTGATCAAGGTTTTTTAGTTTAAAATAGGTGTGGAATTTAATACACCGGTTGAATTTAAGTGCTTTAAGTTTATGGAAAACGATAAAGTTTGCATAAGATAGAATGCAAGGGTAAATGTGAAATTTAACTCTTGTAAGTAAAGTTGGTGACAGTCACACATACCAAATGAAAACTTGGATGGCATCAACGCATGTACTAGGGTTTTAGATAACTGGACTTTGCGTTGAAGAGGAAGGTAATGTGATTTCACAATTTTTTTATTTATTGGTTAATTGCTAATTTAACTTTGCTTCAATTTGTTATTGAGGAAACCCTCAAAAAATTCACAAGTAGTACCAATCCAAGATAACGCAGACTCTAATATAGTACTAGTCTAAGTTTATGGACCCTAATGTTATGGATTTGATTTAAGTTTCATATGTTTTTGAAATGTGTTTGAATCGTAATTCATTCATGAAAATAAATTGATAAAAAAAAGGTAAGAAAAGAAAAGAAAAAACTGTTACAAGATCTCAGTCTCTGTTAAAGTCAATCTAGTCCCAATAACAACAGTCTTTCATGTAGTGAGTTAGATTTTGGTTTTTCAATTGTTTCTTGATCTGTGTTTGATTTAGAAAAAAAGAGTCAAAAGAAAATAAAAATGTGACAAAGATTCAACTCAACCTATAAAGAGAAAAAATGATGATAAGATAAAGATGTGCGTGACCACTATTTTCATAAAATGTCTTTGTTCTCCTGCTGACATATCTTTTGTAGTTGAAGATGTTGCGAATGATGGAGAGTTGACTTAAATAATTACTATAAATAATAAAATCTAAAATTCGTAACATGTCTATGAATTTGCCAGTTTTGAGATGATATAGCTAAGAAATCTACTCTATAAACTTTTTAAATTTATGTAACAATTTTAAATTAGCAAAACTTATGTAATGAATTACGACGTATTTTAGAACACATTCATTGACCTCATTTTAGATAATTAAAACTTATGTATTATGGTTATTGTTTATGGTCTTATTTTCTTATGATGTAAGACATATTGGTACTTGTGCACTTGAAGTGCAAGTCTAATGTTTAAGACCTATGTTTCTCACAATTCTTCTTGTCTTTAATGGCTTACTTTATCCTTGTGTTTTTACTTCAAAAATAACATTCTTAAAGTAAAAAAATAACTTTTCATTCATTCATCATAACAGCAACATCCAACTACACCAACTTACTAGCAAGTTGTTCTTATTCTCACTTTCTAATTCTTGTTAAAAAAAGTAAAATATATCCAAGACATTGTCAGGGCCATCACAAGCCAGATCTTCTTCTTCTTCTCACTTTCTAATTTTTTCTTCATTTTGTCAACATCTCTTGAATTTTTCATCATAAAACTCTTCATCATGTCACAATTATTGCAGGCAGGAGCAACATGATCAAGAGCAACAGTATCAGCAGAAACAGGACCAGCAGCAACCGTAGAGGGATTTTGATTACCATTATGCAAATTTAGATCATCATCCCAAACAAAAAGCTGACAACTTTGTTCACTCTACAAATAACTAACATAAATCAACCAACTAATTGACAAAAAAATTACAAATAGAAGTAGGATTCATGGAATCTAGAGATTCACAATTACTCACACCATAATTTTTGCATTTCCAGAATTTCCTCTTAGGATTTTTAGGAGTGTTAGCCATCCACATCCTCATCACTTGTTTACATCCACATAACGGTAGATTTACCCCATTTGATGTGCTGACAGAAGATCTGCTTTTCACTATTATTTCTTCAAATCTAAAAATGCCATCAAGATGAAGAAAATGATGTGAAGGGGAAGAAGAGAAAGACGCGACGTGTTTCATGAAGGAAGGCGGGAGATAAAGGCGAATGACACAAGAAGATGAACTCAAACGAGACAGAGGAGAGCGACAAGTTTCAAATTTTGGTGCCTATAATTAATTAAGTTTAATTTTGACAGTTTAAAACTTTGTATTTTTAAAAATGTTTAACTTGACACATCATGATCTACATTAGCTTATTTGGATGGACAAACCTGGCCAAAGATTTAAAAAAATATAAGAATGTCAAACGAAGGTTGAAAAAATAAAATTTGAGAAACTAAAATCAAAATTAGTTAAAATTACAGGGACAGGCATACATATTAACCCTCCAAATAAAAATGTTTGAAATGATAAATTGTAGTAGTATCTGTTAGAATATTAGAAAATATCTTATAATATCTTTTATATTATATTAGAGTATCTTGAGTTATTTTCTATGATCAATTTATAATCATAGAGAATCTTAGAATATCTTTTATTATTATTATGATTTATTCCTAATTTAGGATTTAGTCTATGTTTCTCTATAAATAGAGATTAATATTGAGTCTATTGTAATAAAAAAGTCACCATTAAGCTATTATCAATAATATTCAAACCCTTATTATTTTCTCTCCTCCTTTTCTCTAAAATCCCACAATTTCAACATGGTATCTAGAGCCTATTTCGATCCTCCTTGAACGATATCACCTCTATTCTGCTGCTGAGTTCCCAACAGTTTGGGAATATAATCATAGTTTCTCTTTTCTAGCATGATCATTCCTTTTTCTGACTTTTGTCACTTCTGCCCACAATCGTCGCTGCTGCCCTGTCTGTTACTGCCGCAGCCGCCGTTTGCTGCTGCTGCCTGCTGTAATTGTTGGAAACGTTTTCCGGCAAACGACCACTCCATCAGCTTCGCCTCTTCTAGATCAGCCCACTCCTCAAAGCGCACCGCAGAAAGCCATCGCACGCACCGCCTCTCTTCGCTGCGCTTGACGGCTTGTCCGACAGCCGTTTTAGACGCGACCTTTTTCGTTGAACTCGTCTCGGCCTCACGGTTCCAGATCTGCCCTTACTTTCAAATTTTGATCAATGGAAATATGTGTTATTGTTCAAACAGCTGCTATCTCTCCTGTTTTGAACGCATTTTCTTATTTCGTTGATCGATCATGACTTCGTTTCGTTAGAGTTGCGCTGCTTCTTCTTCGGTGTTTGTCATGCAATTTAGTTATTACTAATAGATTATAATAGTGGCTTTTATTCCCACCGACGATCATTATGGTGGTGTCTCTTTTTCCACATATGAATTATATTAGTGATGACTTCTTCCGTTGGTGGTTATTCTAACGGTGTCTTTTATTTTCATGACTTACTTTACCTTGGTAATTTGTCCCAGATGCACTGGTCCGATCTTTTTACCAGATGTACTGGCCTTGCCTTTCTCTCCTTGAAGCACGCGTCTCTGATATTATTGGTTTGAAGCTTCCAAATGCAGTTTTTTAGAAGGACGGACCTCGCTTTGTTCAACTGCTTGCCATGAATTTCTCTCATGCTGATGATCATTCCGGCTATCTGGCTAGGCTGTATTTATAGCAATTCTCTCCGACTTCACCTGCATCCCTGAGTTGCCTTTCCATCTTTTTTAACTATTTTACGGAGCAAAACATTGTTTTCTTGTAACAAGCTAAAACTTAGTAAGCTTTAGCTTGAGGGGGAGTGTTAGAATATTAGAAAATATCTTATAATATCTTTTATATTATATTAGAGTATCTTGAGTTATTTTCTATGATCAATTTATAATCATAGAGAATCTTAGAATATCTTTTATTATTATTATGATTTATTCCTAATTTAGGATTTAGTCTATGTTTCTCTATAAATAGAGATTAATATTGAGTCTATTGTAATAAAAAAGTCACCATTAAGCTATTATCAATAATATTCAAACCCTTATTATTTTCTCTCCTCCTTTTCTCTAAAATCCCACAATTTCAACAGTATCCAATCTAATCTTTGACAGTAGACCTCAAGTAGATATACAACATGGACGATGAAAAATAGATTTCAGATTTTAAATATAGCCATTGGTTAGATCCACGTTGGCTTTGCAAATCCTCCATCCCAATGATAGTTTGCCATAATTTTCATGAAGCCACAAATCAAACTTCTGGGCGCAAACAATAGAACCGTTTTAATGTTTCCGTATTTACATTATTCTTTAGTTACACATAAATTATTCCTTATTTTTAATAAATCGCTTACATTAAAAAGTACAAGCCAAATTTCGTAATTCGCAGCTCTAAATTTGGCAAGAAGCTACTCACGTTTGATTTGAAATGACATGTAGTATGGTGATGAACTTAATTAAGATGTGTGGCTTAGCTGTTGAGTCTAGAGACCTACATTTGTGGTCTGGTCTGGACAACATAGACTTTTCCATCCTTGATGACACCTTCAATGTCCTGAGGAGTGCCATACAACTCTTCGATAGCATTTCCTGCACGGGCAATGCTTGACAAGATTGACTGGCGAAAGTTACCGTCGATCATCAGTGCATCTGTTGAGTAATCTAGCACCACTTTCTCCTCTTCATCCATTGGCACACTGTTCCAAAAGAAAACTGGGTTAATCAGTTCAGACAGTATGATATAGAATTGCAAAACGATTATTTCAAAGAGTTCACAGGACAAATCAATCTCGTGCGGTATGTCGACAAACTAAAACTTCATACAGAAACTGACAACTGCTAGTGCGGCTATTAGCTCTCGTGAATTCTAAGGTTCTATCATAATTGTTAAAATACGTAGTAATATCTTATAATACCATCATTATTTTTTAAATATCTTAAAATATCTTAGCTGATTTGATATGATTTTTGATACGTAGTTTCATGTTCAATTTGTTTGGAATACGACGTCTGCATCTTTGATATGATTTTTACCTCAATTTCATATTTATTACTAGGGTAAAGAGTTACGGAATGCTATCGAATAATAGATGTCAAATTTTACCTGTCATAAAGGCCAGCACCAGCATAACCTTCTAGATCTTCGCCATTGGAATCAGATCGAAAGATAATTGACCGTCTTATAAATAGCCCAATAGGTTTGCTAGGATAACCCAAGACCTACAGAAGCCCATAACCATCAGGAAAATAACGGGAAGTTATACGAACAGATGCAGTACTGGTACAGGTAATTTCATATGTTCACTATGATGCTATAAACTTTGACATAATTGTTAGGATATCTAAAAATATCTCAACACATCATTATTATAATTCTATCATGAAGTATATCTGAAATTATCACTTGAAATTAATTTCTGTATTTCTTTATTTTCACGATTTGTTTTTCTTAATCTTTATTTGATAGGGATTAAGAAACTAGTATCATTATAAATATCAATGAGTAACATCCAAAATGTCATTTGCATTATTTCCAATAGAATGTCGCAGTACTGTTTTTGACCCTCTTGTCCAAATAGACTGACCCTTTAACTTTAAGTAGAAAATATTCATTAAAAGAATGATAACAAGCACCAGGCATAAACAGCCATGGGAAAAAAATTATATAACAAAATCACCTGAGGAGAGTTCAAATCATGTTTCTTGCAGATAAAACTCAAAGCACGACCGGGATAAGCTCCAACCAATGTTTCACCAAGTCCCTTTACAACCTATATCAAAAGAGAATCACACAAAATGTCCATGCTTATCGCCATCATCTCTTCAAATGGTGAATGTTTCAACAAATGTGTGGAAGCATAGGAAAAGAAGCATGAAATCATTAATTATACCTCGGCATATATTTCTGAAGAGTCTCCAGAGGATGGATTAGTTGTGTGAATGACAAAAGCGTAGTCAGCATTAATCACTTCCTGCACAAGGACAGCCATGGAGAGATATTCGTGGTCCAGTTTCACTTTTCTTGTGCTGAAGTACGCTCTTTCATTCCACTTTGAGCCCCACACCTTTTTGTGAGTCACAAACAAATCAACGATATTGATCCATGAGTACTAAAATAAGATTACCAGAGTACCACAAAGATTTTGGTCTCACCAAAATTTGACATAAGATAAATATAAACCACACTTCTAAAATGACTATTTTGTGTTGACATAATTGTTTTGATTGTATATTGCTAGCATGTCCCAGTGTAACAACTGAGGAAAGTTCACAAAATCAATGAGACATGAGAAAATTTGGTAGAGACTAGATTGAACATAAAACGGCTTGGGGAAAGAAAACCATAGTCACAAACTTCAGTTTATTAACTTTAACCCAGTCCGTGTGTCATGTTAAGGATCAATACATTCAGGGCTCGTCCTCACATTTTAGGTTCCCTGGACAAACCAATAAAATGGTGCCTTCGTGATTATTTGAATATCGTTCTATTTGCATTTTTTGTTGCAAAGTCATCAATGGTATTTTACAATCAATGTAACTTAAAAAATTGATTACAATAGAAATTTAAGCGAGAATGTTTAATGTGACATTAAAGATCGCAAATAAGACTTTTTTTTGTCTTAGAAGAGATAGTAAATATCACCATAATTAACTCACGCTACTGCGAGGTTTCGAGTTCAAACCCTAGACAAGAAGTTCAACCTAACAATATCGGCATTTGTCAGTTGAGCTAGGATTCAAAGACATTGCAAATAAGAAAAAATATTGGGGCCTGGGTGGCCTCCCCTCGCGCCCATGCTCAGGGCCACCACTGAATGCATTCTTAATTGTTATGAAAAAGTCATAAATTCATAATTAGAAAAAAATGAATCCATGAAAGTTATGTAAACATTGCCTCGTGGAAATAAAGTATGAAGAACAAATGATTTCCACAAACATTATTTGTGCAAAGAATATTTATTGTGAAAGAAAACATGTAATGATAGGCCTCCAATAACACCTCATTAAATTTTTTAAAATTTATGTTGACCACGATGGAAATGTAAGTAGTGGGGAGTGTGGCCCAAATATACAAGAAGATAAACACTTTCTTTTTGGAGCATGATATATAATTTAATGAGACAGGCATCAAATCGAGTATATGGATATAAGTCTTACTTTTTTTATAGACTTCCATGCCTGTCCCCAGCGTTTTTCACCTTCATCACCTGGCCAAGGCATCCCAGAACTTTTCATCTTAGTTTTCAACTCATCTACCTGAAATAATCAGTTCATTGGCTTCATCTGTAAGACTGTACATCATTTTACATGTAGAGTAGCCTAAAAACATTAGAATGCATATCATCTTTTAACAGTCCAGCAAGAGGAGAAAAATACAGACAAGTAACACGAGAAGTTAAACTAAAGGCAAGCTTCGACCTTAAAAACAGAAAATATAAATGAAAATTGTAACCCGACATTTTGAAAGGGAAATCAACAAAAGAAATGTTGTATATGCTTAAAATGGGATTTCAATTAAAGTGGAGTGACTAGAGAAGAATTCTCTAAACTTATTTATGTTGTTTTCTTTAGGTAACTTTTTAGGCTGATACACAGCTATGTTCTTAGGACATTTCTTTCTTTTATGATATCTCTTGTGTCCTATAAATATGGACCAATATCTTGAGCAGATTGATAAATACAAGAAATACATAAAGTAATCTGGTTACACTAAAACCTTTACATACTGTTTGGTTCAAAGAAGGGCAGAGGTCAAGGGGTTTTATAGAGTGAAGGGAGAGGAGGGGAGGAAAAATAAAAGTAATTTTACTATATGCCTTTATGGCAAATGGAGGATAGAAAGAAGCAAAAACTGTGATTTATATGGCTCCATTAAAGTGAAAAGGATTGATGTGGCATAGGTAACATGGGATAGTTAGGGATAAGAATTATGAAGGCAAAATTGTTAGCCGAGTCCACAACTATTTTAAGTCATTTCCCCTCCCCTCATAATTCTTCCAATATGGGAGGGATGGCAAAATTGGAGGGAGAGACTTTTGCCCCCTCATTTATATATTTCCTTTCTCTATCCCGCTCCCTTCATTTCCTGCTCTATATGAACAGGTAGGAGTAGATATTATTTCCAGTTCTTGTAAGGTGAGAGATGCTTCCCACCTCTAGGCACTTTTTTAGGTCATATCTCATCCATTGACTCTTAACAATTAAGAGGAGACTGACTTCCTATTTTTTGGCCACGGATTAGAGTACAGTCCAGCTGTTTAGCTAATTCCCAAATTATACTACCATCTCATACTCAAGAAATCATGGAAAATAAAATATTTTTCAGCAATTTCATATGCAGCAATAATAATCAAAGAAAGAACAATGTTCGTCATATCATGCCAATCTAAAGCCTAACATTAAAAAGAACCTACCAACTTGGGTGGTGCATTCAACTGTAAAACTGTTTCACGAATCTCCTTGAGGGCACTGAAGTCTCCTTCAGTTAACTTCTTTTTTAAACTATTGACCTTCTCAGCCACATCCTGTTAGTTAATATGTCGTCCAAGATTTCATTAAACTACAGATAAAGTACATGAAAAATATAAAGTAAATGAATAATATAGAACTAGATGCCACACGTGCATCTAAGAAACCTTTGAGATTGAATCCTAAGGAAGTAATAGGCTTTAATGATCTCCTCTGCCAGAAGTAGGTTCTTGGCAAGAACCTTATCTTAACACTCCCTGACTATAATACTCATAAAGAAACTTCCAAGGAGCCAAGGGAACTCCTTACTATAATAGGGTTATTTGAAACATATTATGAAAATTTCACTCATTACAGATATTTTGATTATTGGATTATTAACTTCATGTTCATATTCAAATTTATACAAGTGTGACTGTGTAATACTGAAATACTATCCTAGTCAAACAAAAAGAGATATCTAACTAGAAAACGACATGGTAAATCCTCACAAGAAATAACCACGGAATATGAGCTGCAAGTCTCGTTATGCAACATAACATGTAGGAAATCAGGGATAATAAGTAGAACCTGATTTGACTTGTCAGAGAGAACATGTTCAAAAACCCCAAATGGTATGGCAACCGAGGTAGGAATTCCAATCCAAGAAGGCACCTTTCCTTTTAAATAAGAGATATTACGAGATTTAGCTCCAACCTGGGAACACACAACCTTACACAAGTTATAATGAAGGAACACAGAACTAGAACAGTGACAATTTAATAACATAACAGGTGTTTGGCCAGATAATGGCTAGATAGACAGACGCAAGTAAAAACAACTATAACTGCGTAACATTGACAACGCATTTTGAAAATCTAACCATTTCACCAGTGAATTCTTCAGATGAGATAGCATATCTACCACTGAACTGCTTTCTCACCAAAGATAAGGGTGGAACAGAACCAATTTCTACCAGGTCGGTTGATTTGTCATCATTAACCTCACCCTCCTTTACCTCACTGTAAGAACCCCAAAAAAATGAAGAAAATTGGTGTTAAAATGGTTATTAAACAGCAATTTATGTTGTTCAGCGGGGCTAAAGCATAAATGTTACCTATAAACTACATCAGCAGATGTAGGCTTTAAACGCAAGAGCTTTCCTTTATTTGCTTGGAGGTCAGCAAGGATATTGGGATCAAAACATGTCGCAAAACACACCTGGAAAACTTGGAACCTTAGTACTTCCAATCAATGCATATGATATTCTTATTAGAAAAAAGTATTTAGCAATTATCATACAACAACTAAGCCTTCTTCCATTAGATGGGCTCAGCTACATAAATAAATCAACTCTATAGATACAGTTTTTGATGAAGTGCATTAATTTACAGTTTGACCACATACTACATATGTCATTCATTATATTTGAGAAGTGGCAGTGAGAGTACCCTATTTGACTACACATCACTGATCAAACACAAAAATAAACATGAAATGCATAGGTCCATCTTTCAACAGTAGTAGCTTTAAATATAAGCCAAAAACAACTGCTATACAAAGCAGGATACCTTGCTATTTCTTGCTCGTACAGATACATGAGAAAGGACATCTGGCATATCTGGTGTCAGCACAGCCACTGCCCCATCTGGAATTTCCTCCTCTCCCCTCACGTTCTTGGCTATCAAAATTGTAGGTCGCTCATATGATTTGTTTTGAACAGCTAGCAACTCATCCACAACTTCAACATATCCAACAGCTTCAACTGGGCTAATAACCTGCCAGCTGTAACCGACAACAAGAATCACACCAGAAGGCCATCAGTATCAAAACAACCAAATAACGAATAACATGACAGTACTTAAGTGAAAGATATGATCCTGAAGATGAAATCAGGGACTCAAGTTGAACAAGTGTGATAAATCCCACCTTCCGAGATTAGCAGTCTTTCGGAGTACAGGATCCAGTCGATTTAGAAGAGTAGACAAAGAAGCAGCAGATCCGGCACGGATAATTTCTTCAGTAAATATTTCCACCTGCGAGAGGAGATTTTCAGGAGAGAAACAAGGGCACAAAGAAAGAAAATTAAATAAACTAAAAAGACATACAGCCCATTCTTCCACGCCAAGTAATGATCCGAGGTATTCTGCCGATGGCTGAAGAATTTTCTGGTATGACTCTGCCTTGTTTGTGAGTGCAAGGCGTGTTCTGTCAAGGACTGACTTTGCATACAATGCCCAATGACTGTCTTTATCCTTACACATGCTTGAGGCAAGACCCCATCCCTTTAAAACGAAAAAAATAAGAAATATAAATTATGGTCTTCATTTAGCTAGACAGATAGACCATGAACATCTATAACAGCTTAGATATTACTTCCATTTAGCACCAATACTGAAAAAAAAACTTGTTGTCTTCTAGTATTATCATGAGCCCTTCATAATCAGTTTTAAGGTGTTTGATTTTGCATGAAGCAATTTCAAATTAAAATGGAATAAGCATTCATAAACTTCTGGTATTCTAAGAACTTCCACATTGTTTGACACATTATTTTATAGAATCATAAACTGTGTAACTGACCAAGATAAAGAAATAGTTGCACATAATGAATAACTGAAAATAATAAGATGGAAAGGGCCATCGCTCTGCCCAGAATCAACTTTACAAGATATCATGGATTTAATTTTTTTATGCTAATAACCAGAATCATAATTTGCCAGCGTCATGTCAGTATACCTTCAAACAGTAGATAAGATCTTCATTGTCGTCCGATGAGAGTGCAAGGTTTTCAAGAACCAAGCAGATAAAGTACATTAGTTTCTGCATAATCCACACATCAGCATATCAGGCTTCATATCTTTGCATATTTTAGGTTCTATATAAAAAAATACTGATTTAAAAGTAAATATATATCAACATAAAAAACCAGTGAGCATCTTTTAAGAACTGTTAGACCCCCAAAAAAGGGAATCACCTCAGGTCCAGCATTGTTTAATTCCTCATACCCCCTTTCCACTGCTGTTCTAACCGTAGAATCAAGGGCAATATCCAAAAATAAAAGATCTTTCAGGCGACTTTGGGACTTATTGAGTAATGGTCGGAGATCCTGACGAGCCTCTAGCAAACCCTATTGCAAACAAATATGCATACATATCAATAGGGGAAGTGTAGGGTATACATTCAAACTGCTATGATATATCTAGAAAACATCCCATAACTCTTCATTTTATCTTATCAGAATATTGTGGAGTATATCAAATTATCCCTTAAGAAGAGATTTTCCATACTTCAAAATATTTCTTGACTTGTGTTGTGTGAAGGGTTAAAGATAAAGGAACGAAAAGAATAAGAAATGAAGTATATGAATTATGATTTTGGTTTTAGAGTCTCATATTGGATAGTGATATAATCTAAACAACGGGTATAAGTGGTGGGCATCTCTTACCGAACAAGCTAATTTTGTAGTGCTGATTTAGATGCAATCAAAGATTTAACTATTGGAATCTATGCTTGACCTACTGGGGAACCCGTTATTAGGCAACCAAGGACACACTCCAGATGGTCAGTCTTGAGTGTGAAGGGGGATTGAGAGTTTCATATTGGATAGTAATATGGTATGAATAATGGTTATAAGTGGCGAGCAACTCTACCTTATGAGCTACTTTATATAGGGTTGATTTAGGCTATAAGCCCGAATTCTAAGATATTGTCATAATTATTCTAGATCTATTGGGACACCCTTTATTTATACTAATACTAGAATGCTAATCCTTGTTAAATAAGAAAACTAATCATGATAATACTTTTGAAACTATGGAATTTATAATAAAGGAAAAGACAAATAATAACGGCTTGAATATTATTCATAATGAATTAATACTAGCTTGATATAAAAGATTAAAAACTAATCCCTAAATATAGGGACACAAGACTCTTGATCCTAAATAAATAGAGAAGAGATAATACAAAATCATAATTGCTGAATGAGAGGAAATGAGATACCTACGGTGAAACTGTGTGCATAAACTACATAGCGGTGTCGATTTCATATAGGCTCAAAGTAGTAATTACAGAAAATAAATATAGGGGATACTATCCCTATTTTATATGATCACAGATTATATTAAAGCAGCATATACCTCAAGCAGCGGCTCAACATTTTTATCTTCAACATGTTCCATGACAAACTGAACTAACTCCTGATTGAGATAGATCATACAAATAGTTGTTATAGTTGATGAGATATAATAGTATCACAAAAAAATTCGAACAAAGATGACATTACATTAAAACCAGATGGCAGACCAGGCACCGGATTTATCTGCACCCCAACCATGAAGCCCTGACCCTGCGGAATAATAGAGAATACTTCTCAGCATGATCTCTCAAAAGATAAAAAAAAAAGTGTCCTATGCAACAAAGTTCTTAGCAATTTTGTTACCTCAGATTTATAGCCTAAGCAATTCGTAATAGCAGATTCAAGATCTGCACCTGAATGAACTGCCTGCATATGATATAATCAAACAAAAGTCACCACGTGACAACATAATTGACAAGTTGGCCAAATATGTTAAGGGTACTGGTGTGCAACTCAAGATTGGATAACTTTCTTAGAAGACCACCAAAAGAAGGAATGAAAGAAAAAACAATTCTTCCAATAATCTCTTGCAGTAGTAACTGAAATGAACCGTGCCCCTCCCTCTTGCTGCTTATTATTTACAATTATAAACTTAGTACAATTTAGCTCCATTATGGTATCAGGGATGTGGTGCGACATTTCTATCATCATCATATTCCAATGTATTTGCACCCATATTTCACAACAATAAGAACCATAACAAAAGAGAACAATATTGAATAGAAGCAAGAAAACTTTTAACAAATGTGCAATCACTAGCTCGAAAAGAAGAATAAGAAAACAAAATAGAACTCAATTTAAGCCACATATGAATCCAACCTTCAATGTCCTCATGTAGTTTCCCAGATCTCGCAAAAGACCTTCCTTCTGATCTCTCTTAAAGTTTGGTTCAGAATGGATGCCACGGTCATAGCTCAAAAGACGTTCTTTTGTTATTCCGTTGTCATTCAATGTTTTCCAATAAACACCAACATCAAAGTCGCTACTTAAATAATCAATTAGTGCCTGGGGAGATTTTTCCCAAAATATCAAAGGTGAGGATAAAAAGGGAAACATAAGTATTCCAAAGAGATCAACAACAGCATATTACCTGACAGATTACAACATCATCAGGACTAGTATTATTGTGTAACTTCTGGTGCCATTCTTCCATCATTCCACCCTTACAATCGTTATTTCTCTACAAATCAAACAAATTTTCCATGTAATTTAAGATCAATGCATGTAGAGAGGGGAGAAATATGAGGAAATGAAGGAAGAACAAATAAAATCATATCTACCTGGACGACAAGGATTTCATCTCTAATACGCTGTCCCACGTCACCTTCACCTCCACGACCAACAGTAGAAAGAATCATCCTCACAACTTCCCTGTACTGTGGATAACTTGCATAAACGTTCTGGAGCAACTCTGTAAGCCTATCTTGAGCTTTACTTATCTCACTGTTCCAATCAGTAATCGATGCTTATGATCAGAAGAGATTAAGCACAGACAGAAAGATATATGATTTTGTATGAGCAGGCTATGTGAACAGGAAGCAAGATATTGTGATTCATAATTTATATTTTCCGGAAGGATTTAAAAACTTTAATGTCTGGGGTGCATAAACCAAGTGATAATAAACATTTAAAGGAAATTTACCGTGGCTTCACATTGTAGTTTTTGTTCCATATGAGCTGTCTTGTAGCCATAAATCTCATCCACACCAAAATACCGGCAAGACCTAATTGCCCAGCATTTTTGGCTTCATCTATCAATTCTGATGCAATATTAAATCTGAAAAAACAGATGTATAAGTGACTTGCCCAGATTATACTGAACAACGTAAATCCTATTAAGTATTTGGGTGAGTACATTGAATCAGCATGGGCTACCTCAGATCCAAGAGAATATATTGTTAACTCACAGCATGCATGCAGACAAGGAATACAAGATACCAATATTGGTGAACTCATAAATGGATTAAGGAAACGATAAACCACTTATTTCTGAAGTTGTTCTTTAATAGTTGGGCTTATTGTTTTTCTTGGCCTGTCTCTCTTCATAACTATTGGTTTATATTCCATTTTACAACCCTCCTTACCCATGTTTCTACGATATTTCTCTACACATGCCTAAATTACCTAACACAAGACTTTACCATATTTTTTACGATAGGAGCTACCCTAATTTTTTAACTAATAATAGTATTTCTTATCCCATCTAATCATGTTAGCCACACATCCATCATAGTTCTCTCGTCTCAGCAGCACTGAGTTTACTTCCTTGTTGGCTTTAAGTGATACGTTTCTATTAAAGATCACACATGAAACATTTCTCATTTTGTCTACTTTGAAACTATGCTTGACATCTCCCCGTCATTTTGTATGATAGAATGATGAGCTTGTGGAGTAGTCATCTCAAAGCTAGGATTTAAAATGTCAATATGGGGATTACTATAGTACTCTACGTCTCTAACCTAGACCCTACTTGTTCTCATCACTCAACCCCAAAAGCTAACTCATGGGGTGAGAGTTGCTCCCTTCCAATAACCACAGTTCTGGTCATATGAGTAGTCAATGTACAATCTCAAACAATAAGAATATACTCCTACAACTCAAAATTGACCCTTGGTCCACAACTATAATTATTTATGGTGAAATCTTATGTATTCCTACTGTTGGAAATAGGAAGGAACTTGTGGAAATAGTAGCATTTAATGCTTATGTTCATGCACTTTCAGATTTATGTATAATGTTCATGTACTTAGGAAGTTGCACTCGTATTTATTCTTCTTAAAACATATCATGTAACTAATTAGGAAGTGTATATATATATCCCATCTACTGAGTGCTAATCACTCAAGCATTTCACAGTTTTCCTAAGTCTAAATATTCAAAATCCCTCTTCTCAATGTGGTATTACTTATTAGAGCCGGTTTGATCCCACTCTGACTTTTTCACCTGTGTTATTGTCATCTTCTGTGTTGTGTCATAGTAAACCTAGACCAACCCAGTACCAGGTGTAAAATTATTGAAGGAAGGTCAACTAAACCTTTGATACAATGCCTGTAACAAGGAGACCCTGGGCCAGTCTTCAAGCCAACATGCCTCACCACAAAAGCAATTGCAAATCATTTTTTCTTAAGATCTTGTATGAAAACTTTATTTCTAGTACTTAAAGACAATGACAGATAGGAACAATTTAAAAAAGCAGTAAAATCTTTTAAGGGATTACTTACCTATGCATAAAGGACTTCTGTGCCTCACTTTCCACTTCTGCTATTTTATCCAACAAGAACTTAGCTGTACCTTTACCATCACCTAAATCCTTCAATGGAAAAAAAAAATGTCTTGTCAATCAAAATAACATTGTGACATCAACCAATATATGTCGATTTAGGGGAACCACTGATACAACTGCACGAAGTGTAACCTTTTGTATCTTCTTCTTCCCACCAAATTCAATACAAAAATCCGATCCATTGTTCTTTAACCATCTTCCATCTGATAGAATGACAAAAGTTAATCCTCTAAAAGTGTCATCATCAACCTCTATATCCAAGGACTGGACCTGAAAATTGTATTAATACTATCAGAATTTTTAAACTCCGACCTCAGAGGCCTAAGATAAAAATACAACTTCAGATTGTTATTGTAGAAACCTCGGAAGAGAGATGAGATGAAGAGCCAGCTTTAAGAGGTGTTTCTACAGCCTTATCCATAATAACAGATTCAGGGGGCAGAGAGCTTGCAGGTGGTGCCTAAGATTGCCATTATATTTTGTGTAAATAAAAACCCAAAAGAGTTATACACGCAACAGATACATCAATTTAAACATCCAAAGTCTCCTGTCAGTTTTAGAGTTTACAATGTACACTCACCAACCACTCTCCAGGTGTTGTTCTAGATAAGGCCCAGTGAAGTGTAATAGGTATTTTGTAGTCTGTTGCCAGGTGAACCTTAATCTTACCATCATCTTTGGTAACGAGGACCTTAAAGAAAGAAATAACTAAAATTAGGATTGTCATCAAAAGACCTTCTGGCCAAAAAAGATGGAAAAAAACAGCAAGTTGTTGAAATTGTCTCACCAAAAGATCATTATCAGCAAGCTTGAAAATCTTTCTATTCAAAACACTACCCTTATCATATTCTTCTTCCCTTGCTTTGGCATATCTTTCAATTACTGTCAAATCCTTTGTCAAAGCCTTTGGAGCATCTACAAATTGTTGGTCTATGTTTTCAGCAGCATTTCTGTTGATAAGCTGCGTCAAATCTCTCTTTTTCCTTTGTATTCCATCACCACGAAAGTATTTTTTGGTTTTCGATTGCTTGGAAACTTTAGTTTGTATCTCTCCTTTGGTAATCTTCTTCCGTATCTCATCCACAGAAGCACCCTTCTCAAATTCAGCTAGCAATTCTTTTCTTGCTTCCTCAAATTCCATCTAAGTCAATTGAGGAAAGAGAGCAAAAAAGTCTGATGAGATACAATGAACACTATAGTCTTGAGAATCTAAGTAATTAAAGTTCATCAGAAAAGGGGAAATCAGAAAGGATTGTATAAGGTTACAAGTTGTTGTTCTGGAGAATAATTAGGCTTCCCAGCTTTTTCCCAGCGTAGAAAAGCTTGAATCTGCACAAGTTCATCAGGGATGGTCTTTGTTTCTGAAACAGAAGGTTCCTTTACTTTCACAGCATTATCTTTTTTAGGCTCCTTCACTTCAGCATCATTAGGTTTGTTAGTCAACCTTGCACGAATGGCTTGTACAGATGTACCCCTAGCTACTTCTTCCAACAGTTCGCGTCGAGCTGCTTCATATTCCTCCTAAAAAGGGAAAAACATATAAAAATGATGCATGGGAACACAAAATGCATTAGCTCTGATTTAAGCATTGAAATGTATCTAGCTAACACTTCTGTTGAATTCCAAATCCCAAGTTTCAACAACTACAAGAGAATGACAGCAATATGATAAAATCCATTTCCCATATTATGCTGCATTATCTACAGAACTGTGTAACTACTCAGTTGTGTTGTTGTGGTATTGCTTATTAGTGTCAATGTCTTGGAGATCTACAGATCGCTCCTATAAATTCCTTGATTGAAATCCTATTTGAATTTGTTTTCCCATTGCGGTCCTACCAGACCTTGCCATTCGTAAAAGTAAATACTCTACTTATACTGGACAGGCGGATCGATTGAAAGTCCAACTAGTTGCAAAAGGATCATTGTTTAGCAAAACCAAAAATTTTGGTTGATTATGTTATTTTCTTGGGACTGAAGTAGCCCAATTACATGCAGGTATGAATAGTTTTTTTCAAAGGAAATATGCTCTTAACTTCTTAGAAGAATCAGAGCGCGGATGCTTGATTGTAAGCCAATGGACATGCATATGAACCTTGATGTGAAGCTTTACGGTTGTACCTTATTAGGGTGCCATATCTTATGGAGGAAATCAGTGAGAGTATTAAATTATCTCAACATGACCAGACTAGATATTTCATCACAAGTCAGTGCCGTGAGTCAATTTCTTGACTCACCGTGTGATAGTCGTTTAAATGTAATTGCTCAGATCTTAAGGGGTATTAAAGGTTCGCTTAAGAAAAGGCTTATTTATATAGATAATAAAGGCCTTACCAATATTGTTCAAAGCTTAATTGCAGATTGGGCAGGTGATGCAAGTGATAAAAGGTTCACTTTAAATTATTGTGTTCTAATTGGAGGAAACTTAATTTCAACAATAGAAGGAGGCGAATTTGATGACCCAATGTCAAGTAAGAAGATAGGGTATCACACTATGGCTCAGAATACTAGTGAATGTTTGTGGTTGAGACTTTAATCCAAAAACTGAAGTATTGTGAAATAGGTCCTACGGAACTTGTGATGTGGTACCTTTCCTCAAAGTTTTTTCATTCATTAAAGGACTAAACACATCGATATTGAATTCCATTTTGTTAGAGAGAAGATCTTGTTGGGCATCTAACAGGATTATTCTTTCCTTCATTGTTTATTGTCTCTCTTTATTACCTTTGATAGAAGAACTAGTATCCATTGCATGTCATACAAGAACTTCCCCTGGCGGTGCGCCAATTGGTGCTTTATAATTTTCCAAATTAACTTGCCCTCATATAGCCACACTTTATGACAGAATAAGCACCACTCACAAAATGTTCATCCCGCCCTAACAAGTTACTGACGCTTATTTCATTGCAAAATTAAAGGTAGTAGAACCATCTATAAAATAACTACTCTTTGCAACAAAATCATCTATTTTTATTAAGTGGTTATTCTGTTATAAAGTGTGGATTGTGGACTAGATTCAAAGGGTAATTAACAAAATTACTCCTGTAGGTCGAAAATTACAAGGAAAGTGCTCATTCGACTTTCAGAAGAAAATTGTCTATTTCTACATCATTAGAAAAAAAAGATTGCCGCTTCTTTCAGTAGTTTATTCTCAATAAGAAGTGGAAGCGCTTCGCTTCTTATTACTAATATTTCATGGAAACTAAACACAGAAACTGGAGAGTGGGACTTAAAACCCACAAAGGATTCAAGAACCATTTCAATGAGGACTGGGACCATGAAAAAACAAAGACGTGGACCAGGAAGGGGTTATAGCATTATATAGCTAGAGCATACATAAACCGATGTTGTCAATTGTGGAAAATAGCGGTTTTTTCAAATTCCGCTATGCTATAGCGCCGCAATAGCGGCTATTGGACAACATTTTATACTAAATAGAAATTTGTGGAGCAATAACTATTTGTTCAAATTCCTCTATGCTATAGCGGCTATTTGATAACACTGACATAACCTTAACATTAACAGTAGATTCGGAGACTAATCTTTTTCTGAGGCTGTTATGCTGTGCATAATGAAGGACGTGTACCCTGGATAGATCAAAGGAACAGATTTGATATATTCTCTAAAGGCAAAGCATCAAAGCAATGTAGCAATGAAATTGCAAATTAAAACAAACTAAATGGGAAACCATGAAAGTCATAAGAAGAATCAGCTAAAAGAAACAACTAGGAAGCCAAATTTAGCAGCTAAATGCAATACATGAACACTACTTGATTACTGACCTTCTCTTGCTCTGGGTTGTACGACTGCTTACCCTTTCGTTCCCACCTAATATATGCTTGAATTTGTACAAGGTCTTCAGGAATTGAAACTTGTGGAGCTAGCTTATCTTTTACTGGTAACTTGATATGAAAGTTCTCACCATTGTTTTTAAACCTTTACTTCGTAAAAAAGCAAATAACTATATTTAATTTCACCATAACATTGCGGGTTAAATATAGGGTAGAAAAGAAACTAGATTATGAAAGCACACCACTTATTCTGAGCTTCGTCAAGTATAAGGAACTCAATGGCTTGCGCAGCAGGATCATCAATTTCTATCCGAAGTAAGGATCCTGAGCCAGACTAATAAGAGAAAAAGAAAAGAAAAATTAGCCAAACAAAAAGCAAATCAATATTTGAACAAATCAAGTCAGTTTAGGAAACCTTATTTTCTTTTGTAGTTGTTATTAAAACTTACTTTTACAAAAGGAGTTCTGAGAGCTCTATTCTTATAAACTTGAGTTCTATCTGGGTGACGAGAAGGAAGTACCCACTTCCTGGAAATAGGAAATAAGGGAAAAATATCTCCTTCAAGTTACAAGAAATATCACAAGCTATTATTAACTACTAATTAACTAGTTTAGATACAAACACACATTAATAACTTTAAAACTCTGATACTGAACATACCCTTGACTTTCACATATAACTCCCCAATGTAAAAGCATAGAGCCACTAGTATTTGAAACCTGCAAATCTACTTGTGTTGCGGCTCCTGGTTCTGAAGAACTAACGCTGACCTGCTCCATCCAATGAAAGCAACCATTAGCTATTGTATTTCTACAATCTCAAATTTATTTTCAAAATAACAATTTAATTCATCAGGTCAGCTGAATACCTGTAACTCAATATTTCCATCCAGGTTGAACTTCTTCGAAAGCTGTTCCGGGTCCCAAAAAACCAACCAATACACCATTACAAGTTCAAGTTAAGAAAAACAGACAAACAAAGACACACATTGAATCATTGGTTAAAATTCACCTTGCACAGTACATCAATGATTTAAATTTTATTATTGAGTCATGATTTGAATCCTGGCAGCTGGATGTATTGACTGGTTTGTATCCAAGTTAATTTGTATAAAATTTAAGTTAACTTGTATCCATGAATCGTGATTAAAATTCATATTGAATCATGATTTGTATCCAAGATAACTTGTACAAAAATATCATCGTCACAAGTCAACTTGTATCCAAATAACTAGTACAGATATACTAGTACAATACATGCAACTATTGATACCTGGATGTTTTAACACTATCAAGAGTGAATCTGTGAGCAAAAATGCATAAAGCATTTAAAATTTTACAATTCAATTAAAAAAGTAAACACTCCTAATGTTACCTTATGACATTTTAACAGAGTTGCACTCAATGTTACCAAAAGAAAACAAAAATAGTAATCACATTCAAAGAAACATAAACAATGTGTTTGGATTCCACTGAAATGAATTATTATTATTATTATTATTATTATTATTATTATTATTATTATTATTATTATTATTATTATTATTATTATTATTTTTATTATTATTTTTATTATTATTATTATTATTATTATTATTATTATTATTATTATTATTATTATTATTATTATTATTATTATTTTTATTATTATTTTTATTATTATTATTATTATTATTATTATTATTATTATTATTATTATTATTATGATTTTAGTAGCATACTCCCTCTAAAAGATATATAAGCAAAATTTATTTTAAAGTTTGATGTATTTCGTTTAAAATGTGGACTAAATCCATCTACTCTTTAAAATCATTTTATTTTAACACTTCATTTCAAAAGGAAATAATAAAATAAAAACGAAGAAGGATGCGATCAAATAAAGAAAAACAAAATAGTAAGTAGTAACAACAATAGCAATAACATAATAATAATAATCGCATTCAAGTAAATCAAAACGAAGCAATCACGACCAACACGTTTTCACAGTTTAGAACATACATCGGAAGCAGGATTTGAGGTTAACACGGCGCGTGGAATAGCTCGGTTCCTTCCCATAGCTAATTTCCGTTTCCTAACACACAATCTGTTCCCGCGGAAATTTGTAGAAAGCAAAAGCTTCTTTTCTTTGTCAACACTCTTCGATTGGAATAAAGTATTAGCAGTTACACCGCGAGAATGAAGCTTACTTTGATGCTCAGCAACCGTTTGAGTTTGACAGAGCAATGTTTGGTGAAAGATACTGTGACTCATCTTTGTGGATCCACTCTTTCTTCTGCATTAATCCGTAACTCGGAATCAACATAATTAACATAAACTAAACTTGTTCAAGTTAATAATCACCACAAAATCAAAATCGCGATGTTACAAAAATCAATTCAAAAAATTGATGAGGAAAAGGAAAAGTGAAATTGGTGATTGAAGGGGAAGGAACCTTTAGATGAATCGGTGAAATGTGAGAGTGGAATCTTCGGCAGAATGGGAAGGGAAAATATCTACGTTGATGAATGAGAAAGTTTTGAAGTGTGTGTCATGATGAGTGTATGAATGATAGCGGTTGCTTTGATAGTCATCACTAGTCGTATTTTTGGAAGGGATATCGAGGATGAAGGACACGTGGCGAGATGGAATTGGAGAGGAGTTGTGTAATAGAGGTTGTCACGTGCGGAATCGCATGGAAACACGCCTCAATCGCCTCATACGACATATCCCGTGGGGTCCGTGAGGGATGGTACCTTTTTTTTTCTTGATTGTCCATATTTTTTCATTTAATTTCTTTCAATCAAACACAATATTTGTATCTATTTTTTTAATAGTGTGAATTAGATGAAAATATTTTACTTTAGAAAAAGATATAACATTGAAAAAATCTTCTTTTTCTTGAAATTGTAGATGTTACTAAATTAGTGTAAAAACAGAGACATTAGTAAATTAGTGTTATGAAAGTTAGGTATTTAATTTTTTTATTATTTATTTTAAATTCTCTTTCACAATTATGACCTCAGATTTATATCTTTTCATAGAAAAATAATCTCATTAAAATCCTAAAATAAGAGTAATATAATTAAATTGATTATGGATTGGAATATTTAACATCCTATTTTGAGATTAATAACAAAGTTAAAATACATTAATTATACACTTAAATGTTTTTTAAGTCAATCATATATCTTTTAATTGAAATCTTAATTATAACAATCAGAGTAATTTATTTTGCATATAGTTAATTGTCAAGAATAATGTAAAATTTATAGTCTTTAATTTCATCTATCTCCGAAAAAAAAAAAAATATTTGTT
>JBBPBR010000007.1:17671241-17682765 GCA_037974775.1 Cicer pinnatifidum | reverse complement strand
TGTTATATTCTATAAGTATTCGTCAAACTCATTAACATTCATGAGTTTTTAGGTTTCAAATCAGAAAATTTCTCAAAGAAAATATTGGGTTTTTGACAATCTTGGTAAAAAAAAAAAGAGATTTGAAACTCAAATCGAAGTTAAAAAATGATAAATTTATTTCATTATTTTTGGGTTCGTTTGTATATGCTTCAAATTTAGAATTGAATATGAAAAATCATTTCATCTTTTCCGAATTTAATTATAATAGTTGAGACAAAATCTCAAATCAAGTGTTTTGAGGATAAACAAACAGTTAATTAATCACTAATTATGATTATGATTACATTGTTATTTAATTTGTGTTTTTGAGTGATATATTCAAATATATGTGATCAAATATATTCATGTAACAATCAATTATCAAAGACAAAATCGAGATATATCATTTTCCATAGTCCAAATCACAAGTTAAAGATTATCAAGACAACTCAAATCAATAGTCAAACTCATAACTCGAGCTGAAGGCCTAGAGGAGAACCATCTTCAGATAGATGATCAAATTAACCTCCAAATTGATGCGCTTTGAGCAAAGACAACAAGAATATGAGTACATTGTTGTTGCATCATTTTGTAGCAAGTTCTGCATACTTTTAAGCTAAAAGAATGATATTTCAATTACTCATTCACGTTCTCCATAAAACTTAGTTTGGTTTTATAAAAGTGCAATCTGGATCAAATAACACATGTGTTTAATAGACTTCAATAAAAAGTGACATTTAGCAGAGGTTCGGTAACAACTATATTAAGTCTTCCAATCATCTCCTTGTCTATAAAAGGAATATCAAGTAGAAGACAAATGCAAAAGTTTAAAAGGCAACAAAGTTCTTCTCTTAAGCAAAACTATAGCTCTCTCTCATTATATTCAATGATCACTTTATTGAGTTATTCTTGATAATCAATCTCAAACAAGTATTGAACAGTTTTTAGATCATAAATATTTTTATCGTACACATTATTTGTAATTCAAGCCTATCTCTTAAGTTAGTTTGAGAATATTGTAAAAATCATTTTAGTTATCAAACGGTAATTGTAAAAATCATCTATGTACTGAAAGGTAACTGTAAAATTCATTTTAAGGTTAAAAAGCGAAATATGTAACTGATCAAGAGTGATCAAGAAATATAGTGTGAAAACAAAGCGTTCTAGTGTTAAGCACATTAGTGCAAAATATCACATATTGTGAGGACTTGACGTAGTTCACCTTTGATGAACCATAAATTATCGTAGTGTGATCTTCTTATCCTTATATATTTTTCACTCATTGATCACATATCACTTAAAACTAATATTTTTATTTATTTCGAACATATCCAGAACATTCTGAACTTTCTATTTGAAACAAAAATTAATCTTAAGTTAATTTAAACTTAGACCAAGAATTAATATTTTAAAAAATGGATCACAATTCAAACCCCCCTTCCTTGTTATCGATATTGCTACTTCACTCATTAGTGCAAATAAAAACATAATTTGAAAGTAAAAAGGGTGAAAGATATAATGGCAACAACATATTTCATCCAATTCATGACGAATGCTTTCAATTTATAGGTTTGAAATTAATTTTTGGATCAAACGAGTTTTGGATTTTAATTTCTCAATTTGATGCGTATACCTAGAAATCCATAATAAATTAGAAGGAAAAGTTGTTAATGAATCAAGATTGAAGCTTTGATATCTCTTTTTCACTAAGATTGTCAAAACCTCGTTTCCTCGTGAACAATTTTTGACTTTTATAATAAAAAAAAATCATAAATACTGATGAGTTTGAAGAAAATTAAAGGAGTTAGATGAAAAGCAAATAAAAAAAAAAAAGTAATGATGCAAACATTTACAAACTTAAAAGACTAAATTATTACAAAAAATCTTAAATGACTAAATTGTTCAACCATATCACGATGATATGGTTGAAGAACACCAACAACTTCTAAATGAGTTTAAACCATTTATTTTTGACACTCCTGCACATACCTCATTGTTGACCTTTCCTCTAAAACATCTCATCAAGATCAAATTATTGGAAAATACAATGGTGGAATAAGAACTTGATTGATATTTCAAAAGTATGACAATAATATAGCAACGATTTCTCAAACATAGCCAAAAATCAATCAATGAAGTCAAAGTAGAACAATCTTGATAAATGAATGAGCATGAAGAAAAACTCTAAAATATACGAAGATTTCACGTTGTTGAACCTCAAGTGAGAAAGATCACTAAATGAGGTACACTCAATCCAAATTCATATGATATTTGTGTCATGATAAGTATGAATGTTTTTTTTCAATGATATTATGTAATTGATTGGATGCTCTTAAAATTAAGAATTCATACTATTTTTTATACTAGTACGACTTTAAAATTTAATTGATTACATCACTATGTCATTATATGTGCATGCATATGCCTATTTTCTATCCTAAATTCAATATGTTTTCACTCTTTGTTTCTACACTTTTCATGATGGTGTAAACAAGTGTACAAATCTAGCTTGATGGTCAAAATTATTGTCGTTGTTATAAAGACATTTAAAATAAATTAGTGTCATTAATGATTAGTTAAAGGGTTGTTTTGTCAAGTATAACTCATGGAATGATTTTTTCACACTTTGCACAATAACATCTTTCATATTATCATGTTAAATGAATGTTTAAATATGCATTTGATCCTTGAAATTATAACATTTTTTTATTTTGGTCCTCGTAAGTTTTTTTGTTTGATTCACATCTCTGCAAATACAGATACATTTTGAACTGGTCATTTAGTATAATTTCTGTTAAATAAATTATAATACTGTTAAGCTGACGTCACAATGTTTTAAATAATTATTTTAATTAATTTTTATTGTATCCCTCTTCTCATCTTCACCCTATTTTCCCCCCTCTTATGAGGACCTTCTCACTTTCACTCTTAATTTCATTCTTTTTACTATATTTGTTTTGTTTACCAATTTTTTAGAGCCTTATTTATTTTATTTACCAATTTTTGAGTTGAATCACATCACAAATCACAAAGAAAATACATTTGATTTGCTTTCTTGAAATTAATTTATTTACACAAGTAAAAGGACCTTTAAATTTTCCAGCAAAATTCATATACACACATAGTAATGAAAGTAAGATTATGCATGTGCCTTATTGTTAATTTGCAAAAACTTGATGAAAAAGCCTTTTTTATTTTATTTTTAATATGAGTAAATCCTTGTCAGAATTTGATCCATTTAAAAATTTAGTTTTTTGAAAAATATAAATATTATTAACATAAAAATATTTTGTAAAGAGAGAAATTATATTTGACATGATATCAAATTTCTCTTATTTTTTAGTTTCCATGTATGCTAGGGGTATACAAGACCCGATCCGTTCCGCGAATTCGTCTTGTTCTGTAAGTAATTGGACGGATATGACCCGATCCCAAAAAAAATAAAGACAAAAAAATAAGGACAAGGTAGAAAAAAGACCGGGTTCGGGTTACTCTCGGGTTATTCGTCCTGTCCCAAATTAATTTAAGGACAAATGATTGTTTTTTATTATTATAGTTTGTAAAACAATATTATGAGTTACTATTCTTGAATGAATTGGAAAGTGATAACCATATGTGATTTTATTATGAGTTTCTTTATGTTTGATTTTTTTTTTTTTAAGTTTAAAGAATACTATTTGGCGTCTTGTATTCGGACCAACCCGATCTCAACTCTCATCTTTATTTTGTTCTGTCATTAATGAATATGCAACTTATCTAATTTGATCGAGTTAAGGGATGAGTCAGGGTTTAAAATTTGACCCGATCAAATATTGGGACCGGGTAAGGGACATATTAAATCCAATCTAACTTGTCATTTGTACACCTCTTCTCTCTATTTCTAAAAATAAAAAATGAATCTATTTCTAACAGTGAGTGTGATTATGTCCAATTTAAAAGGTTGTCTCTAGAGAGAGAGAACAAAGAGCAAAGAGATATCTTGCTTGTGTTTAGGAATGTTGAAATATTAAAGGATATTAATTTCATAATATTTAGGGGGATTTATTAGAAAATATTATTTTTATTGCAACGTAATTGAGGTCAATGTTGAGGCAAAATCCCAAATTAATATTTTGAAGATAATCAAACAAGTTAATTATTTTTTAATCACGATTCTAATTGTGTTGCTATTTAATTTGTACTTTTGAGTGTATTATTCGAACATAGATAATCATATACAACTAGACAACAACACAAAGTCATTATGGTTCATAAGAACAACAATCTAGACAACGCAAAATCATTCTGGTTCTTGAAAACATCAGTCTAGTCAAATCAAGATCATTATGGTTTTCGTCAGCCTTATCAAACAACATCATTTTGGAGAGTTCATTTTAAAGATAAAAATTAAATGAATAAATTCTCAAAATACATATTTTAAGTAAAACAAATATCAAGGCAACTCAAAACCATGATCAAGCCCCAAAAGTTTAAAAGAAGCAAAACAACATAAAGAACCATAATAAGATCAATCTCCAGATTGATGGCCTATGAACAAGTAGAACTAATACAACAAAGGTAAAAAAGACATCGATGTTGCACCTTTGTAGAAAGTTTAACTTACGTACAAAGCAGAAAGATTGACATCAAACAACTATCAAATGATCTTAGTCACATTATTCACTCAAAGCACAAACAAATAACATTATAGTTATAAAGCAGGAACAATCCGGATAAAATATAAAATATGTCTATTAAAACATCAATATGAACAACTAGATTATTAACGGCTACATGAACTGTCATAAACCTTCATCACGCCTATAAGAAGAACTTCAAGGTAAAGATAACAAGTGTAATCAATTAATAAAGAAAAAATTTCAGTTCTCTCTCACTAGATTCAATGATATTTTTTTATTGAGTTTTCTACTAAAAATTATTCTCAAACAAGTGTTGAGTAGATTCTGATCAATCAACCTTTTTTCATAATTTCATTTAAAACTCAAGATTATATCCTTAAAAATAGTTTGATTGGTTTATAAAAATCTTTTTTGTGATTAAAGGTAATATGTAAAAACTCTTTATGGATTGAAAGATAATTGTAAGAAATCATTTCAAGGTTGAAAGGTGAAAATTGTAATTGATCAAAAGTGATCAAAAAAGTTTGTGTGAAAGCAAAAACATTCTTGTGTAAAAGCACATTAGTAGAAAAACTCACAAATTGTGAGGACTAAATATAGCCCACCTTTGATGAATTAGGATAGATTATTATGTGATTTTTTTTATCATTATCTTTAATTATTTCTCACTCACAAACACCGATCACATAGAAATAATCTTTTTAATTTATTTTCACTAAATAAGAACGTTATGCATTTTTTATTTTGAAACCAAGATCAATCTTGAGTTAGTTTAAATCAAAAGTAAAAATTAATTTTTAAAAGAGAATCACAATTAAAATTCCCTTTCTTGTGATTGATATTGTTACTTCAATTGGTATTACTTACTCACAATATTAAAAATTAAATATATCTTTGAAGGAGGATAACCAAATAAACCACCTTCATTTCGTACAAATTACTATTTTTGGAAATAATATTAAAAATAGTTCAATATAATATCTTTTATACATATAAATGTCTAAAGCAATTTTTGTGTAATTTAAATGATGTATTTTGTAATAATATAAATGTTTTAAAAAATTAAAAAAGAAAAAGGAATTCTAGGGTTTAGGTCTGTAACTTGTCAAAACAGAAAGGTTCTAGATTTCAAGCTTCAAAGTAACAATTGAAGAAGTGACGGTCGAGCAGGTTCACCAGTAAGTCACATCACAACACCTTTCACTTGGCTTTGTTACTTACGAATTTCTTATCATAAGCTGCTTTTTTTCCCATTACAGGATTTTAGTGTTCAAAATCTTAGTCGTGTGAGCTATCAGCAATAATGTATCTTCAGTATTACATAAATGACAATGGTGATAAAGTTTACACTACCAAGGTAATTATTGGTATTTAGATTAACCCCATTAGTTTCAATTTCAAACACTCAACACATATAATGCGAATTCAAAGTCCAAAGCATTGAGCAAAACATAATGCTATGTTTATCTTCGTTTAAGCTTAAGTTTCATTTGCAATAACCATATACTGGTTCATGAGAGAGAATAACATGTTCATAGGGTTGTTATACATATGCTATTAATCTGTGGTGAGGTGTAGTTTTAAAGATGGCTTTTGTTATGATAATTTGCATTTCATTTTGAATTGATAAATTATTGTTGTAACCTATGTAGCACTGATAGCTTAAATTGAAGGCTTATCAAATGTTTGACACAAGTCGGTGTCATACACCTCAAATTGTTATCATTTATTGATGTTTATGTGCTAGTGTCGTGTTTGGTGTTGATATCTGTGTTAGTTTTTATTCAAGAGAACAAGTTTTGTTGCAACAGTAAGATTGTCAGAAGAAGTATCTTTTGTCATGGAGGAAAGGAAGATTTTGTATGCACTTGGTTGCCCCTTTTCTTTGTAATAAAATATCATTTTCCAAGATACAACTAAATGCTATGTATATGGAAGAATTATGAGACATGGACAGAATGTTTGACATCACGAGTTATTATGAGTCATTAGCATCGAATATTTTAATATTTTATCAGCTAAATTTACCAATTGACAAGCTTGTCTAAACTGCAACCATCTTCATGGTTAGTGTGGTTTTGTAAATGTCTAAATGGTTATTTTACTGATGCTTACTGCATTTTTGGTATTCCATTGTATATTATACAAGTAGACTAAAAAGATTTAGAAGTTTAGGTGTCACTAATTAGTAATTATGTTACTGATGCTTACTTCATTTTGGAATCCCATTATATAATACATACACGCAGACAAAAAAATTTAAATGTTTTGGTGTCACTAATGTTAGCTGGTCTTTGTTTTCAGAAGGAATCCCCACTTGGCTTGGCAACACAGTCAGCTCACCCAGGTAAATTCAGGAGAATGAAGTGTTGTCTATAATAACCTCTTCCAATGCAAGAAATGGATACAGTTCATTTTCTCTTAACTCATTGCATAATTGTTAGTTTGATGTGGCTATCAGTGGTTAGCCTTGATGTCGTTGCTCAGTTCAGTGTTTTTGGTTAACTTTAAAGTTATAATACCGACACTTCAAATTTGAAGAAGTGTCCCGTGTCTTACATGACACGACACATGTGCTTACATTCAATCACATTTTTTTTTTTAAAATTATTACTAACAATATATATGTGTTAGTATTAGTGTTGTGTCCAGTATTTGTGGTAGTGCTTCATAAATAGAAAGTTAATTTTTGGGGTGAGAAATGCTTAACTTTACATCAATCCACTTTGTATATCTTAGAAATGAATTGGACTATCCCATTAAGCTAACAATTTGAGCAGTTGTGTTGAGGACTTACCTTTTGTCTATACATGTGATAGTCATCTTAGAAGTTTGAACTGAACAATTGTGAGTGAAGATGCCCTGTTTCATTGACAGCGTACTAGTTTAAGTTTGTGTGAAACCAACTAAGTGTACTGAGCGCAAGAGAGAATAAGCTCTAACCATTGTAATTAGACACTTTGATGTATTTGGGCCATGTTTCACTTAGTCTTGGAATTCGTCAACAACTAATATCTATGGTTAAGATTTTCATATAGAAGCAGATGCAGATAGTTAAATTTGAACTTTAATTTTAAGTCCAACCTCTCAATCTATTTATTTGACTTGGCTTTCTTTATTCATTTTGCTTTTAACACCATTCTTTCACTGATTTTGATTCATTTATATGCAGCGCGCTTTTCACCTGATGATAAATTCTCGAGGCAAAGGGTTCTTTTGAAGAAGCGCTTTGGTCTTTTGCTAACGCAGCAGCCACCTCGAACGTACTGAGATATTGAACACTTTATCTTTTGGAGATTGTTTGAAATGCTATCTGTATTTGTGCTTTCCTTCTTTTTTGATATATTTCTGTTCCTTGATGACTTGTATGGAAGTTCGTAATGATGCAAATATTAGTAAATGGATTGGTCTAGAACTTCTTGGAATTGAATTTTACCATTTTGGGATGATTTTTATAATACACTACTAACTTTTTGGTATATATCTATATCTATATCTATAATGTCAGCTTTATGTCCATTTAAAAGTAAATGGATTGTATTGAATAATTCACCTGTTAGTTTTTCAGAACTATTAATCATGTTCAAGATCATACTGCTGAAAAGGAAATCAAAGTTTTAAAGATTGGTCTAGAACTTCGCATTTCCATTTTCTTGAAGACAAATATTGTACATGATTTATGTAGAATGGTTAGATTAGGGATTTGGTTTTGTTGAAGTCACTTACTGCAAACATTCACAAAGATAGTGACTGCGTGACAGTTCGATTCATATCACAAGCAAATTTTGATATTTTACTGAACTTGAGATTTTAATTGTTAGATTATATTGGAAGGTCAGACATTTAGTGACTGCCGGGAACTCAAATATGCTAGATTATATCTTTTTAGAAGGTTCATAAGCTCACCAAAATAGTGTTTGATTGTGATATAATCTTGCTTAAGTGAAATAGAAGTGTCTTGTGTGCTTGCTCTTTCAATCATCACATTATTCCATATTTTTATTGATTTAATTCATTACTCATTGAATAAATGCTTAAGATGTAAGACTTTATGTATGTATAATATGTATTATTCAAGATGGAGATAAGAGTTTAGTGAATTAAATTGAAATCAACTTATAGACATATCATAGCATAAAGGAATCCTTGTATTATATGGTATTTTGATCTATTGAGTTATTTTTGCAATCCTATTGTGTCATAGTTTAGTCCAGTCAATTAGTCAATTAACAACATATTATATTATAGGTGGTTCTTCATACTTAAAATGTGCAAAAACTATTATTAGATTAGAACTTTCGGTAAGATCATTATTCTATTTTTCACTGTCGGATTAAAGTTTTTGGTAAGATTATTATCCTCATTTTTCACCATTGAATTAGAGTTTTTGGTAAGATCATTATCCTCATTTTCCACTGTCGAAATAGAGTTTTATACTACTGGATATTGAAATCCAGTAAAAACTGAGAATTTGGGAGGTGTGAAAAGCATATTCCAATATTATACAAAAGCCACTCAATTTGTACCCACCTAACACCTTTCAATGTCTTTGGCCATTCAATTGATGGTAAAATGATCACACCACAGAATTCAAATTAAAAACACAAGAAAAATGTAAGAATTGTGTTTGTCCGCTAACTTGCATAGGAATCAAGCAAAGTGGAGCATTTTCATCACAAAACCTCATTAAAATGAAAGTGGGGGTAAATATGCAAATATTAATAAACATATGTAAAAATCTGAAAACACCTTGTATAGTTGACATACATTGTAGAGTTCACGTGACTACTTTTAATTGGGTAATAGGTAAATTACGTACTATTATTTAAAGGTAATCTACACCTTTTTTTGTTTGTTTGTTATGTTTATTTTTCTCACTTTCAAACTCTATTATCAATAGTCACTCAGTTTGGCACAAAATTTGTTACAAGTAGTAGTTGTAGCCCTCAAATTCCAATTATAAACAAATGATAAACATATTTACAAAAAAACATCTTAAAATGAACATTGATTATAATTTTCAATTAAATATTAATTATCGTTGTTTTTAATTATATTATTTAATTAATATCACATGCATTATCACAAATTAATATCTTCTGTTTTACATTTATGGTAAGTGTGAATACATCAATACTAATTTTTTTGTGTTCATCTTCTTCTCTTATCTTTTTTCGATTGATTTAGTGCTTTTGTTAAATAATGGTAGTATAGATATTTGGGTCCAACTCTTGCATTGTTATTTTTCTTCTTCAAACCACTCAATCTCAAGCGGACTCGAGCTGATGAATAACTAACAAAGTTGATTGGTTATTTGTGTTGAAAGCTCATAACAACTCGAGTTAATGGTCGTTAGGATAATTATTCTTTTAGGAACTATATATTTTATTAGTTTCTCTTGTACATTTTTTTTTCATTATTTCTTGAGTGAAAAAAAGAATCAAAATAAATAGAAAAGTGAGAGAGAACACCAACCTATGTAATTGTACATTTTATAAGGAAATATTTATACATCGGAATCTATCCTCTAGATATAAGAGAAATCCGAACTCGGTTACCAAACTTTTGTGTTTTTATTCATCTTTCTTTACTTTCAATTCTTGTATTACTTTGTCCATTTTAAAGATCATATATAAGTTTCATTTAGAGGAAACAATTATCAACATTTTTAATAATTTTTCTAATGTTGTTCAAGGGCTTGGTGTTTGTTTTATGCCTTTGTTGGTTTTCTTTTGTTAATTAATTGGCTTCATGCCATAAATTACATAAACATTATTTAACTTCTAATTAATTGTATTATCTTTTGGTATTGTCTTCCTTGTTTTATCTCTTTTGGTATAATAAAACCGTATTTAATTAACTAAGGTTGTTATTATTAAAAAAACTTGCTAAGGTTGTTATTATTAAAAAAACTTGCTAAGGTTTGTTATTATTAAAAAAACTAGCTAAGGTTGTCAATGTGAGAACAACCCTTAAGTAACTTTCTAACGCACGTCACTAGCTTGTTTATTATTATTCCGCGTTTTCTTGCTTACAGCTTATCAGCATCACGTAATCACGTTTAAGAGAAAAATACATTCTATATAATAATTAGATTCAACGGAAAATTTAGGAGGAAGCTCACAACGGGACAGGATCTGCCGTGACTCTAAATCCAACAATTATAATAAAAATTGATAAAGATTATATTTGATTTTAATTATTTTGTAACAATAAATGAATTAATAGTCAATTTTAAAGATGAAATAATTCTAAAATGTGAAACTTTGCTTGCTACAATGTCGATAGTAGAACTTAGAAACACTTTTATATATATATATATAAACTGATAAAATAAAATTTATTTATATAAATTATAAATTATTTTATAAACTATCATGAAAAATTTATAAAAATAAGTTAAAAATAATTTATAAACACCTACCTATAACTAATAGCCTGCTCCAATGTCAACAATTTCTATTGTCAACTATAATTTAAAACACTACTAATAGTAGAAGATTTTTTATTTGAAAGAAACTAATAGTAAAAGATAAAAACCCTATAATTGTGACTTTTGAAAACATGTTACTAATTAATTATTGTTGCGTTTAGTGTTTTCCTTGCGTAAATCTCATCATCACTTCTTTTTATAAAAAAAATCTACCGATGTCACGTTTAAAATGAAAAGGTACTATATCCCCCCCACTACTAAATATAAAATTTACTTAAATCAAAAGATTAAAAATAGCAGTCGTATTCATTCTTTTTCCTAGTTTATTTTGAGGGTTTTTATTACTAGTTTACAAATAGATTTACAAAATTAAAAGTATTTTAGTAAAAAAAGTTAATACAGTTAAACATTTAAAAATAGACTTAATTGCATTTTTAATCTTTTTATTTTT
>JBBPBR010000007.1:17642404-17665810 GCA_037974775.1 Cicer pinnatifidum | reverse complement strand
GATATTTATGATATTTAGAATATATTTTTTTAAGGGAACTCTAATCCTTTATGCAAATTCTCTTCCTTAAATAACAAATTTGGAAAATTTTTAAAATTGAATTTAAAAATTTTAAATACCATCTAAAACTTAAATTTAATAATTTCAAATTTCTTCTTTATTTTATAATATAAATAATGAAATGGTCTCAATAAAAATTTTCAATTTTACAATTTTGATTTTATATGTTTCAAAATTTGTATATTAATTTTTATATTACATACTTTGAAATTTGGTCCCTAAAAATTTGCAAATAGTCTCAGAATTTTTTCAAAATTTTAGTATTTGACCCAAAAGTAGTCCAATTTTGAAAAGACAATTCTATATATGAACAAAAAAATTCAAAAATAAAAGAAATTCAATTAAAACATTTAAATCACCTAAAAGTATAATTTTCTTCAAATTTTCAATTATCCCATCCAAACACTTTAAAAATCCATCTTCCCTACTATCATTTTCCTTTCTCAACTAACAAAGTAACCACTATACACCACAACCACAATTTAAAACTCTGTCCAAAAACTTATATATACTCACTCCATCACCCAAACGTGCATCAATTCTCATTCAGTTTTCACCCAAAAGTGATAAAAAAAAGTGGTTTTCCTTTGTACCCAAAAACAGGACACACAAATCTTCATGTAAAACACACATTAAAAAAGTTTCCTACAAATTCAGAAAAAATGAATCTAGAAGGCTCAGAACAAGAACCAAAATTCACACTACCAGTAGATTCAGAACACAAATCAACAGAATTCAAAATCCAATCAATAGCAAAACCACACATGCTAGCATTCCATCTCTCATGGTTCTCATTCTTCGCATGCTTTGTTTCAAGCTTTGCAGCTGCACCACTTATCCCTATAATCCGTGAAAATCTCAACCTCACTGCAACAGACATAGGAAACGCTGGTGTTGCATCTGTTTCAGGTGCTGTTTTCGCTCGAATTGCAATGGGAACAGCTTGCGATTTATTCGGTCCTCGTCTCGCTTCCGCTTCTTTGATTCTATTAACTTCTCCGGCTGTTTACTTCACTTCAATCATCCATTCTCCCACCGGTTTCCTCCTTGTTCGTTTCTTCACCGGCTTTTCTTTAGCTACCTTTGTTTCCACTCAGTTTTGGATGAGTTCTATGTTTTCTACCAATGTTGTTGGTAGTGCAAATGGTTTCTCAGGTAACTGTTATTTTTTAGTTTCGAAAAACTTTTAAAAATCAATTTATGCCATCGAGCTTACACCACTTAGCTGAGACCGATTTCGAAAAACTTTTAAAAATTAATTTATGAAATTTATAAACACCATTAATGTGTGATATCTCTCGATTTCTTTATTTTTCAATTTACAACAGTACTAGTTCTTATTAATATTATCATTATTTTCAACAGTCTTTCACTAATATCATGATCATTTCCAAAAGTAACTAAACCATCAAATTCATTCTTCACTTTGTAACACGCTTTCAAATGTAAGTAAGAGACGTGTTTGAAATTTTTGTAATTTCAAAAAGGTTTAATTAGGTGTTTTATTTTATTTTATTACAGGTGGTTGGGGTAACCTTGGTGGTGGAGCCACACAACTCATCATGCCGTTGGTTTTTTCATTGATTCAAGATTTTGGTTCAACAAAATTCACTGCATGGAGAATCGCTTTTTTCATACCTGCTTTTTTGCAAACAATGACAGCTTTTTTAATTTTGATATTTGGACAAGATCTGCCTGATGGTAATTTTCATGGTTTGAAGAAAAAAGGAGAGAAGCCAAAAGATGAATTATCAAAAGTGGTTTATCATGGTGTGTTGAATTATAGAGGGTGGATTTTAGCTTTGACTTATGGTTATTGTTTTGGAGTGGAATTGACTGTGGATAATATCATAGCTGAATATTTTTATGATAAATTTAATCTTAAACTTCACACTGCTGGAATTATAGCTGCTAGTTTTGGTTTGGCAAATGTATTTTCAAGACCTGGTGGAGGGTTTATTTCTGATTTGATGGCAAAGAGATTTGGAATGAGGGGTAGGTTGTGGTGTTTGTGGATTTGTCAAACGTTGTCTGGTGTTTTTTGTGTGATTTTGGGACTTGTTGGATCTTTGAGTGTTTCGGTTGTTGTTATGCTCATTTTCTCTGTTTTTGTTCAAGCTGCTTGTGGAATGACTTTTGGAATTGTTCCTTTCGTCTCAAGAAGGTATGTTTTTCTCTTCATTCTTCTCAATTTCATTTTTTAAGTGTGTTTGAACTAATTTATTATGATTAAAAGTAAATTGAGTGTAAAATAATTTATATTTGAATATATTTTATTATTATGTAACAATGAATTAAATAATATTAAAAAAAACAATGAATTGAATAATGAATTTGAAGTTAAAAACAAGTTTTAAAAGCAAAAATTTTCAAGCTATTAATTTTAAGTTAGAATCCATTTGAGACAGTGAAAATTTATTCATCTACTTACTTTTAAAAATATTTCTCATTTGGTATTAAAATATGTCTTTTGTGTTATTTTAATTTTGACATGTGTGAGACGTTAAATTAAAATTATAATAATTACTTAAATATATATTTATTAATCATTTTAGTTTTTAAATGTATCTTTAATTAATTAATTTAATTTTTAACTATATATTTTTTGTGAGTTTAATTTATAAAATTACTAATAAAATATCTATACGTGAAGTGCATAATATAATAAAATAAAATAAAAAGAAAATATAGGACATAGTTTGTGTAATCTATATTTTAAATTTCAAAGTGTTGAATGCACATCTTTTAAGGAATAATTTTCAAAGTTAGCAGTTTCTATTTATTTTTTTGATCCAAAAGCATTCTTTAGCAAAAGTTGTATGTGTGAACTCAATGCATAAACTGAATTTTAAAAAACAAATCAATTTAAAATGTGAAAATAATTCATATTTGTTCTTAGATGCACGAATTTAGAGTATCAAAGAATTAACAAAATAGGAAAGGGATGTGCATATCTTGCTTGCTTTGATTCTATGAACACCCAAGAGTTGGGAATATGATTTTGATATTTATTCTTTATTAAATTAAATGGTAATTTGTTTCTTGAATTCTTTTTACTATATATTTCTGGAGATACATTAATATACATATGAGAATCATGAAGGGACACAATAATTCCATTAGTTTGGATTCATGAAATTGAAATATAATATTTAAATATACTAATCATGTGACTTATAACACATAATACATGTTAATACATTTCAAACTAACACTCAATTAATATTTAGTATAATGAATAAAAGTCTACTACTTCCTAAAATGTTTTTTCTAAAACTGCAAATTCAAAGTTCCCATTATATTGTCAATAGTCAACCTTCAAAATGAAATTAACCACCCAAAAAAGAAGGGGAAAAATACAACAAAGTATCTGCTAATTTAGTTGCTTATTTTGTTAGAAATCACCATATTAGAGTATTAGTAACAAAGTCACCCTTACAAAGGGTTATCATATATGATTTGACCATATTTAGGCTAGTTAGCATGAATGTAACTCAAAAGCTCTGTTTTGACTTACAAATGATTCCAAAGCTAAGTATAGATTCCAAAACAATCTCTTAGCCTAACCCAAATAAATATACACAAAGGAATAAGTCACTAGTTAGGGAGAAATATTGGAGGAGGATCATAGTTTAATATTTACTTCTAACATATTTTTATTCTTTTATGAGACTAATCACTAACCTTTGATTTTAGATTATATATGTAAAGTCACAATTATGTAATTGGAAGCAGTAGTATGATCACTCAATCTAAACTGCAAACGATTTGTCTATATAAAAAAAATTGTAGCATACGTCAATAAGTCTTTTTGCTTAGTTCAAGTAATTTTTTGATCTACATATTGTTAGATTCGAACCCTGCTTATACTATTAGAGGAAGATAAATATAAATTCTTTTGTCAGTGTTTTTTAAATCTTAAAGTCTTCTTTACATAAGACTCAATTATCATCACTTCACCCTACATTTTTTATATCAAAAAAGAGAGTTCTAAATTTTTTGCATTAATATGTGCATTGTTATGTAGAGAATCTATATCCCTAAAATTTGCCTATAAAAAAAAATGCTATAATATGTCAATAAAGTCTTTTGCTTAGTTTCTAATAATTTTGCATGAATATGTGCATCCCCAGGTCCTTAGGGGTGATATCAGGAATGACAGGAGGAGGAGGAAATGTTGGTGCAGTTCTAACACAACTAATTTTCTTCAAAGGATCAAGATTTTCAAAAGAAAGAGGAATAACTCTAATGGGTGTCATGATCATAATATGCACCTTACCATTATGCTTAATCTATTTCCCCCAATGGGGTGGCATGTTTTTTGGTCCATCATCTAAAAATGTGACAGAAGAAGATTATTACTTGGCTGAATGGAACTCAAAGGAGAAAGAGAAAGGGTCTCATAATGGAAGCTTGAAATTTGCTGATAATAGTAGAAGTGAAAGAGGAAGAAAATTGGATATTTCAACTAGGCCTTCTGAGGATATGACACCCCCACCATCTCATGTTTGATTTCTTGTGTAAATTTGTGTAAGTTTATTATAACACAATAAAGTTTTATTTATGAAGTTATTAAATGGTTTAGTGCTTATTTGATGCTTCACTCTTACTTACATGTTCACATGGTTTGATAGACTTTATAGTTTGCATATTCTTCATTCTTGAGTCTTGAGTAACATACCTCTACCATTTTTCTCTGTAAAATATACAGTTACATTGTTACAAAAATATAATTTCTATATAAATAAGTCAAACTTTGACTTAATTTATTTTTTAAAATAAATTAATGGGTGAAATCATTTTTGAGGTTTTTTTTAAATTACTTTTTTTTATAAAAAAATTATCAGTATTACTCCATTTCAAAAAATATATACCAAAGTATTTTACTTTTAAAAAAAGGAAAAAATTATCATTTACAAAAGAGACTTCTTAAATGATGATTTTATATTATTTTATTTTAGTTTTTTTATTTTAAATTATAAAAGTCTTCTATTGAAAAGAAATTTTATATTATCCATTTTTTTAATACTTTTTTTTACTAAACATTAAACGAAAAAAATAATATAATAATATAATTTATTAAAATTGATTAGAAAAACAACAAAAAAGTTTTTTTTTAAAGATGTTGCGATAAAACTTATCTTGAAGGTGGCATCGAGTATCATATTACCAAAGTTTTCTTACACGTACAAATTTTTTATCATGTCTTGGTACATTATGTGTGTTGTTCTTCTTTATCTTCATCTTCTTGATAATGTTGAGGGGAAAGTGCTCTGGAAGAACTACTTCCACTTTAAGTCTAGTTGAATATTTGATTCAATGAAGTATATGCATTCCCAAAGCTTAGAATCTAGAATATTTCTTGATACATGTTATTAAGTAACTGAGTAGTTGACTCATGTGTATTATAACAAGTATTGAACATGTTATACAATAATGTCTCTTCGCTTGATGCGACAGATAGTCGACTATTGTCTTCTTTTACTGTTGTTGGATGTCGAAATTAAATTGTTACTTTGAAGTGAACCCATATGATTGATGTGGTGTATGAGAATAACTATGAGGAGACACTTGAGTGTCAGACGATGTTAGTATATAACATTAGTTTTGTTGTGTTGCGTTGGACATTGGTTCTTGAAAAAATGTTTGATTTTGATCAATTTTAGGTATTATAAAGTTCCTTTTTAAAAGGCGATTTCTAGATTTTTTTTTTTGAAACAACATGAAATCGTTATTGGAAAATGAGATGTCCTTTAGAAAGTCTCATTTGAAAATGACCACATCCCCTTTTCTTCAAAAATAGGATAAATTGGTATATATTTTTCAAAAGAGGATACATCAGTAATTTTCTTTTTTGAAAAATAGGTTATTTAAAAAAAATAAAAAATTGACTCCTCACAGAAAACACAAATGATAAATTAGTCCTTGACAAAAAAATATCCTTTTTATTACTGACAAAAATAAACTGAGACAATTTAGTCATTTTGGAAATTTTTTGGTCCTCAAATTTTAAAACAAAATCTAAAAATGTAAATTTTGAATATCGCTAATTTTTCTTTAATTTTTACTTTCTTCTTCGATCTTGAAAAGATTAAGTTTATTAAACTTTAAGGGATCAAACTGGTACTTTTCTATTTTATGAGGACTAAATTAATATTTTTATTTTTAGTGGGGACTAAATTGAGACAAAATATCTCCCAAATATGAAATCAAACTTCTAATTTGTAATAACAACCGCAAACCTTCAATCTTCATATACTTATATCCATGGTCAAATTGTAGTAAAATTAACCACCAATATACTTCAATTGACATCTTCCATCAACAACTCTAATTAAACCTGCAAAACAATGATTAGTTGCATAAAATTTGAGGCGTGACGAAGTCACTGTTTTTAAGGATTTATCTGCCTCATCGACAAAAATCTCCTAGGATTCAACAAATCATTCCCCAAAATTGAAGGTTATAGAAACACAAGATATTATCTCTAAGTACAAGAATATATTACCAAGAAAGAAAATTAAGAAAATGGAAGAAATAGAAGGATTTTTCAAGTGTACTGATAAATTAGTTTCTCAAATAAATAGAAAGAAAGTAGACTGATGGGAGAAAAAGAACTAGAGAGAGTAGACTCATGAGAGAAAAAGGACTAGTGTGAGTAGTGGGTTTGGTCAAGTGGTGTAAGTGAAGTTGTACCAAGTCCACAATAAATAAGAATAAATGGATGGACTAAGTCAAATCTCACCACAAATACTATTAATTTTCTTATCAAATATTTTTCAATATCTCTCACTTAAATATATGAAACACAATTTAATTAAACTTTTGAAATCTAATACAAAATATACAACAATCTCCAACATATTTTAGAAGTTTAAAAAGAAAAGACTAAAAATAAATTTCCTAAGTGAAAATCATGGAGGTAATGCATCAAATTTAGGTTGCAAGCTATGGAACCAGTTTTAGACTGATAAGACTTAGAACACAATGAATTAGTTTAGCTAGCCATGAAATCAAAGACACTTTATGCATATTAGAGGTCTATCAATCACATTATATCCCCACAATTCTTATTGTTGATGATGTTTTGTGCTAATCGGTCAAGCGCATGCCTGATATTCATGAGTGCTCTAGAGATTTTGTCACAATATCATGTTAAGTCTTAGATTGATAAGACATAACACAGAGTGAATTAGTTTAGCAAGCTATGAAACCCAAGACACATTATGTATATTAGAGGTCTATCAATCACATCACACCCCACAATTCTTGTTGTTGACGCTATTTTGCGCTAATCGGTTGTGCGCATGCCTGATACTCCTGAGTGCTCTAGGAATCCTAAGGGTTGTGATTCTATTTGGGTTGTTGTGGAAAAACTAACCAAGTTTGCTTATTTCATTGCAATTAATATTACTTATCTTTTATGGAAGTTGACTAAACTTTATATTAGTGAGATAATGAAGTTACATGATCTCCAGTCTAGTATTGTTTATGATAAAAACCCTAGATTTACCTCAAGATCTTGGAAAAGCTTGCATCAAGCTTTAGGAACCACTTAGGTTATGTTCTACTTATTGTCACGGCATAAAATTTCAAGTGTTTCTTGAATTTAATGGAGTCGCCACCAAAATTTATTTTAAATTAGGGAAATATTAGGAAATCCTTAAAAATAGAAAAACTAAAAAATAAAAAATATGGTCTTTGAAACCAAATTTTAAGTTCGGAAGTCAATTATGCGTAGGAAATATATTAGTACCTTACGACATCCGTTAAAATACAGTTACCTATAATTAATTGTGCAAGATTAATAATAATTTAAATATATTTATTTCTTCTTATTATTAAATATGAATATCAATTGTTTTTTTTTTATAAATATATGCGTGCTTGAAAAAAGAGAGAATTTATTAATGTGTTTGACAGGAGTGTGATCTTGCTTCTACATATCTCCCAGTGCGATAGAGAAATCAAAGCTACGTAATTCTTAGATAGAAAATGTGGATGCATTGCTTATTTTTGTTTAAGAAATTTTGTTTTGTTATAAAAAAAAATATTTTGACGAGAAAAGAAAATGAGCTTGTTTGACTTAAAAAATTATTTTAAAATACGAGTTTTAGGACCATCAAGTTCTAAAACTCATGTCTCAAAAACTCATAATAAAAAGATGTCTCATCTAGTTAATCCTTGTAAGAATATTATATATTATTTTCAATTTTTAAATTGAGTTTTAAAACCACCGAGTAATACAACTTGTGTCTTAAAAGCTCAAAGATAAAAAAAGATCACATTTATTTACTCAAATTTAAAAAGTTGATTTACTCATGGATTAAAAGATGTCATTTCTAGTTAACCTTTAATAATAATTTTTATTTAATAATTTGTTTACGAATTTTAATTTATTAATTTATTTGTGAAGATGAGATTTAGAACCGCCAAATTGTCACAATTTGTATTCTAATAACTCAAAGATTAAAAAAAAAAATCATATTTAGTAAATTTTTAATGAAATATTTGTTTTTGTTTTTATTTTTATTTATTTATTTATTTATGAAAATTGATATTTAAGTTATAAAACAAATTAACCCTTTAAAAAAGAAGAAGAAGAAGAAGTAAACAACTTTAAATAGGCTGAGCTTACATGAACAAGTTTTTGTTTTTTTTGTTTAGAACCCAAACCCAACTTAACAAAAACAAAGAGGTCAAAACATAAAAACTAAAAACCCTAATTACTAATTAAGGGAGGTTGGATTGGGTGATGGCAGAACAAAACGCATCAGCTGCAGCTGGATTGATAGATGGCAGAACAAAACACATCAATTGCGATTGGGTTGACTGATGGCAGAACAAAACACATAAGTTGCGGCTAGAAATAAAAACGGGAAAACGAAGAAGAACACATAAGCGGCGACGAGGACAACATTATCACAGGTTTGAATTTTTAGTCTTACTTTTTATGTTTCGTTCATTAATCTTTGCTCTTACAAATAAAAAATATAAATATTTTTTAAAACAAAAGAGTGATTGTATGATGAAGATAAAGAACAACAAATTTATTATACAGGAGAAAAAAATACCTTGACGTTTTCTGTTTGTTGGTTGTTACTGAAACTCTTTTGATTTCTCCTCCTTCTCATTCTTTGTATGTGTATTTTTTATAAGCAGAGTTTATCTTTTTGATCCTTTTTATGAAATAAATGAAGATGTATTGATAAAGTTTTTTAACTTGTCTTGTTGCTTTCCTGCTTGCCTTTGTGCTTAACCATCAATTTCCTGTTTGATGCTTAATTTCTTTGCTCATAATCTGAGTTATTGTGCACATCTGATCCATTCACGATTTTAGCCTATTTATTTTTTATCTGATTATGTTAATCTGTTGAACAGAGCTGGTTTGTTGGGTTAAAGAGCGTTTTTTTTATTTGCAAATTTAGTTAATTTTTGTACATGATTCAACCATATTTTTCTTTTAGTTTTTCTTTCTTTCTTTTTTCTGTTTCAAACTCAGAATTTTGTCTCTTTGCTTTGTATCATATGAATAATGGCTAAGGGCAAAGGGAATTGCTTTTTCATTAATTAATTCATTACATACTATTTTTGCCATATTTTGTGCAGCAACAGAAAACAAAAGCAAGGCAGGCTAGCAGAAGCAAGACACCATAAGCAGAAAAATGGGTTGTTTAAGATTGTAATTTGATTTGGTTTAATGTTTAAAATTGTAATTTGATTTGGCTTAATGTAATTGGATGAGACAGAATAAGCCTAATTTATTATTTTTTTATTTTTATTTCCTTTTTTATATATATATTTTCTTTTTTTTTTTACATATATATTTTCCGTTTTTGTATTATATGAAGGCATAAACATATCATGTATTCTTGATAGTCACTTCTATGATTGTAGTTGGTCAAACACTGAAATTCGTAAGTTTACTCCTTGTTTTATTGGTCATTATCAAATTCGTAAAAGAGATGGTGAAGTCGCTTATCAAGTTGTAACATCCCAATTGTAACATCTCGATCCTTACCGTTATTGACAATGTTAATCTCGACCTTCTCGCCCCATTTCCCACCGTTGGAAATAGCGAGTTTTTGTCTTCCGTGGGATTCGAACCCGGTAATTGAGGGATAAATACCACCTCATCTCATTTCCACTATCAATTGAGCCTTTTTTGTAACATCCCGACCCTTACCATTATCGGTAACGCTAATCATGACATTCTCGCCCCCATTTCCCATTGTTGGAAATAGAGAGTTTTTGCCTTCCGTATGATTTGAGCCCAATACCTAGAGAATAAGTATTGCCTCATCTCATTCCCACTACTAATTGAGGCTCACCTACCAAGTTGTGCCGACAAGCTCAAAAACACTTCAACATCAACAATGCCATAAAATCCCTTAGCCATAACATAAAGAAGGTGAATCTTCCTTTGGTCCCTAACAACTAAATATCCAGAACCCCATCAAGTATAGTCTTTCAGACGAATGACTTCATAAGCGTTGTTTATCAATGTTTTGTGTATGTTCTCCAGTGTTTCTTTTTCACATGCAATCTATTGTTTCTCCAAAAAAAGTCAGCACAAGAACACCTTCGATGCTAATACTTGACCACAATGCCACTGAACTATCCCCGTGCTCCCCTACTATGCACGTCTGCATCAATAACATTTTTTATTGAACACTTCAAACTTTCTCACTTTCTATTAGGTAGGTTAGTGTATTAAGCACAAAAATCATCAAACAAAAGAGCAAATTTAACAATCATTAACCAATTCAATCTATCGATAGTTTAATAGATTATAAATGCTGAGTTAACACATTATTTAGTACATGTTCTGCTAGAACATGTCTCTAATAATTTGTTTATAACTTATATTTGATCTTTATCTAGCAATTTATGAGAGATTCTTTGATTTCATGAACTAACGGGTTCTAAGGTGGACTAGCATCATATATGATTCATGGTGGACCATAACTTAAAAGTTATTTGAAACTAACGACGATGTCTTTTTGAGAAGTATAAGCTTATAGTCCTTCTATTATGACTAAAATAGTAACTAATTGGTTTCCATTTAACAAAAACATGAAAAAGTAACCAATACAAGTTGAGTTTTCCGTTACACTTCGCTTCCTTTTGTCGAGATCAAGTGATCATTTTTACTTCTAAAAGGCGATGTTTGTGTTGGATTTTTAAGAAATTTTTAAGTATTAATCCATCTTTGACTTTCTATCAAAATAGTTCACCTCAAAATTTTTATCTTAAACCAACTTGTCATTTCATATATTTGATACTACATATTTCACTACGCCAAAAATGACATTTTATAGCGCGTCTTTTATAGCGCTTATTAAATACAAGCGCTGTTGTATGATATTTTAAAAATAACGGAGGATACAACATCGCTTTTATGACAAGCGCTGTAAAAAAAGCGCTGTAAAAGGCCTTTTGGAAAGGACCTATTAGAGCGCTTTTTGGAAAAGCGCTGTAAAAGGCTTTTAAAAAAAATAAGAAGGTCTTTTACAGCGCTTTTTTGACAAGCGCTGTAAAAGACTTGCGTTTTCAGATAATTAAAGGACCTATTAGAGTGCTTTTTGAAAAAGCGCTGTAAAAGGCTTTTAAAAAAAAATAAGAAGGTCTTTTACAGCGCTATTTTGACAAGCGCTGTAAAAGACTTGCGTTTTCACATAATCAAAGGACCTATTAGAGCGCTTTTTGGAAAAGCGCTGTAAAAGGCTTTTAAAAAAAAATAAGAAGGTCTTTTACAATGCTTTTTTGACAAGCGCTGTAAAAAAAGCGCTGTAAAAGACTTGTGCTTTCACATAATTAAAGGACCTATTAGAGCGCTTTTTGGAAAAGCGCTGTAAAAGGCTTTTAAAAAAAATAAGAAGGTCTTTTACAGCGCTTTTTTGACAAACGCTGTAAAAGGCTTGCACTTTCACATAATTAAAGGACCTATTAGAGCGCTTTTTGAAAAAACGCTGTAAAAGGCTTTTAAAAAAGCGTTGTAAAAGGTAAATCGTTTCAGTTTCCTCTTTATTACATAAACTTCACTACGTTTCAGTGTCCTTCTCCTCTTTATTATCCTTCTCATTGCGAACCTTACTGTCCCTACGAACAATATTGCTAGCCATCTCCATTGCAAATCATCTCCATATTTGTTACTATCCTTACGAACATTATTACATACTCTTCTCATTTCGAACCCTACCCTGTCATACGAACCGTTTGTATTTCTGCGCATTCTCGCCGTTCCTTCTTAAACGAAACCGTAACTCTATGAACCCTACATATTTCTTCGCACTCTTCAGGTATTGTATTCATTTATTTCATTTATTTCTTACATACATATATATATATATATATATATATATATATATATATATATAATGTGTTTGTTAATGCTAATAATCACATTTATTTGATAATGCTTTACAAGTTTTCCGAGCTCAAATGGGTGCTACAGTGTCGAAGCAAAAATCAAATAAATCACATGGATTCCAATAAAGGTTTGAAATATATTGCCTTTAAAATTTCATTAACAATCAATGTACAAATATTTATTGACTTATATGTTTTATTTTATAGTGCTCTCATCAAAATAACAACATGGACTGCGAATACTGTATATTGCGATTTATGAAGGAGATTGTTGATATAATCCCAGAAAGAGATCTAATTAAAATAAAGGAATGCATCTATTACAGCGCTTTTTTTAAAAAACGCCGTAAAACTAATACAACAAGCAGCGCGTTTTTAGAAGAGATTTACAACGCTTTTTTTATTTTAAAGAGCACTGTTGTATCTTTTTACAGCGCTGGATACTACAACGCTTAATTTTTTGAAAAAGCGCTGTAAATGGCTTAAAAAAAGCGCTGTAAAATACCATTTCTGGCGTAGTGTTTGACACCTAAATGCATATTTTGAATTGACATAAATTTTGTGAAATCAAGTTTTGTAGAATCAATGTCACTGCATGAATAAATTAATTTATAGCTTATTAAACCAACTTATAAGATTGTTGCATTAAATGAGATGTGTTTGGTAAATAAGTTAAACCAATATCTAAAACGTAACCGTTCCACTAACTTACTATTAAACCAATATCTTTAATATATAATTCTGGATGCTATTATCTTTTTTTTGTTTAGAGTGATAGTATTACTTCTGCAAAACAATTCTTTCAATCCTAGCAAAAACAAATTCACATAAAAAAGTTTAACTTCATGCATGACAAGAATCTTTGTCACATAAAACACATAATTGATAAAGCCATACATGAATAGAGCTAGACCCACTTTCTTTAATTTCTTGCAAAAATAACTCATTTTTTTTTCTTCATCTTATTCATTTAACAACAAATTCATAAAGTTAAATTTACTATTTATACACATAAGGTTTGCTAAACTTTTGGAAAACTGTTCAAATTTATGGTTATATTGTAATAAAAAATGCAAATGATGTACCAAAAAATAAAATAAATGAATTGCATTATTTTTTTAGTTCATGACTATGTTACATTTTTTAGATTTTTTATCACAAAAATCATAAATAGATAAATATTGTAATAAAAAGAGAGACACTAAACATGAGAAATATATCAAGTAAAATGAGCAATCAATATAAAACATGATGGAAAACAAGATCTTTGAATTCAATTATCACATATCACTTATAATAAAAATAAAATGAGAATGAGGGAAGTGAGAGGAGTCCAAGTTGGTGCCCGACCCGATTATCTGATTGGATGGAAACCCGGAGAGCTTCCATGCGAGGTAGGTGAGAACATCGACAAGGTTAGACACGATCAAGAGAACTGTTTCCGGCGAGTAATGCGCCAAAACAAATATGATTTCCTTGAATAGAGTGAGGTTCTTCTGAAGGAGGTTAAGCCTTGACTCACCGGCGACCTGTCGTGCGCCGGTGGTAACAATACAAAGATCGGATCTGGTGTAATGGAGTATTCAACGGATGAGTTAATCTTAACGCGAGGGATAAAGGCAACGGTGTGCTTAAGGTCGAGCATCTCGCCGCAAAGTTTGCCGAGTTTATTGTCGCCGACGATGAGGTCGTCGCTGCAAAGTGAGGATGGTCTGAGCAATGACCATTCCTACATTTCCGACGCCGATGACGGATATCTTGGTTTGGCACTTGGAGAGAGATGGAGATCTTGGTTTCTCGCGGATGACAGATATCTTGATTTAGTGCTTAATTAACGCTTAAAGGGTTAGTAATCACTAACTAATATACATAGAAATATCATTCTATTATTTTTCATTTTTTTATCGAATATAATTTCATTTTAAATTTTCTCAATTAAAATTTAAAACTATGCCCATTTTCTCTCAATTATGATATGGCTAATATATTTCTCCACTCTCTCCATTTCATTCATCAATGATTATTTTTCTCTCTTACTCTATCTCTGTTTTTCATTTAAAATAATAATAAAAGATATAGAAGACAAATGAATACGTATGGGCTTCGTCATTAACTTGAAAGGGAAATCTCTAATTTATTACACGCTTTGACTTCAAAACAACCCAATCAGAACACATCCTTAATTAATCTGTACCACCCGTTGACTACCTAAGTGCAACCTACTCGCTTTCGTTCCAAATGTGAGAACTAGTCTTCATTTCAAATCAAATCAATCCCTGTCATTTCAAAACACAACAAATACTAGAATTTCAAATATCTTAAAATATTTTTTAATTAAAATATAAATAAAAATAATAGTTAAAAAATTAATTAATTTAATTAAACATTAAAAAAATTTAAAACAATAAAATGACAAATTATACGAATTTGTAAAAATAGAAAGTCAGAAAAAAAACAAATGCAAAAGTTGTTGATGATGCAATATTTTGGTCAAAAGAAGCTGGTGCAATTGCTGAACCTTCTGGTAATTGAATAATCTCTTTTTCCCCCATTTCGTGCTTATCTAACAAAAACAAAGATTTTCCCAACTTCTAACTTCAATGTCTCCTTCAACATCATTCATTCTCATCTTCCTCTTCCTCTTCTATTTCACACCATCACCAACACTTTCCGATCCAAGAGCAACAAAAGCATCTTTACTCTGCTCAAACAGAACCGCAACCTCAATGCCTCACCGCAAAATTTTCATATCGAATTTCCTCTCAGCAATGGACTCACTAACACCTCTAATCTCAACTCAAAGATACGGCGCCGTTTCAAAAGGAACTACTCAAAACGCCACCGTTTACGCTTTCGCCGAGTGTTTCAAAGATCTCTCTCAATCAGATTGTAACGTATGCATCGCACAGTGTAAAACTCAGATCCTAAGCTGTTTACCGTTTCAAAAAGGGACACGTGGCGGTAAATTGTTTTTTGACGGTTGTTACCTACGCTACGATGACTACAGTTTCTTTAATGAGAGTTTTAGTGATCAAGACACGGTTCTGTGTAGTGGAAATAGCACTATTAATGGTGATATTGTTGATGTTTATCGAGATAGTGCATTGGAATTGGTGAGGAATTTGAGTGTTTTGGCGCCAAAAAATGATGGATTTTCGGTTGGTTTTGTTAAGAGAGAGAATGTAACGGTTTATGGTTTGGCTCAGTGTTGGAGGTTTGTTAATGGAAGTAAGTGTGGTGAATGTTTGGAAGATGCGGTTAGTAGGATTGGTTCTTTGTGTGGGAAGAAAGAGGAAGCGAGGGGTTTGAATGCTGGTTGTTATTTGAGGTATTCGGGGAAAAAGTTTTATAATAATAATTCAAATGGCAGTGATGTAATTGATGGAAATCATGGTGAGTTTTGGTCTCTTTGTTCTGTTTTTGTTACGGTATTGGTTTTTTAGTTTTTTTATAATGTTGAATTTTGGTCCATTGATTGTTTGGTTATATGTGAAATGTTTTGAAAATTGGAGTGTACGGTTCAATCGGTTGAAATGTGAATCAACATTGTCTCGGGGTTTTTTGTTTGAGTAGTTTAATTGCAGTTTTATCCTGATTTGAGTGGTTTGAAGTAGTTGAACCTGGACCTAAGATCTTGCCAATTTAATATCTGGTTTAATTAGCATTCTTGAGAAGAAAACACCATTTGTTTCGATGCTTTTGAGCATTTTTAGGTGGACTTTTTTGGAGCTGCAAGTGTAGCGTATGTTTGCTATGGAGTTTAAATTTTACTTATCAAATTAACATTTATTACTTTTTTAATTATAAACACATGATTGAAATTGTATTACTAACTGTATCTCAGGACACCGGAAAAGGGCTATAATTCTGGCTTCATCTTTTGCTGTTGTGGCGCTTCTTTTGGCTGTTGCAACAGTGGTTTTCTTCACAAGGAAGAATGTAATGAGGAGAAGAAGAGGTACCAATGTTTGATATTTAGGACTGATATATTTTTTTCATAAGTCCAAGTACTGAAAATTATTGCAATGTTATTTTTTACATCAGAAAGAAGACAGTTTGGTACACTTTTGGACAAAGTGAACAACTCCAAGCTAAATGTTCCATATGAAATTCTTGAAAAGGCAACAGATTACTTCGATGATGCCAATAAACTTGGGCAAGGAGGATCAGGTTCAGTTTATAAAGTATATTCTGATCTCATGTCTTATTATTAATATTTGGACCTTATTGTTGCTTAGTGGTTACATAGAATGTAGTACCAATACTTAAGATTGAAGACGTATTAGGTGTCTGACACTTGTCAATTCCCAATGCTGACATTCAAATACTTCAATTTTCCAAATTATATTCGGTGTTGATATGTCAATGGCATGTCCAATATCCATGTTTGTATCAGTGCATCATAGATGCTTAAAGATTTTTCATGTCTTTCAATATAGGGAGTTATGCCAGATGGAACTACTGTGGCTGTAAAAAGGCTTAGCTTTAACTCAACACAATGGGTAGATCATTTCTTCAATGAAGTCAATTTGATAAGTGGAATTCATCACAAAAATCTTGTCAAGCTTTTGGGGTGCAGCATTACAGGACCTGAAAGCCTTCTTGTTTATGAATATGTGCCCAACCAAAGTCTCCATGATCACCTATCTGGTTTGTAACTTTATATCAGATATCACACCCTTAAGAGAGAGTTTAATTTTGATACACTGTCAAACAATTACAACCAATCACATAAATGACTTTTAAGATAGTTTTTTAATTAAAGTAAAACAATTTCAATGATCCAATAATTATAATTGATTGTCAGTGTATACATTATTTACACTGACGGTACATACCATTGTTAATTAAAGTCAAACAATTTCAATGATCCAATAATTATAATTGATTGAATGTACAAACTATTACACTGACGGTACATATCGTTTAAATCTGTTCAGGAAATCACCTTTAAATTTAAGTTTAGTCACTTTATAATATATCCGTTGAAATGATCCACAGTTAGAAGGATTTGTCAACCTCTTACTTGGGAAGTAAGGCACAAGATCATATTGGGAATTGCAGAAGGTATGGCTTACCTTCATGAGGAATCACATGTGAGAATCATTCATAGAGATATAAAATTAAGCAACATTCTTCTTGAGGAGGACTTCACACCCAAGATTGCTGATTTTGGACTTGCTAGATTGTTTCCAGAAAACAATTCTCACATTAGCACAGTCGTTGCCGGGACACTGTAAGTGTATCCACGATCCTATTCTGCATCTTATGTTGTCAAGTCCCAACATCCATGTGTTTTGCATGTGTTTTCATCGTGGTAAATGTCTTGAGGCATTAGGTGATTCAAAGGTGAATTTTAATTTATCAAAATACTTCATTGAGACATAATTCCTTATGTAAAAAAGGAATTTATGTTGATTCAAAGTTGTGTACATTCAAATTTTTTAATTTTAATTATGCTATTGTATGTAAAAAAATAAGATGACATAATTCCTTATGTTGATTTCATTCTCATATAAGTTTGAGACATGGTTCATATACTATACTATTCTTGTACAATTCATCTGACATATTTTTTATGTTCATGATTAGAGGTTATATGGCTCCGGAGTACGTAATTCGCGGGAAGTTAACCGAGAAAGCAGATGTTTATAGTTTTGGAGTTCTAGTTATTGAAATTGTATCTGGCAAAAGAAATAGTTCCTATGTTCTAAATTCATCCTCTATCCTACAAACGGTATCATTCACCATGCTATTACCACTACATTACTAATTCAATCAATGCTTTTGATAACACAAATATCCTCATATTTCTAACACCCTTCATTGTTTTTTTTTTCTCTTTGGTACAAGGTTTGGAATCTTTATGGATCAAATAGGCTATCCAGCATTGTTGATCCAATCCTAGAGGGTAATTTCCCTCCCGAGGAAGCTTGTCGAATGCTTCAGATCGGGTTGCTTTGTGCACAAGCAACTGCAGAATTGAGACCATCAATGTCAGTAGTTGTAAAAATGATTAATAACAACCACGAAATTTCTCAGCCAATGCAGCCACCTTTTATTAATTCGAGTAGTTCAGAACTCAGCAAATCCACTTCGCCGAGATATGATTTTCGTCTGCAATCCAACACTCAGTCTTCAGGGGATACTATGACTGAAAATTTGGTTGAGCCTAGGTGAGTTGCAATGCACATTCTTTCTCATGGAACATTTTTGTGCATACAATTCCTAAGTGTCCTTTAAAAAAAGCTATTGGCAAGTTTTCATTCTCAACAAGTATGGTTTCAATTAACAGCATGGAATTGTCCTTACTTGCATCACTGAATTGAAGTGCCACTCAAGTATGAACCATCTTCCAATGGTTAGAAGAAGACTAAAAAAGTTGAGTTTTGCTCAAAACTTGTACATTATTATAGTCAAGTTTTTCTAGAAAATTTGAGCTTCTTTCATAAGAACAGTATGTAATTTATTTCTATTTTCATATATATGTTTATGTGTATGTATCATATAGCGGCACCATACTAGGTGTTAAACTTGTAGGCTTATAAAATTTATTAATTTTTTATAGAATGCAAAATTAACTAATTCAACATTTGATTCATGATATATTATTATCTGTAAGATTACACATCAAATTTCCGAAAATCTACTGATTTACGGGTGTATTCCTTTTTTTTTACTATGAATTTTATAAATTCGACCTAAATCACAAAATCTTTCAATTGAACATTTTTCCAACTGCAATAAATCTAATTACTATGAATATTATGGAAAATTAAACAGTTGATAATATACTATTTATATGCGGCTGGGGGGAGGGTATATATATATATATATATATTTTTTTTTTTTATTTAATTTTTATAATATGGATGGGATAGTATATATGGTGTATATTCTTCAGTGATAGGTTAATTGGTTTTCAATGAGTTAGAAGAGTAAATATTTTCAAACAATTGTATATAAACCCGTAATTGGATCAAGGTTGTTTATGTTTTATATTACGGTGATTGTTTATTGTTTATGGGTCTTCCATTTTGTTTTCCTATTCCTAAATACACTATTCCAATTAGGATCATTTTTAAGGATTTTTTTAAATGAATTGGAGTAGACTGAAAAATTAAGATGAATAATTTTTTTCTGACAATAAGAAATTCAAGAAAATAAAAATAAAAAATCTACTTTTAGTGTGAATTCTAGAAAATAAAAGAAATCTATGTTTAAAACATTAGTCTTAATTAATTTATATTATTTTATTTATATATAATTTATTTACATTATTTTAGTTAATTATAATTTTTTTTTTAAATATTTTATTAGCACCTAAACAATTTAGTTATATTTTAATTCAAAATAACTACATATCCCTCACCTCATAAGGTTCAATAAAAAAAATAAATATCATCACAAAAAAATGTATAAAAGTGGAATGTTAAGCAAAAAAACATGCACTTCTCTCATTTTCTTTGCAACCAAGAGCATCTTAAACGATAATCAAATAAGTTCGTTCGCCAATATGTAGTTATGTAAAATTCAAATTCAATTTTTAGCGAGTTGAGTTGTGCTAATCTGTCTTCATATACTCTCAAGAAAAAACGATATTTTCATAATTTAATAATAATAAAATTATAACTGTTAAATTTTTTTATTAATAATAAATTTAGGACAATTAATTAGCTTTACTTAATGAAGTATGTTGAGTTCACTGTTGGAGAGTAAAAAATAAATTAGTTGTGTGGCACAGTAGACCCTACTTAATGAACTCACGTTGAATTTAGCGTTGAAGATGTTGATGATAAATACAAAATGGGTGGAACCACTATTTTTTATCACTCTTCTCTCTTTTCATGTTCAACCAAACAAAAGAAATTGTCACTTTCTCTCTCTCTCTCTCTCTCTCTCGTTTCTCTCTTTGCAAACTCTCTTATACCAAACATAAAAGATCAACTCAAGCTACATAAATTTTTAGAGAAATTTGTCTCATCCCCTCACTTTTACCTCTCACCGTCAAAACACATGAAAAAAATCATTACTCATACAATTTGATAATTAAAATTTCTAAAAGAATTTCAATTTTTTTGATAAATGTGAAACTTCTGAAATGTAATTATTTCAAAAGTTTTGAATTTTTTTTTCAAAATATGGATGAATGCAAAAATTCTAAAATGTAATTTTTTTTAAAGTTAAAAAGAATTGAAAGTTTGGATTAATATGAAAGTTTTGAAATGTATTTTATTAAAAAAATTAAAACTTTAAATGAATGTGAAACTTTTGAAATGCAATTTTTTTAGTGGTTTAATAAAATTTCAAAAATTAAGATGAATGTGAAACTTTTCAAATGAAATTTTTTCAGAATTTAAAATATAATTTTTTTAAAATACTTTTAAGAAATTCAAATTTTTAAAATTGTTGAAATGTGAATAGTTTCAAAAAATTTAACTATCAAATTATGGTGGTAAAAAATTGTAAAATTATATTTTTACGTATTTTGAAAGTGTGAGAGATAAAGGTGAGGAGGTGGATTGTAAATTTCTTAAAGTTTTATATAATTGAGACCAAATTACTAATAATTTTTAGGTCATTTATTTTCTTTCCTCAATACTCTTCGAATTAATCAATTTAAAAATATTTTTTATCAATATATATTTTTAAATTTATCAATCAAAATATATATTTTAAAAACTTTTAAGAACAAAGAAGATAAGAAAAATAGCTTCCTTATTTTTAAACCGCTTCTTTTTACTATTCAATTCAAACCGAACCTTGATGAACTAGCAACGCTTTCATCTTGAGACGTCATAACTCAAAATCATTATTTCCATCGAATCTTTCAATTGCATACTTTGTTGATGCCATCGTTCCTTTGAATCGAATGCTCCCGTGCTCTAGATACCAGTTGTTGCGAAAAACAGAGATCAATAAGTAATTAAAACCAAGATCGTTCTTGGTTTTTCCAGAAAATGCAGAAAAATGAGTTCTGCAGAACACGAAGATCGATCTTTTCAACCTCAAGATCGTTCTTCGTTTTTGACAGAAACGAAGATTGATGTGTTTTAAGTAGAATTTCAATCTTGTAAAACTAAGATGAACACACACTTTTTAACCCAGTTCAGATATTAACTCCTACATCTGGGGGACATAATCCAATTTAAAGAATCACTATAATGAGGTGAAGATGATTACAATAGTTATGCTCTTATGCTGCATGTTTTTTCTGCACTTTGTAAAACTACATCTTTTGCATTCTAGTTATTGTTCTTTCCACTTCCCACAGTTTTGTTTACGAAGTAACAAACTAACTAATTAAAGTAGTTACACCTAACTAACTAACTGTACAAAACAGTTTGACTTTCTTATTATCTCGTTAGATTCTTTACGGTGACAATCTCTGATTGAGTAGTTATTTTATCATAACAATTTGAATTATGTAATACAATCCACTATTTTCATTAATTATTAATTATAAATAAAATTAGTGTACACTGTGATAAATTTTTTCTCAAAATAAATTAGAATAAAAAAATTGATATTAACTTACCTTATTCAATTAGATATTTCAATCACAGACTTTTTTTTATATATTTTGTTGTTTTTTTTTGTTTATTATTAAGTTTTAATTTGATTATATTTTTATATATTTTGTGATAATTTATGATAGATACATTTTAATTTTTAAAATATAATTAAAATATTTTAATGTATTTATATACAATAAATTAAAAAAATAAATGACATTTAAACCAAAATTTCTAATGAGAAAAATAATTTGAAGTTTTGTGTTAGTATATTACAATTTGTTGTTCTTGACATATTAGTTTATATCATGCATACATAAATTATTTACTATTACTTCTGAGTTGACTGATTTAGGAATTTCATTCCACGTCAGTTCCCGTTTGATTTAGGAATTTCATTCATGTTAGTTCTCTGATTAAATGGGTCATATGAATTTTTACTATTAATTGGAAAAAACTGTTTGGGAGTGTTTTGTCCATTTCTGTGCAATACATAAATCACAACTTTTTTTGATATAAAGTTTAAAGTATTGAAGTAAAAATACACATTGTTTAAGATTTGAATCTTAACCAAGTGAAATATGCAATTTTGTCAAAAATTAATAAAAATTTCAAAAATTTAAATAAATACTATATTTTTTTAATGCAATTTTGTTTTAAATTATTTTTTTTTTGAAATTTTTTGGATTAATATAAACTTTTGAGATGAAATATTGAAAAATATTTGGTGAATGTGAAACTTTTATTTTTTTCTAAATTTTTTTTTTTGATAATTGAGAAACCAGTTCACCACGTGGCGAAGTTACTACATATAGTTTAGAGGAAAATTTTATAAATTAATTTAATTGAATATATAGAAATAGTTCAATTTTGTATAAAAAAAATATTTGTGTTAAACAAATTGAAAAATAATTATTGTGCCAAAGTTGTGAAAACCAAATTATATAATATTTTAGGATAATTGGGGTTTCAAGCTTAAGTTGATGAATTTCGACTACATGACATTACAAATTGTTTTTATAAATTAAAATGTGGTTGTTGAGTTATCTTTGTCGAGATGTATTTTGAGTCTAATATGTGAGAATGACATGTTATATATGCATGTTTTCTTTTTATATGAATTAACCTAATCAAATTACATGCAACATGTATGTATCATATAGATGGGCATGTTTAGATTCTCATTGCATAATGTGTACTGATATGTATATATAGACTAAAATTTATTTTTTCAATTTTTTTAATTATTAAAATCATATGTTTTTTTAGTAGGCTCAATTTTTAAGATTAGAACATAGTCTCCAAAATATTTAAGATTAATCAAATATATTTTTTTTTTGTAAATTTACAACTTAAAATTTTTATATACAATACAATATTATACTTTTTATTTATATATTAAAATTTTAAAATTTCAACCATCTAATGTATTCTTTCAAGATCCGCCACTATTCACGAC
>JBBPBR010000007.1:17619576-17641857 GCA_037974775.1 Cicer pinnatifidum | reverse complement strand
AAGACATAAAAAATAAATAAATAAAGTAAGAAACTCCCTCATAAATCACACTAGAGTAAGTAAAAAAAATTAGTAAGAATCAACATGAAACAAACTAAATAAAAAAAAGTTTCATAAAAAAAAAAACTTGAAGTCTAAAAATAGAAACCATAATCTTAAAACTTTTTTAAATTGGATATAAATTTAAATAAACAAATAAAAACGGGAACAAAGTAAAATTTTAATAAACCAAACCTTAAATGATGTCCAAAATACCTAAACCTAGGGCATGTCATTGAAGTAACAATGTCGATTTATAAGAAAGGGAGGTTTGAATTGTAAATGCACCTTTTAAAAATTTCTGTTAAAAACTTAAGAAAATAACTCAAGATTGATCTTGGTTATGAAAACAGAAAACGGAGAACGTTCTTGATTTTTATTATAAAACAGAGAACGTTCCTTGATTAGCTTAAAATAGAAAATTAGTTTGTGTTTTATCGTAGTTAATCAATTAAGTTTAACAAATAAAGAGATAGGATAGAGAATACCACACAAAGATATATCCTGGTTCACCCAACTTGGGTTACGTCCAGTCCTCACACTGTGAGATTTTCCACTAAGTGTTTAAAACAAAGAACCTTCTTGATCTTACAATACCTAATCTAGATCAACTTTGATATGTTTCAATCTCTATTACTTTCCACCCAGAAAGCAACAACAGCACCTATCTAACTTTGATAGGATTCAATGCAATCTAAAAAAACTATAAAGAAACTCTTATAGTTTGAGTTTTTACAATAAAATCGTTTTTGACAGAATCTGAGATTTCTCAACTCTTGTTTGAGATTGATTCTTTACAAAGGATTCACTGATAATTACGCAATCTAATAGGAGAATATATATCTGCTTCTTCTTTGCGAAATTTCAGAACTTCAAGTATGTGTATGTGATTGATTTGTGGAATATTACAACACTTGAATTTCTTCCTTTGATCCTGGATATTGGCCTTCTATTTATAGGCATTAGAAGCAATTAATGAAGATCAAAAAGAGCTGTTGGTAGTGCTCTGTATTTTGACTGAAACCAATATATCAGAATAAAAATAATCCAACCTTGAATTGCTTTAAAACTGCTTTTGACTTTTCTGGTACAACTTTAAATCAGTTTTGTCTTCTAGTTAAAAAGCCTTTTGAAGTTTCTCCCTTGATCTTGGATGGTACAGTCTCAATCTTGAGTCTTGAATGTAGCCAGAGGAGTTTGGAGAAGGATTATAACCCATTGCAGAAGAGAATACACGACTGCTGGAGTTATGCAGAAAACGGAGATTGATTATCAATCTGGATCTGTCAATTTGATCTTTCTTGAGATTTAATAATCAATCCAGAGTTCCTGTTTTAATCATTATGGATGTCCTTTGCAATGTCTTATCATATATCAAGGTTGATCAAACTTTCTTGACATTTTGATTTTTTGAGTTACGAACTGTCTTTATTTTTTACTGTCTTTGAGTCCTTTTATTTTAGTGATCAAATAATCTTTTTGAGCTGAAATGAATCCTGTTTGTTCCTTGCCATGTGCTGATTCTATTTGAATAAATTTCTAAGGCAGACTATTTGTTAAAGAGGTAGAAAAAGATTGATCAATATGCTGTGATCAACATTTTTGAAGCTGGACATCTTTATATGTTTTAATGTTCTTGTTATTGTTTTCTTTGCTTTGCTTGATTCTGTTCTTAATTAAATTCACTCATAAGCACAAGTTAAATTAACATAATATTTTAGAATCATAATTAACATTCTTAATTAACTTTTTGTTTATTTTCATCAAAACATTAAATTGAGATTTTGTCTCAAGAGTCATAAGCATAAATTAAAAACATTGAACCCTAAATAAAAATAAAAACAGAGTATAAATAAAAATATTAACCTTTGATCCCTACACCTAATTTAGCTCTATTAAAAAACTTTAATCACTAAGTCGTATATATTTTTTAAAATAGTGTTGAATGAAAATGAAAAATTTAATAATATAGAATAATGAAAAGTATAACAAATAAATAAATAAATAAACATCTTAAGATATATTTTTCCTTGTAATCCACTCCGTCAATTTGTAATGTTCAGATGATAAAAAATATATAAAAAAATAAAATTTAAGAATAATAAACAAATTCGAAAATAAAACCACTAATACAAAAGAAAATTAATCCTTAACAAAATGATATTGATAAGAACAAGATAAATAAACTAATATTTCAAGATAATATATTCATATGTTAAACCATATTTTTGTTCGTCAACTTCATAGATTTAGTAGGTTAAAATGAAAAAGAAAAAAATAAACAAGTTAGAAATTTGAACTTAAAATATCAAAACCCTAACAAAAATGAAAAAGAAAATCCTTAATATTGTAAATCCTCTTAAACCCTCCTCCAATATATATTTGAAGTTCTCCCAAAGTAGAAGGTTTGGTGTAATGAAAAAAAAAAAAAAAATAGACCCTCCAAAGTGCTCTTCTCTCAAAATCATCTCTTATTTCACTTTCTCCTTCTTTTGTTCAAAGTCCTCGTTTCTTCTCTCCCCCAAAATTCTCAAACAAAGCCTTATATTCATCCGCTCAAATCACCAAATCATGTTATTGTTACTCAGACTTGATGTATTTCAAAGTACAAAAGTCAGGGACTCACAACAACACATGATTGAACATTTCTTTAACAATTATTCTTGAATTTATCTAATTTATTAGAGATCTGCTTGAATACAGAAACAAGCAAGGGAAAATTTCATTTCAGTTAAATTTGCAATGATAGGGCAGAGAACAAGCACAGTAGTTTAAGTTTTTGAGATGATGTGGCCATGCATAATTGCATATATCTATGTCATCTTTAATTCTTAATTCTTAATGTAGCAAATTAGAATCTCAAAATAACTGTTCACCAGCAATCACACATATATTTTAGAACTCTATTATCAATTAGTTAGTTTTATAACAGTGGATAACTCTTGAAAAATAAAAGGTTATTGGTTAATAATCCCAAGATGTTTGACTGGGAATAGACACATAAAAGATAACCCTGCAGCAAATAACAGGGCAAAATATTGTAAGGCTTTCAAGGTTATTATAATGAATTTGACCAACATATCTACATTGTAGTGTATTTCATTACATTATTCTTATTCTCTTCCTCTCTTTCTACATAGGGTATAGTGTTTGCTTCATGTTACAAATGTTGTAGAGTAGTTTTTAGCTATCAGTTACAAATATCTATAAAATTATTATGAGTACAGTATAAACAAGGGACAAAACTAGAGAGAGCATACATCCATATAAGGTTATAAGGTTAGACTAACACTCAAAGTCCAAAATATGTGTACTCAAACATTATGTTTAATTATTAAAATTGAACAACTTTTTTTTAAATTGATTGAAATTATATTTCAAATTAACAAGAGTAATAGAAGTGAACTTTTATAATAAGAAAGATGTTAAGGAGGAGCTTCACTTCGAATCTAACCTTAATTTCTAATTTGATCATAGTTATTAAATTCTTTAATTGAACTATTACCGAATTATCTTAATTATTATTGTCTTAAATCTTTAGCGACAAAATATTTAATTCCAAAGTAACTCATGAATTACTTAGTGGATTTAAGATTAAAATTAAGATGTACAATACAATAATTTTCTTATTAAACTATTGTCTCTGCAAATGATTCAATTGGTTTGATGATCTCCATCTATCCCTAGACTACAATATCATGAATTGCTTATCTCAAGCATTCGAAAAGTTATAAATCGTAAAATAGTTTAAAGTTGATCAAACAATAAAAAACATTAAGCAGAAAGAAGGGGAAAATAATTCAATAAACTCATTCATATAAGTAGAAATCAAATCAAATAAATAAGAGTTTCATCTTGCTTCACTCATCCCTAACAAATAGAGTTTAGTTACTCATGACAAAGATGAAAAAATATAGAGATTAAAGAAGAATTACACGAAAGTTTTATGAATGGTTTGACTCAAATTGGACATCTACAATTTCAAATATGGTTGTAATACTCCACATATGTCATGTTGATTTCTCACTAAAATTTCGCACTGCACTAAAACAACATAATAACGCAACACTACAAAAAATCTATACTTAATCGAGAAAATAAGAACATAAACATTTCATTAAATCCAATAACTAAAATCAACAAAATATATCAAATAACTCCTTAAATTAACTAATGATTGAAGATAAATAACACTAAAAACATTGAAAAATATACATATGATGAAGAGCTATCACAACCCCAAACTTAGTTTGTTGCTTGTCCCAAAGCAACACTTAAATTCAAATTGGATATAGTTAAAACCAAGCTTAAACTTAATTCTCAAAGTTCCAACTACTACAAAACATTCATCATGCTCAGAGGTTGCTTACATCCTCACAAAAAAAAAAAAAAATACCATTTGTAAACTTAGAACAACCAATTTAGCATTCATTCATCAAGTTCAACTCTTTCTTCACACAATCTCACCAAAATCTATCTCGAGTGTTTAGCAAGGGTTATGAATTTATCATTCAAATCCTAGAATATGCATCACGCTACCATAGATTTGAAAAATTTACAGTTAGCAATCACAATGCAAAAAACACAACTTTTGGAGGACTTTCAGCTGATAATGGGGCTTAGGCAAGGGTATGACGTTTTGGGATAGTAGGCTTTACTACTTGAAGTTAAGTATTCATTTCAAATTATTATACCTTTTTTTTCTCCACATTTTCATTGTGGAGATTCCAAAACATTGACAAAAGCATCAACAAGTTGTTATTCATCAAAGTACACAAACTAATTTTTTTCTTCTTCTTCTTTTATCATTTTTTTTGTTTTTTTTTTTTTAATTTTATATTTTTGAGAACCGCCATCTCACACTTAAAAGGTTGTTATCCCATGAACAACTCCAAACTTATAGTTTTACCAAGACGAGACAAAAAAATTTCTACTTTACTCCAAGTAAGGTGGTTTAATTAAAAATGCTCAAACGACTAAAGAAAATTGTCTTAATGTATGCATAAATCAAACTGTTGCAAGTCAGAATTAGTGCAAGTTCTAAAGGGATAACACATGTCCGAATAATCACAGAAAAAAATAATTAAAGTGTTTAGACTAAAAATCTGACAACTAGGATAATAAGATAGGGTATGAACTATCAAAATGATGTCAAACATGTCACTACAATTTTTCTAAAAAGAAATTTAAGAAACTCATCAAATTGAAAAAGGTACAATTTTTCTAAAAGAAATTTTTCAACAATGTATTCGTAAGTGAAACTCATCAAATTGAACAATGAACATGATCGGAGAATTATAATCTAAAACTTGAAATCACAAACAAATAACTTAAGACCAACATCAAGCTGTTAAAAGTTCTTCATCATAGTGCCCATTTACACACAATTAAAAAGAAACAAATTCAAATTAAAAAATAATATTGCAAAAATAAAAGTTACCTTTACCTATGATTTTCCTCCCATGAAGCACTTCTTTAAGAAAAGAAATCACATACAGAGGTCAACATTATGTTGTAAGAAAAGAAATCTAATACATAGGTCAACACTGTTATAAGAAAAGAAATCAAATACATAGATGTTGTTTTTAAGTTTCGAAAATTATTTGAAAATTTATGTCACCGAAGATATTATTGGGTTGAATCGCGGACTAGGTCGCTCTCTTTAAGACGTTTCACGGCATTGCTTAAATTGTACAAAAACATACTATCAACCACGAAGTCCCTAGGATAAAACAACCCAAATTCACTATATTGGAGTTCCACTGCACTGTAGAAAACCGTTTTAGAATTAGACCTCAATATGGCGATTAAAGCCATTATCAATATGACAATTAAGCCACTCTCAATATGGCGGTTAAAATCACTTGCAATATGGCACTATGAACATTCATAGATCAATAGGACTACAACACAAAAAACCACCCAAGAAGGATTGAGGCATTAGGACTACTTAAAGTCGAAGGAACTACGACACTAAAAATATTATGGTATTAGGACCACTCAAAATTGACAGAACTATGACATAATAACCGCTCTAAAATATCGAAGGGACTGCGGTATAAAACAGCTCTAAAATGTCAAAGTGGTTTGGAAATTCGAGCATAATAGAAAAAAGAGAAAATAAAAAGTTGGGAATTGCATCCAACTTTGGTGCACTTTTCACAAGAGTTTTAAACTTATTATATAGTGATGGAAGAAAACTACTCAATAAATGAGATTTGCTCAATGTGGGACTTCAACAAATTTTTAATTTATACTATAATATACTATATGTTCCAACAATCCCCCACTTGAATTTAAAAAAGTGTTTCTAAAGTAATGTCAAGCGCTTCTATAAGATTGTGCATAAATAAATGTGTCTCTTGACTTGAACCTTTACATAGTAAGTAAGATTCAGATTCAACATGAGTGGCTCGTAGTCTTGAACTCTATCTCTAACATCAAATCCACACACAACCTTTTCATAGGGTGTATTCTCAAAAGTTCGTGTGTTAATGGCTTTGGACGTGTATCCCAGTATAGCAAATGCTGTAGGAATTCTGCATCAAAATTCCAAAGGAAGCGACCTCATTTCCACATTCACATATGTGAGTCTATCAAGAGTACTCATATAGCAAGGTACTCCACTCCAATGGAGTATATATTTCATTAAGAGTTTCTATTATCTTATCTTATCTTATCATCGCTTCAGGAACCATGTTTCTCTGAGTTATAATATGTTCATCTCATATCACTTCACGACTTGTTATTACCCATTAAACCTAATTCTTGGGATCTCCAATCTTTTAGGAAGAGTTACCATCATGAGTGACTCTATAGGCATTAGTCCCATCATTTATGATGTATTTAAGACTTTCTCTCAAGCTAGCACTTTCGTTAAAGGATCTGCTGAATTCTCACCAGTGTGTACATGATTCACTATAATAACTCACTTAGAAAGTATCTATCTAATTGTGTTGTGCTTATGACGTATTTGTTGTTTCTTACTGTTGTTTTTAACCATTCTCAATTTTTGCAATAGCCGAGGTACTATCGTAGTAGATCAACACAACTATCATAAGTTTTTCCCATAAAGGGATATCAACTAGCTATCATCTCAACCAAATCACTTCTTCACTAGCAGTAGCTAGTGCTATCATTTTAGATTCCATAGTGGACTGAGCCAATATCGTATATTCTTTGATTTTCAAGATACATCACCATTAGGTATACTAAAATATAGTCATTAGTTTATTTGGAGTCATCTGATAAAATGTTCCAATCAATATCCGGGTATCCTTCAAGGATGGTAGGAAATCTTTGATAATGTAGTCTGAGAGTCATGGTCTTTTTTTAAGTATCCCATGACTCTTTTGATATCCCGCAATTGCTCCATACTAGGTCTACTGGTAAACCTGCACAACAATCCCACAACGTAGATAATGTTGGGTCTAGTACAATCAGTGGCATACCTAAGGCTGTCAATGATGCTCGTATATTCAGTTTGTCTAATACTTAATGCTAGTATTTTCACAAGTGTTTTTGAAAAGCATCACACTTGAATCATCTAGTGTGCAAGCAGATTTATAGTCAAAGTATTTATATTTCTTTCAGATTTTTTTTCAACCTAGTAAGATTGATCTAAATAATTTCCATTTTCTAACCTAGTAATCTTGATTTCAAGGATTACATTCGCTTATTTGTGATATTTCATATCAAAGTTGTTACACAAAAATGATTTCACATTATTTTCAACATGAATGTTTGATCCAAATATGAGTAAGGTGCTACATAGAGACATATGATAGTGCAAATGCCATTTTCAAATTTGTAGTAAATGCATTTGTCACTTTCATTCACTTTAAACTCTTTCTATATAATCAAGTTATCAAACTTTTCATGTCATTTCTTAGGAGCTTGTTTAAGGCCATACAAAGATTTATCTAACTTACAGAGCTTGTCTTCTTGTCCATGAATTACAAAACCTTCAAGTAGTTCCATATATATTTCTTCTTCCAACTCACCATTTAAAAAAGTTGTTTTGACATCCATTTGGTGTATCACCAAGTTATGAATAGCATCAAGTAAGACGAGTACCCTAATGCATGTAATTGTAGTGACTAGTGAAAAGGTGTCGAAGAATTGTATGTTTTCTCTTTGTATAAAGTCATTGGCTACAAGGCGAGCCTTGTATTTATCAATAATTCCATTTGGTTTTAGTTTCTTTTTTAATATTCATTTACAACTTGTTGATTTGCAACCATGAGGCAAGTCTACTAAATGTCAGATCATGTTAGACTATAGAGAATCCATTTCATCATCATTTATTGCTTCTTTCAATAAATTTGCATCTAAAGATGACAAAACTTCTTAAAGATTTGTGAGATCCTCTTCTAAGGTATAAAATGTATAATCGAGTCCATAATATTTAACAACTCTGACTCTCTTACTTCTTTGAGTTTATGTTTCGTCTTGTTTGCTGCTTTCAATGCTTCGTGTGATGGAAACATCACTTGATTTGTTGCCCCTACTATTTCTCGGTTTAAAAAGGAGTTTATTTCCGTAGAAGTCAATATCATTTGACTGTTAAGACAAACTCTCAATTTAAGTTTTGATGAAAATAAATAAAGGCTAATTAAAAACATTAATTATGATTCTAAATGTTATGTTCATTTAACTTGTATTTTTTTAGTGTATTAAATTAAAGATATAATTTACACAAAGCAAATAAATCAACATAAAAGACAATAAACTGAACAGACAAAAAAGGAGAACATTCTTGACAAAATCTGGAAAACGGAGAATGTTCTCTAGAACTAAGAATGATCAAGACAGCTTGAACAACAATCAATCTCCACTGATTAGAAGAAGATGTTTATTTTGAAATTCACACTAATATTATCAACATTATCCAAGGAACAAACATGATCAATTTCACTCAAAGAATCATTTTGAATCACAAATGAAAAAGGTCATGAATCAGGCAAGATCAAACAAAACCGATCTTTCTCTAGATTGATTACCAAGAACATTAAACGATCTTGAAGATATGTAAGACATCACAACACCCTCTAGAATGATTAGACAAATGTCCAGACTAATCAAGGTTAAAATCTCCAAATCAATTATCTATCTCCAGATTGATCAATGAACCTCTAAAACCATCAAACATTCTCTAGAATATTTAACAATCATTTTGCAATAGATTTCAATAAGTCTTCAGCCTGTTTTGAGCAAATCAAAACAATATATTGAACTAATCTCATTAATCATACATCTAAAGATTAAAGTTATATTAAATAAGATCATAGTTTTCCAAGAATGAAGAAATCCAGACCAGTCAAATAGAACTAAAAAAATGTTCAAAAGCTGGAAATTTTTTTATCATATAATTTGGTCCTTGGTCAAGACTGACAAGAGCACTATCAACGGCTCTATTTGACCATCATTAAATGTACTAAAGGCCTGTAAAAGGAAGACCAATTCTCAAGAATACAACAGAAGCTCAAGTGCTAACAAATCTCATTAAATCATTCACATTCACATACTTGAAATTCTCTTTGTCTCTCAAGAAACATCAGTTATGAGTTTATTTCAATCCTTTGCTATACTTGTATTAAATCTTGTATAAGGAATCTAATCTCAAACAAGAGTTGAGATATCTCAAATTCTATCAAAGCAATCTTATCATTATTATGTAAAACTCAAACTACTAGAGTTGAGTATAGTTTGAGTAGATTGTAAGAAATCCTTTTAAGGTTAAACGGTAAAGTGTAAGCTCCTATCTAGAGACTGATAGGAGAATGTTTCAATAGCCTTTCTCAAGGGAAATGACCTGTTGTATAACAGATCAAGGTTGATTTGAAAAAGTGATGTAAACCAAGATGGTTCTCCGCTTTGAATATTTAGTGAAAATCTCACAATTGAGAGGACTGGATGTAGCCCGAGTTAGATGAACCAAGATATATCGTTGTGTGGTATTTCTTCATTTATCTCTATTTAATTGAAGTATGATTAATTATCAAATTAAATATATAAACTGAATTGCAAATTTTAACTAGTCAAGAACGTTATCTGTTTTCTGGTTAAAACCAAGAACGTTCTTCATTTTCTGTTCTCACAACCAAGATCAATCTTGAATTAAAATCTTAAGATTTTATAGGAAATTTTAAATAGGAACATTTACAACACAAACCCCCTTCCTTGTAAATCGACATTTCTACTGCAATTGGCATTAGAGCTCGATCTCTAAGGATTAAACACCTAACAAGTGCTAGAGTAAAGATCTAGAAGAATAAAATGTCAAAAGTAAAATACATTGTTGAAGGATGATCTTCAAACAAACCACCTTACTTTGATGGAACTGATTACTCTTTATGGAAGAATAAGATGCAGATGTTTTTGAAATCTCAAGATACAGGATGTGGCACATTATTATAGATGGAGATTTCATACCAAGAGTTGATCAAAATGATTCAACTTCTGTTGTAAAGAAAGAAGCGGGCTGGACAACTGAAGAAAAAACTAAGGTACTCCTAAACTCTAAAGCTCAATTATTCTTATTGTGTACTCTGAGCAGGAAGGAAAGTGAAAGACTTGATGAATGCACAACTGCTAAATAAGTATGGGATACACTATAAACTCATCATAAAGAAACAAGCCATTTCAAATAAACAAGAATAGACATTGGCATAAGAAAGTTTGAGTTGTTTGAAATGAATGAAGGAGAAACCATTGATGAGATGTACTAAAGATTCACAATTATAGTGAATGAAATGCGTTCTCTTGGCAAGGTTTACCCTGTACAAGACAAAGTGAGAAAGATCATGAGATGCCTTCCAGCCATATGGAGACCAATGGTGACAGCCAAAAGCCAAGCCAAAAATCTTGAAGTACTTGCATTAGAAAAACTAATTGGAACCTTAAGAGCACATGAAGTATTATTACAAAAAGACAAACCAACCAAGAAATGAAAAGCAATAGCCTTAAAAATATTTCAAGAAAGTATACCGGCACAAGAATTTGATCTTCTCACTAGAAGAATTCAAAAAATGATGAGAAGAAGAGATTAGATAAAGAAGTGATTCCAAAACAAAAGAGAAAGTTCCAAAACAGAAGTTGACAAAAGCCAAATCACATGTTTACGATGCAATAAGCTGGGACATTAAAAATCTGAATGCTCCCTAAGTAAAAGACCACCAAACATATTTCCTTTTAAAAAGAAATCAATTTTGGTTACATGGGATGATTCAGAAGAATCAGATTTAGAAAAAGGAGAAAAATCCAACATATGCTTGATGGCAAATACAGAAGAAGATGAGGTAACAAATTCTGAACCTTGCTATTTATGTGAACAATTTGGAAAAGAATTTGACAACTCACTAAATAATTCAAACCTTCTCATTTAAAAATGTAGTTCCACAAACGGAGAAGTCAGATATTTTAGAGAGAAATTGGGGTTGTTAAAAATATGAAAAATTATGTTTAATTGACTAGCTAAATGAATGAAACAAGATACTCAAATTTGGGCAAAATTAGAGAAAGTTTTCTGGAACAATTATTGATCATCGGTGTCATACGATAGTCTTGTTGTTGGTTTGCTTTTGGTTCTACGACGGCTGACTCGCTGAAGCTCGATAACTTATTCTTTTATTTTATTTTATTAACACAATTAGGGATTTAAATCCTTTACACACATGGGTCAAACCCATTAGTCTCTTTTTATGTTTTACTATTACTATTTTTATTTTATTTTTTAAAACAAAATTTCATTAATAAAATATTATTAATTCAAAACTAATATTTTATAAAATAAAATAATTAATCTTTTAAAATACGTTAATAACCAAAACTCTTATATCCAAATTAATCACTATAATTATACTTATTTTTTCAAATACTTACATTAAATTACTATCGTCGTTAGAAAATATTTGAAATTATAAATAAATATAACATCAACACTTTATATTAATTACTAATTCGAAATAAATAAATATAAAATCACAATATCATAACAAGTATATAAAAATCAAAAAAATCAAATACAATATTACTACTATCTCAAGATAATTATTTATAAAATAAATAGCTAAAAATAGAAAATAGTTATAAATAATTGGAATATAACTATGTGCACACTTAATATCAATTAAATACATTGTAAAATATCACATGAATTACGCACGTGCATATACGCGTAAAATCGCTAAAAATCTTATTCTTTAAAATATTATTTTGAAAAATATATAAAATATAATATTTGTTATTTAGATTACTCATTTAGTCCAATATGTATAAAAGTAGCACATAATCTAAGGCACGTATATAACGAAAACTAATCACGAATTTTATCAACATGTATTCTAAAATAATTTAAACATCAAATTAATTATTTAAAATAATATCATTAACAAAATAGTTTATTATAAAATTTGGGATATGTTACACAAAACACTTATTCTTTTCAAAATTAAAGTGAAGGTGATCATTGGACATATTCGAGAACAATACAACTACACAATCACCTATAGAAAGACATGGATGACAAAGAACAAAGCTATCGAAACAATTTATGGAAACTAGGAGAAGTCTTACAATGACCTTCTAAGGTTGTTGTTGGCTATACAAAAATTTCTTCTAGGAACTATTGTGGAAATGGAAGTATCACTTGCATATTCTAATAATACTCTGTTACAAGGGTCAAAATTTTTCAAACAACTATTCTAGGCTTTCCCTCCGTGCATATCTGGGTTTAAATTTTGTAAACCATTTGTCTTAGTGGATGTAACTTGGTTGTACGGCAAGTACAAGGGGACTTTTTTGCTTGCTATTGCACAAGATGAAAACAAAAATACAATTCTCATTGCTTATGCACTTGTGGAAGGTGAGATAGGGGGTACTTGAAGCTTTTTTTTTTTTTTTTTTTTTTAAATCTAAGAAGGCACGTAACAACTCAAGTCGACACTTGTTTGATTTAAAATAAACATGAATCCATTAAAAGTGCTTTAAATAGTCCAAATAATGGTTGACATGATTCTCCGTCAACACATGTGTACTGCATCCGACACATTACACAAAATTTCATTAGAGTGTTCAAGGACAAATAACTTCAAAGAAAACTTGTTTGTATGAGTAATTATTTAATTCTTAGTATATTTTCCACTTATCACTTTATAATACTTGATAATTTTTACATCATTTATAATATGATATGCATTAAATGAGTCATCATTCAAATATTACCGCAATGAAATCAGGATGGCAAATCTAGAGGCTTTAAGATGGATCGATAATATCCCTCCAAAACAATGGACTATTGCATATTCTCAAGGTCGACAATGGGGACACATGACAACAAACATTTTCGAGTCAATCAACGCAATGCTCAAGGGTACACACAATCTCCCAATCACTGTTTTGGTACAATCAACATATTATAGATTGAGAGTTTTATATGCAGAAAGGGGACAACAACATCAGGCATCATTAGCTTCTGGTTGAGTATACACAGACAATTGCATAGACAAGATTAAATATGAATGACACATCACGTGTTCTTTTAAAATAAAATAAATAATAATAATAATTAAATAATAATAATAATAATATAAAAACCAAAACCTCTTTCCACCTCATTTCTAATCCCTCCTTTTCTCTCTCCCTCTTTCTCACCAAACCATTTCCCCCTCCCCCCATTTTTGTTTCTTTTTTTTTCTTTCTTTCCTTCCTTCTCCTTGATTCTTTTCTCCCTTTACTACCCAAACCATCAACCATTAACAAATGAATTTAACCTCCTCACAACCATTGAAAAATGTCATTGGTTAAGATTTTTTTGAGTTAGGGTTTGTGCTCTAGAGAAAAGGGGTATCCATCTAATGAGAGTTGTTGATTGAAACCTTTTGAGGTAAGTACACAACTCTAATCCTAGTATGAATTCATAGAAAAAAATGTAGATTTGCTTAAAAATCTTATTTTATGCTCAGAGTAGATTTAAATGATTTTTAGGCTTTACTAGAGCTAGTTAAACTTTAGAATAATTTTTCTAAAGTCTTGGAATTATTCTTGATGCTCAGATTTGTCCGCTGAGGTCCTGTCGGCTAGTTTGAGAGTTGTTGGAGAGCAAAGTTAGACGATTCTCCATAATTGTGAGTTGACGACGATCATCGTCATATATTTTTATACTGCTATTATTATTATTTTACTTATTTTCTATATTAAAGTATTTATTGAAAAATTTGGGAAACACAACCTTTAAATTTTATCTCGATTTCGTCAATTATTTGATTTAACGGTCATTGTTATATAATATGTTATTATTTTGATTTACGTATGAGCTACATTATTTAAATCTTGAATTGTTACGCGATTGAGTATGTTTTTCATGATTTACGATGAAATGATTTTTAATACGTGTTTTGAGAAATCGGTGTTATAATTATTAAATCGTTAACTGCGTTAGGTGCACCTAGTTACCACGTGTCGATTAGGGAGAGTTAACCGTTAGATGGAGCCGCCCCTACGAGAGAGGTCATCCGTAGGAGGAGAGGGCTATCAAGGTGATGTAGCTCTCTAATTGATATGTGATGATGCGTTGCGGGATTGAGAGGAGAGGGCCATCCGTTAGATGGAGCCGCCCCTAAGGGAAAGGCCACCTTAGGAGGAGAGGGCTATCAATGAGATAAAGCCGCCTCTTGGTTCTAAAAATTTGTATTGTTACTTGTTTGATTTTATGATGATTTTAAGGTTGTTCATTTTGATCTCGTATTGTTATTCACTAGATTTTTTAATATTTTTGTCAAGCGATTTAACAGTTATTCGTGCCTTTTGTGTTTCCCTTCTAATTGATGGTGGTTGTTGTCACCTCACTAATTCTTTGTGACTTACCCCTTTATGTTGCTTATCTTTTTCAGATTCGCAGGCAGCTGAGTAGAATCTGTTATTTGATTCAAGTCTCAATATTTCTTTTGGTAGGCCTCTTTGATCGAGGACCATTTTTGTAACAGTTGTTGAGTCTATGTAATTGCAGCTATTTTGGATTTTAGAAAGTGTATTTATTTTTTTTTGGGAAGTTTTAAGCAATTTAATTATGTTATCTGAATTATGACTGGATTGAAAACTGAACAGGGATTTTACAAAATTTGGGAATGTTGAAGTTACAGAGGATACTCTGTCGAAATTTCGAGAAAAGCATATATATATTTTTAAATGGTTAAAGAGCGATTTAATTGTTAAGTTAGTTCATAGGCTTGCCAGACTAGGAGTATAGCTTGTGCGTCGGTCACGCCATTTAAATTTCGGGTTGTGACAATGAAGTTGGTAAATCTAATAATCACCGAGTCAGGCAATTTGACCAAAATTGTTATTCTTTCATGATGCATGAAACCGTAAACCCAAGAGAGGTGCGACCAATTGGTCATTTTGAAGTCAACCTTCAAAGAAAATAGTGTGATTGTGGAAAATTTTAGGCTATACACATTCCTTGTTCACATGTCATAGTTGCATGTTCTTACACTCGTCAAAACTATCTAGTGCTTTTACCTTACGTGTAGAATGCATTTAACATCTACAAAGAAGAGTTTCCACCTATACTCAATGAAAGATATTGGCCCACATTTGAAGGTGAAACATTGTATGTATTAGAACTGAAATAGACGTAAAAGAAAATGTGCCAAGAAAATGTGGAATATGTCAGTTAACGGAACATACTCGAATACATTGTCCAAATATTACAGATAACTCTAGTCAATCAATGTAATTTAAAATTTGTGTATGTATTTTTATGAATTATATATATATATATATTATTTTTATTTTAAAAAAAAAAATGAATTTTGTTTTTTTGAAAATTATTTAAGAAAGTCGCCATTTGAAACGCGGCGGACTTCCTTAAAGAAGTCGCATTTTCAAATGGCAACTTGTAACTTAAATAAAAAAAGAGGACATTTTAATTAATAATTTTCAAAATAGAGTAGTTGGATAGATTATTTTGAAAATGGAGTTATTAAAAAAACTTGTATATATATACTCTATTGATGTATATTCCTCTTTTAATTTTTTTTCCCTAATTGCCTTAGTCTGAAAATTATTTTTCTAAATGTCCTACTTTTTTTTTCTTAGTAGAAAGTCGTTCCTTGAGAAGCGACCTGAAGAGAATTTTTTTTAATAGAAGGTCGTTTACTGGGGAAGCGACCTCCAACTGACAACTTTTTTTTAGTTATATTTTAATATTTATTTATTATTAGAATTATTAATTTAATTATTTAAAAAATAAAATACTAATAATAAATTAAAATAAAACACATTAATAAATTGTAGATAAATTTTATATTTTAATTACTATTATTAGAATAAATAATTATTATAAATTATTTAATAAATTATAAATAATTAAAATATTTAAAAATTCTAAATACTATTAATAAAATAAAATACATTAATAAATAATAATAATAATAATAAAATAATAATTTTAATAATTTTAGTAATATAAATTTTAATAATAATAATAATAATAAAAATAATTTTAATAATAACATGCAAAAATAAATAAAAATAATTTGTTGTAACAAGAGAAAATTGGTATAATAACTTACCAAAACAAATGACGTGTTCCTAATGTTTTCATTTATCTTTCAATATAACGTGTTCTCTAATATTTTGAAGTTGTTAGGGATAATATGACGTGTCCCTATCTTATTTTAATTTATTATTAGTATTTTATTTTTTAAATAATTAAATTAATAATTTTAATAATATACAAATATTAAAATATAATAAAAAAAAAAATTGTCGGTTGGAGGGAACCCCAAATTAACAAATTTTCTCTTCAGCTGATTGCTTCATCAAGAAACGATTTTCTATTAAAAAAAATATATATAATATTTAAAAAATAAATTTTAAACTAATTTTAAACTAAGAAGGATATACCTATAAAAAAAACTCGACTTATCTAAGAATTTCTAATATAAAATACTAGGCTGTTGTAGATAAGTAAAATAAAACTGACTAGTAAAAAAGGCCCAACTTCAGTATACCGATTGTTCCATCCTTACTTTCTTCGTCTTCGGCCTTCACTCTCACTCTCAGTATCACTCACAATAAACCCTAAAATTTCCATTTCACTCACAACTCATATCCTCACAGCTCATTCAATATTCAACAAGAAACCACCACCACCGCTTCCCCTGTGCAAACCCTCATCTTTATTATAAGATAGTGGGTTAAGGCATGGATTGTAGAGGATTTAGTCATTGCATTGCAGGTGGTATTCTTTATATAGAACGTCTCATAGTATCCTAGTTTATAATCTTCTTTTTAATTGATGTTGCTGATTTCTTTCTTTTTGTTTTGCTCTTCATCATTGTTGCAATGCCTTTTTGTGCATTACTTTCTTATTGATGAATCATGTCAATGGCTGTCGTTCCCATTCAATATCACTTTCCATCATACGAGTCATATTAGTAGTGATTTCTTTTCCTTTCGAGGGCTATTCTGACTATGACTTTTGTTGGTTCATAATATTATGCTCCTTTATGAGAAATTTGTTTTCAATAAATACTCCACTTACTCTCTCTTTCCTCACTCATATAATAAGATTTTCAAATTTTGGGGCTGTTTGTTGCATTATTGTACATAAAAAACATTTTTTTTAAAAGAAATAATTACTTTTAGGAGTTTGGTTTTGTTTGTTATAGTTTAAAATCACTTTTTATTTATAATCTGAAACAAATGGACTCTATATATTACTTCTTTTTATATAATTTGAAACAAACAAGCCTGTATGTATATAGAGAAATACTTATATGGGCACAACATTATATATTACATTAGTGAATTTGTTTGATATATATATTGATTCTGAATCATGTGAGAAGCAACCAGAGAATAAAAGGAGCAAACCTCTACCTCTTCATGAAGGTTTGATCTATGTCATTCTGTCCAGGTTGCCTACATAGTCTGTGATTCGATTTATGTGTGTGACCAAAACATGGAACTCTTTAATACAAGATCCTTATTTTCTTCTGCTCCGCCAAAGCTTGATAAACCCAAGAGACAACCTCTGTCTTTTTGTCTGTCCTAGAATGGTATTTTCAGACCCTATAAGGTGGCAACCTGAAATCTTCTTAGGACATGTACGAACTCATGAAGACCAAAGGCCACTAGAACTAAACCGTTCCACACGTATTACCACCATGCCCCTTTCTGATGAATTTGCTGTCCAAAGTGTGAATGGTTTGCTTTGCTTTTATCCTAAATTGAACAATTCCGGCATAGGCACACATATATGTAACCCAACAACCCGTCAAGTTGTTACCCTCCCCCGTGACAAGGCCATTGATTTTTATCCCAAGTTCACGCTTCACACTCATTTTGGATATTACCCTTTGGAAAATAAATTTAAGGTTCTTGTTGTGATCTTGAATGAGGCAAATTCATTTGAAGAGTTGAGGATTTTGACAGTTGGTGATTATGTATGGAGGAATGTTGCAAATAGCATTCCATATGAATATGATTTAAAGACTGATAAAGAGCCTTTAAGATGTATTGGTGAATGTGTGAATGGGGCTATATATACATTGGTTAGATTTAAGTCACAAGGTCATCTTGGTGTTTGATTTGGGGAGCGAGCAATTTAGAACAATTCCTATCTTCGGTGTCTTACAAAAGTACTCCAGACTTAGTTCCCAACTTACTTTGTTTAGTGGATGTTTACACATATTGACACACATGGGGCCATATTTCGTAGATTTCTCAATTTTGAAGGACTATGAAAATCAAGTTCGGACAAATAAAAGGTACTCTATGCAAGGTATGTTTTTTCTATATGGAGTACGAGGCCTACTGCGCACAATATACACAGAAGAGATCATGATGCTACCGCAAAATAATGTGTGCCTTGATTTTTATGTTTATTATTTCAACCCCAAAAAAATGACCTATAGGATTTTTAAGGTAGTGCGAATTCCTAGTCATTATAATCCTTGGGAAGTAAGGGATATGACAACGTTGTTTGTGTATCAAGAAAACTTCACACGGTTGTAATATTGTTTTAAATTATGTTTTAGCTCCAGTTTTTTCACTAGGAGTATTCTGCAATAGAAAATGTAAATGACAGAAAAATAAAGAATGCAACAGTTTATCTTGGTTCCCCTTATAACCAAGGGTAAATTCAGTCTTTTTGCACATGACAAGATTTTTCACTATTTGTTAGAATAAATACAAGTCTAACACTAAGACTTTAGCTACAAACTTCTAACAATCACCCTAAGATGCACATCACTATCTTAGTTTATAACACTTGAAGAAAGACCATTACTTTCCTCAATTTACACAATACCTTGAATGGTTTTATAGCAATCATTTTGATTGAAATCAACTGTGTATGACAATTGAGTACAATGATAACAATCTAATATGATTTCAAGTACAATAGAAAACTTTTCTCAATGATATAACAATGTAAAATATGTACTTGAAATATGAAACTAAGACTTTGAATAAATCAAAAATATTTTAGAAATTTGTTCAAAGTTGTTTTTAGATTGATGAAAAGATTTGGAAAAGAGTGATTCGTTAAATTTGAAGCTATGAAGTCTTTATACTCTTTAGACATCACATCAAATCAGTGGCAATCGTTTTTAGAGGTTTGATAAAATATCCAATGATCCAAGTTGAATCTGAACTAAAAAATTGCATTTTTTGCAGTTGTATTCGGCTACAACAGGAGTGTAGTCGAATACATCTCTTGTAATATTCAGTTTTATTCAAATTTTATAATTTATATTTGAATACACAATCTTGTAGTCGAATACATATGAGTAAATTTTGTCATTGACTTGATTTTGTATTCGGCTACACCATGTTGTAGTCGAATACAAATGTGTAGTTTTAGCTATTGACTTAGCATTTATATTTGTCTACGACATCTTGTAGTCGAATATAAAAGTGTAGTTTTAACTATTGACTTAACATTTGAATTCGGTTACATCATATTGTAGTCGAATACATATCATGTACCTTTACATTATAAGACTTTTAGCATATTGATCATAGTTGACTTTGATTGTTGACTTCTTTTTAAGCTTGCAACTTGATCATTTCTTTAGTGTTTGTATTCATAAAAAAACAAGTATTTTATTGAATGAATTCAATATATACACACACTAATATATAATATTACACCATGTCTCATTTTTTTTCTCCTTTCTTCTCTTCTTTCTATTTTACAATGTTTTCCCCTTACACTATTTCTATTTTTTATTTACTTTTAATTTTTTTATTGGAAAATTGATAGACATATTTCTCCCAAATGAGTTACACCCCTATTAAAGTTTTTAATATTGTAGTTTTTTTTTTCTCTCTCCTTTATTGGTATTATTATAGTTGTTGACTATGCTTGATAATTTTTTTGTTCAAACTCTGTAGAAAAGATAATTTAACGAGTTATGAATATGCTGTTGAGCACTTTGATACAAGTAAGAAACTTAAGAGAATAACAATTCAAATAATACACATAGAGAATTTAGTAACAATAGAATCAATCAATATTAAGTTCAATTAGATACAGAAAGCGAGAAAAAATCAGAAAGAAGTGGTTAAATTGTAATTTGCTTTTTTTTGTTTTTAATGTAAATAACACCTTTTTCAAAAGGTTTTATAAAAATACACCAACAACATACGATTAAAAAAAAGTGCAAAAATGTGTTATATGTTAGAAAAGATGAATTTGTTACTCTAATGCTTAGGCCTCTCCCTCCAAATCAACCAATCCACCTTATAACCCAAAAAGTGTTTCCTATCACTTTTTAGGTATTAGTTCTAGAAAGAAAAAAAACTTTAGGTGGTAGTTTTCTCCTTTAACACTAAATTTAAAATTGTTACTATATAGCAAACATTTTGTGGGGGTCGATATAGGTAAGGACAATATAACTTTCTATCTTTATTCAAAATTTTAATACATTAATTATATAGATTATATATTTTAGGCTTAATTGCAATTTTGATCTCCTATTTTAGCTAAATTGTAAAAGTAGTACTCCCATTTTGTTTCTCTCCAGTTTTGGTTCCCAAACAAAATTCTGCTTGGGGGATCAAAACTAAGGAGAAATAAAATGGGGGACTACTTTCGCGATTCAGCTAAAATAGGGGGACCAAAACTGCAATTAAGCCTTTATTTTATATATCAATATTTTGGTCATTTATAATTGATGCAAAACTTAACCATACATCAAGAACATCAATGAGTCAAATGTTCAATGATCCTAAAAGATTTTGACACCACATCGCAACTCAAAACCTTAAGACATTAAATATATGAGTCACCATTTTTATATATCCAATATTTAATTCATTTTTAGTCAATATCAGACTTAACTACTCACACTTGAACAAACAACGATATATTTACTATCTTGTCAACAAGAAAAAGAAAATCTTAAATATAATTATTAGAATAATGTAATATTTTTTTGTTATTTTTAATCAAAAAGTTTATTGTATATCACAATGAGTGACATATTTGAAAAATAAAGTCTTCAATTTTAATGCATTAGATATATAGATCATATGTCTAATTCAATATTTTCGTCATTTATAACTGATGTGAAACTTAATTACTCATACTTGAATCTAATAATACCTCCTTCAAGTTAAACTATGACTCTGATACCACTTGTTAGAGAGTCCAAAAGAGCGTTGAGAACATCAATGAGTCAAATATTTTATAATTCTAATATATTTTGACACCATATTTCAACTCAAAATATTTAGGCATTAGATATATGAGTCATCCCTCTTATATATCTAACATTTAGTTCATTTATAGTCAATGTGAAATTTAAACACTTACACTAGAATTCAACAACGCTATATTTACTATCTTGTTTACCGACAAGAAAAAAAATCTTAAATATGCTTGTCACAATAATGTAATATTTTTTTTATGTTTTTATGAAAAAAACTCATTCAACATTACAATGAGTGACATATTTAAAAAATAAAGTCTTAAAATAATTTTAATTTTTAATATAATATTAATTTATTTTATTTTTAATTATTTCTCTAATTAAAACCACATGCATCTCCCACAAGTTAATATATTGCATTTGTATTTATGGTGATAATGAATATATCAATACTAGATAATGTTAGTTTGGTAAAATTATCATTATATTTCTTTTATTTATAATTTGTCTTTAATTTTATGTATAAAATAAACAAGTTTGTCATTTATTATAAGTCTTTACGAATATATATATATAT
>JBBPBR010000007.1:17606479-17616480 GCA_037974775.1 Cicer pinnatifidum | reverse complement strand
TTTTTATTTTATGATTATTTTTTATACATTTGTGTATTTTCTGTCAAATAAAATATATATTTATTGTATAAAATGTTACTAAAAAATGGATTGACATAAATTGAAAGAAATTATAAATAGATTGACATTAATGAGTAATTGAATTTTTAACGTATAAAATCATTACTCGTCATAAGTGGAATAATATAACTTGATATAAAATATAACTTGGTATTGAAACCGACAATAAAAATATACTAAAATAGACTATATGTTGAAGCAAAATTACAAAATTACAAAAATATATATTATGGTTATATAACACATGTATATCATAACTACATAACAAGCAAGTAAAATATGAATTTATTTACTTATTTCAAAATCCAACCCTTATAGGTTTTCTGTTCACATCATTATTCAGGTTAAAATCTTTAAATTTCTGTTCACATCATTATTCAGGTTTTATGCTCCATATGCAGTACTCTCACAACCCATTAGAATAGTAGTAGGTCACTTCTCTAGCTTCTTGATCACATTCCATGGAATTAACTGTGTCATGTGAAAACAAACTCTTAAAAAAGGGAACCTGCAAGAACAAATAACAAGTGTACAACGTATATCAAACTTTTAAAAAATGGAACCTACAAGAAGAAATAACAAGTGTACAACGTATAACAAGTGTACAACATATATCAAACTCTTAAAAAATGGAACCTACATCAAGAAATAACAAGTGTACAACGTATATACAACATACTAGCTTAACACAATTGTGCCCCATATATATATATAAGGTTGTGTTACTCCAAAGCAAAAGTATCAAAATGGAAGACATAAATTTTTTTAGTAAATCAAAGGGTTTCTAATATTTGTCCATTTGTATTCTGATAAATTCAAACATATAAAATACCTCAACTTTTTCAGATTTAAAAAATTTCAATGTATTCATGTGTACATCATAGTAGTAAGAGTACTCTTTCGGTTCATCAGGAGTTATTAGATAAAAAATATTAAAAGGATCTATCGAACAAAAACTCCTCTTAATATTAACAAAGATGCTCCTCACTGAAGGCATTCGGAAAATTTCTTCGAGCATTAGAACGGAAATTTTTCCCATAGCATCATTTGACGTGTGACATTAGAACTTGTTATTGAAACCGACAATAAAAATATACTAAAAATACATTATACTATATGTTGAAGCAAAATTACAAAATTACACAAATATATTATGGTTATATAACACATGTATATCATAACTACATAACGAGCAAGTAAAATATGAATTTATTTACTTATTTCAAAATCCAAGCCTTATAGGTTTTCTGTTCACATCATTATTCAGGTTGAAATCTTTAAATTTCTTATGCGGCTTTATATACACTCTTATCAGTTTCTTATCAACTGCATTGGCACTTTGGGCAACATAGTCCACTCCAGTTACACTCTTCAATTACAATCATTTCTTATATTATTTACAACTTTTTAAAATATCGAGTCAATATTTTTTGCACTTCAATAATTCCCAAGAAAACAAACCACGAATCGTCAAATTTCCTGATATGATACACTAATAATTAAATTATTGAAATATCAAACTATTTCCTTCTACCAATTCAATGATGTCATTATACACAAATGTTATTTTAAATTTGGAGCATTTAGGATTCATATTTTTTCATCTATTAAATCACGAAGAAAAGAGGTAAAGTATACGCGATAGAGTGCACCTTAACAAGTTCACAAAACATTTATCAAGATCAATTCTCTTCGTTAAAGATTAATGTCAACGACACTTCTTTGCTCATATATATCTTCTTTGGTCATATATTATAATGAGTAATTTTGACACCTGATGCAATATATATCTTCGTCATATATAAAATTTATTATTTTTATAAATTTCGAATATGTTTATAATATCTAGTTTGGATACTTATATCAACCCGTTTAAACCAATTAAGCAAACATTATCTCAAACAATAAAATTAGAATACATAGATTATTACCTTATAATTTTTTTTGGAATATTACGAGACTGATGTTAATAACTAAGAAATTATATCTTCAAACTTCATCGAATTATTTCGCATAAAGGTTTCTGGTAGGGAAACACAAGATGATCAAAGCATATATATGAAAGTCAGTTAAAAACAAAATAATTTCAAATCAATAACGTAACTTTAACTTTAAAAGAATATACATTAAACTAAAACAAACAACTACATACCTATATGATTCTAAGAATGTTCCTTAATATTAGCATTAAACTAAAACAAACATCTACATACCTATATCAATAATAAGAAGCTAATAATTCTACGAATGTTCCTTAATATTAGCATTAGTTGAACTTTCTAGGCTTGTTGTCGGATTTGTGGGACTTCACATTGTTTCTCTGAGAAATCAGGGTCGGGTGATCGAAACATATTGTGTTGGCCGCTAACATTGGAGGAAGAGAGACCCGAATATGTGGCATAAGAGCTCCTATTGTAATTTTGTGCTCACAAATGTTCTGAGACTCGAGTTCTTTGCATTTTAGACATTGACTTTCCCACATGACGTTGAAGATATTTCTTGTAAGTCTAGTTGCAACAATCACCATAACATGCCACAATTGGAAACAATGAATGGAAAACCAGTCAAAAGATATGCAATGGGAGTACAAGATGGAGTATAGCTCCATATGCAGTACTCTCACAACCCATTAGAATAGCAGCAGGTCACTTCTCTAACTTCTTGATCACATTCCATGGAATTAACTGTGTCATGTGAAAACAAACTCTTAAAAAAGGGAACCTGCAAGAACAAATAACAAGTGTACAACGTATATCAAACTCTTAAAAAATGGAACCTACAAGAATAAATAACAAGTGTACAACGTATAACAAGTGTACAACATATATCAAACTCTTAAAAAATGGAACCTACATCAAGAAATAACAAGTGTACAACGTATATACAACATACTAGCTTAACATAGTGCCCCATATATATATATATAAGGTTGTGTTACTCCAAAGCAAAAGTATCAAAATGGAAGACATAAATTTTTTTAGTAAATCAAACGGTTTCTAATATTTGTCCATTTGTATTCTGTTAATTCAAACATATAAAATACCTCAACTTTTTCAAATTTAAAAAATTTCAATGTCTTCATGTGTACATCATAGTAGTAAGAGTACTCTTTCGGTTCATCAGGAGTTATTAGATAAAAAATATTAAAAGGATCTATCGAACAAAAACTCCTCTTAATATTAACAAAGATGCTCCTCACTGAAGGCATTCGTAAATTTCTTCGAGCATTAGAACGAAATTTTTTCCCATAGCATCATTTGACGTGTGACTTTAGAACTTGTTATTGAAACCGACAATAAAAATATACTAATAGTTTGTTATTGAAATATCAAACTATTTCCTTCTACCAATTCAATGATGTCATTATACACAAATGATATTTTAAATTTGGAGCATTTAGGATGCATATTTTTTAATCTATTAAATCACGAAGAAAAGAGGTAAAGTATACGCGATAGAGTGCACCTTAACAAGTTCACAAAATGTTTATCAAGATCAATTCTCTTCGTTAAAGAATAATGTCAACGACACTTCTTTGCTCATATATATCTTCTTTGGTCATATATTATAATGAGTAATTTTGACACCTAATGCAATATATAAGAGCTCCTATTGTAATTTTGACACCTAATGCAATATATTTTGACACCTAATGCAACGATATTGTGTTGGCCGCTAACATTGGAGGAAGAAAGACCCGAATATGTGGCATAAGAGCTCCTATTGTAATTTTGTGCCCACAAATGTTCTCAGACTCGAGTTCTTTGCATTTTGGACATTGACTTTCCCACATGAAGTTGAAGATAGTTCTTGTAAGTCTAGTTGCAAAAATTACCATAACATGCCACAATTGGAAACAATGAATGGAAAACCAGCCAAAAGATATGCAATGGGAGTACAAGATGGAGTATAGCTCCATATGCAGTACTCTCACAACCCATTAGAATAGCAGCAGGTCACTTCTCTAGCTTCTTGATCACATTCCATGGAATTAACTGTGTCGTGTGAAAACAAACTCTTAAAAAATGGAACATGCAAGAACAAATAACAAGTGTACAACGCAAATGGAAGCAAAGAGTAAGCATCTCCTCGTGAAACGTAAAGGGGTGAAGATGTTGTTTTATTTGAAAGAGTGAGTAAAGCTGAAAATAGGGGGAGAGGGGGATGGAGGAGGCAGGCAGGCAACAAAGCAACTGGGATACGTTATACCTTTTCTATCTATACTGATAAAGTTGGAAATAGATTCCCTAGCGCAGCATAAAGTTGGAACCAAATTCGCAAATGGAAGCAAGGAGTAAGCATCTCCTCGTGAAACGTAAAGGGGTGAAGATTTTGTTTTATTTGAAAGAGTAAGTAAAGCTGAAAACAGGGGGGAGAGGGGGATGGAGGAGGCAGGCAGGCAGGCAATAAAGCAACTAGGATACGTTATACATTTTCTATCTATACTGATAAAGTTGGAAATAGATTCCCTAACGCAACATAAAGTTGGAACCAAATTCGCAAATGGAAGCAAAGAGTAAGCATCTCCTTGTGAAACGTAAAGGGGTGAAGATTTTGTTTTATTTGAAAGAGTGAGTAAAGCTGAAAACAGGGGGAGAGGGGGATAGAGGAGGAAGGCAGACAAAAAAGCAACTAGGATACATTATACCTTTTATATCTATGCTGATAAAGTTGGAAATATATTTTCCTAGCGCAGGATAAAGTTGGAACCAAATTCGCAAATCGAAGCAAAAAGTAAGCATCTCCTCGTGAAACGTAAAGGGGTGAAGATTTTGTTTTATTTCAAAGAGTGAGTAAAACTGAAAACAGGGGGAGTGGGGGATGGAGGAGGCAGGTAGGCAACAGAGCAACTGGGATACATTATACCTTTTCTACTTATGCCGATAAAGTTGGAAATAGATTCCCTAGCGCAACATAAAGTTGGAACGAAATACGCAAATGGAGGCAAAGAGTAAGCATTTCTCGTGAAACGTAAAGGGACGAAGATTTTGTTTTATTTGAAAGAATGAGTAAACCTGAAAACAGGGGGAGAGGGGGATTGAGGAGGCAGGCAGGCAACAAAGCAACTGGGATACGTTATACCTTTTCTATCTAAGCTGATAAAGTTGGAAATAGATTCCCTAGCGCAGCATAAAGTTGGAACAAAATTTGCAAATGGAAGCAAATAGTAAGCATCTCCTCGTGAAACGTAAATGGGTGAATATTTTGTTTTTTTTTGAAAGAGTGAGTAAAGCTGAAAACAGGGGGAGAGGGGGATTGGGGAGGCAGGCAAGCAACAAAGCAACTGGGATACGTTATACCTTTTCTATCTATGCTAATAAAGTTGGAAATAGATTCCCTAGCGCAGCATAAAGTTGGAACCAAATTCGCAAATGGAAGCAAAGAGTAAGCATCTCCTCTTGAAACGTAAAGGGGTGAAGATTTTGTTTAATTAGAAAGAGTGATAAAGCTGAAAACAGGGGGGAGAGGGGGATGGAGGAGGCAGGCAGACAACAAAGCAATTGAGATACGTTATACCTTTTCTATCTATGCTGATAAAGTTGGAAATAGATTCCCTAACGCAGCATAAAGTTCGAACCAAATTCGCAAATGGAAGCAAATAGTAAGCATCTCCTTGTGAAACGTAAAGGGGCGAATATTTTGTTTTATTTGAAAGAGTGAGTAAAGCTGAAAACATGGGGAGAGGGGGATGGAGGAGGCAGGCAAGCAACAGAGCAATTGGGATACGTTATACTTTTTCTATCTATGCTGATAAAGATGGAAATAGATTCCCTAGCGCAGCATAAAGTTGGAACCAAATTCGCAAATGAAAGCAAAGAGTAAGCATCTCTTCGTGCAACGTAAAGAGGTGAAGATTTTGTTTTATATGAAAGAGTGAGTAAAGCTGAAAATAGGGGGAGAGGGGGATGGAGGAAGCAGGCAGGCAACAAGGCAACTGGGATACGTTATACCTTTTCTGTATATGTTGTTAAAGTTGGAAATAGATTCCCTAGCGCAACATAAAGTTGGAACCAAATTCGCAAATGGAAGCAAATAGTAAGCATCTCCTCCTGAAACGTAAAGGGGTTTTTATTATGTTTTATTTGAAAGAGTGAGTAAAGCTAAAAACAAGGGAGAGGGGGATGTAGGAGGCAGGCAGGCAACATAGCAACTGGGATACGTTATACCTTTTCTATCGATGCTGATAAAGTTGGAAATAGATTCCTTAGCGCCGCATAAAGTTGGAACCAAATTCCCAAATGAAAACAAAGAGTAAGCATCTCCTCGTGTAATGTAAAGGGGTGAAGATTTTGTTTTATTTGAAAGAGTGAGTAAAGCTAAAAACAGGGGGGAGAGGGGGATGGAGGAGGCAGGTATGCAACAAAGCAACTAGGATACGTTATACCTTTTCTATCTATGCTGATAAAGATGGAAATAGATTCCCTAGCGTAGCATAAAGGAGGAACCAAATTCACAAATGGAAGCGAAGAGTAAGCATCTCCTCGTGAAACGTAAAGGGGTGAAGATTTTGTTTTATTTGAAAGAGTGAGTAAAGCTGAAAACAGGGGGAGATGGGGATGGAGGAGCCAGGCAGGCCACAAAGCAACTGGGATACGTTATACCTTTTCTATCTATGCTGATAAAGTTGGAAATAGATTCCTTAGCGCAGCATAAAGTTGGAACCAAATACGCAAATGGAAGCAAAGAGTAAGCATTTCCTCGTGAAACGTAAAAGGATGAAGATTTTGTTTTATTTGAAAAAGTGAGTAAAGCTGAAAACCGGGGGAGAGGGGGATGTAGGAGGCAGGCATGCAACAAAGCAACTGAGATACGTTATACATTTTCTATCTATGCTGATAAAGTTGGAAACAGATTCCCTATATGAGGAGGTTGCATTATGCTGATAAAGTTGGAAACAGATTCCCTGTATGAGGAAGTTGCATTATGCTGATAAAGTTGGAGTGTCCAGTGTCACATGGCTTTGTCAAACATCAAGTTTTTAATCTGCTTTATACTCTGATCATTTGACATATATTTGTTGTTCTGATGTAGAAGTAAGAGATCTCTATAATGTCTGAGTTGTTGGATTATGAGTGATGACTCTTCATCATATGCATAATTTTTATTGATTTTAGTCTTATTTATCTTTAATCATTAGTTAATTTAATGAGTTATTTAATATATTTTGTTGATTTTAGTTATTTGATTTAATGAAATGTTTTTGTTCTTATTTGCTTAATTAAGTAGAGATTTTTCGTAGTTTTGCGTTGTTACTTTGTTTTAGTGCAGTGCTGAATTTTGATGAGAAATCAACATGACCGATATGGAGTATTTCAGCCATATCTGGAGTTCTAGATGTCCAATTGGAGTCAATCCAAGTGCTAATGAAAGCTAAGATCCATATCTACAACTTGCATGAAGACACTGGGACCAAATTCAGACTCGAAAGATGAGAACAATGCAAAATACGTCAGACAACAGATGATGTGCGCCTGGAGCGCGCCCTGCGCGCCTGGAGCGCATTTCCAGCCATTCAGTACTGTCAATACGCGCCCGGAGCGCAAAGACCGCGCCTGGGGCGCGTGACGTGCATCAGCATTCATAAAAACATAATTTTTTACTGTTTAGGGATCTTTTTGACTCTTGGGAACTTGGGAGACTTGTGCCCTAGCATAGAAACTCAAAGACGGCCGTTTCTAACGCCATTGAAGCAGTTTTATCAAGAATCATCCATGAATCATTCTTGTAATTCTTCTTTAATCCTTATCTTTTGTATCTTTGCCATGAGTAACTAAACCCTATTTTTTAGGGATGAGTGTAACCAGATGAAACCCTTATTTTTCTGATTTGATTTCTAGTTATATGAATGAGTTTATTGAATTGTTTCTCTCATCTCTGTGCTTAATGCTTTTTATTGCTTGATCAACATTAAAATGTTCTACGATTTGTATTTTGAAACGGAAGTGGACTTTATGAATGTTTGAGATGAGAAATTCATGAATTTGTAGTCTAGGGATAGATGCAGGTCATGAAACCAATTAAATTAGTTGCAAAGCAATAATTTACGAGAGAATTTCTATACGGTAATGCTTAATTCTAATCTTAAATCCACTAAGGAATTAGGGGTTACTTTGGAATTAAAGGTTCTGTCACTAAGACATTTGGGCAAGAATAATAAAGAGAATTCGGTAATAATTCAATAAAGGAATTCAGTAACTAAGATCAAATTAGACACCAAGGTTGGATTCGAAGTGAAACTCATCCCTGATATTTTTCTCATTATAAAAGATCAATTTTATTATTGTTGTTAATTTCAAACATTATTTCAATCAACTTGGGAACCTTTTTGTTCAATTTTAGTAATCAAATATAATTCAATAGTAAAACGCAATCCTTGAGTTCGACACTCGGTACTACCGTTTTATTATTACTTGCAACGATTCAGTACACTTGCTGAAACGCTATCAATGAGCTTACATTCATTTGCGTTTTGAAATTTCTGCTAATAAATGTATACTAATTTTTAAGTCTATATGTGTGATGTCATTGTATCGATATTTATGAGTGATTATGTGGTTTTTTCTATTGAATTTAATGACTAATAATATTATAAAATAATTTATATATTTATTATAAAATAACTTATAAAATAATTTGATAATATAAATTATAAATTATTATCAAATTGTAAAATAATTTATAAATTATAAATTTATTATAAATAATTGTAAAATAATTTTATAATTTATAAATTTATTATAAAATAATATTATCAAATAGATTTTGAAGGTATTAAAGAAATTGTGGAAGGAAGAGGAGAAATATGGATTGAAGGAGATTAGGTATTGAGAGCATGACTGAGATGGAAGAAAGGAGGAGAGGTCCACATCAGCTTTTTGATTGATGTGGGAAATATTTGTATTGGTGGGTGAGATAGAATGAGGTAACATTCGAGAGTGAGGTGACATTCGGGAGTCTATTTTAAATATATATAATAGATTGTGGTAAAAGTTTCTCATATGATGAAACATGTTAAGATTCATTCACCACCGTGGATTAATAATCTAAGGCTAATTAAATAGTATTTTAAACTTTAATCATTGATGGGTAATCCTATACAACATGTTCGGATTTAAATGCGTATTTTTTGATTTCAGATTGTGTACTGGTGGCTACCATACATTAAATCTTGTTGTGATTGTTATTGGCACGTATTGTATTTTGAATTTTATTTTATCATATATTTTATTTTTTTAATAGAAATTTGTTAATAGTTAGTGTTGTTTTTTGTTGGTATTTTATAATGAAAGTCACAAAGGAAAGTTAGCATGAATACATTATTATGAGTGCTAATTACAATAGTACTCATGCATAATTAATAAATGGCAAAGTGAGATTCTAAAAGGGAACAAATTAAAAAGTATGATAACTATTTTGTATGTTTGCTTAAAGAAGAGCCAAGCAAAAAAGCATAAGTGGATATCTTATAAGGAGATCACTTGACTTTTTCAATAAAACTCATGAAGGGAAGTTTGGGGTGTATCTGTAAAGCCAAGTAGAGATATCATCCACCAAGTCTAAGATAGAGATTGCATTTATTTATTCAACTCTACGAGGACTACGTATACTAAGAGGTGAAACTTGCAACATATATGCTCCACTAAATTTTAGAGGTAAAAACCGCTTCAAAATATATAATTAGTTATAAATATATGATATAATTACTTTGCGGTTTATTAACTTAATTTGATATAATACTTTAATATTTTCTTTTTTAAATTTTTTATTTGATTTTTTATTTAATTTTATTATAAAAATCCAAAAATATAAAAAATAAAAATATGAATTTATTTAAAGACTTGAGTTATAAATTTGATAAAATTTGTATTATATTGAAGAAGATATTTAATTTTAAGAGTTTTATTTGAAAATTTTGATGAATTTTTGTAAAATAAAAAAAA
>JBBPBR010000007.1:17565337-17593275 GCA_037974775.1 Cicer pinnatifidum | reverse complement strand
ATATTAAATATATCTATATCCAAATAAAAATTTGATCATTTTTCTATTTACTACCTTTATTCCTAATTATAAATATATTTTGAACAAAAAAAATTATCTTTTAATATAAGCATCATCTCGATTTATTAGATATATTTATTAAATTTCTATATCTTTGATATTTGATCTTTTAAACATCTTATTTTTATTTCAAAATTTTAGTTCTCTTAAAAACTTGATATTTGATCTTTTAACCATTTTATTTTAAAAAATCATAATATAATTACTTCATTGTTAAAACAATTTTAGTTAGTAAAAATGAAATACATTATTTTTATGATAAAAGAGTGACACAGAAAAACTACGCATAATAATTATAATAAAAACTTTTGTTAATAAAAATAAAATATGCAATATATTATTATAGAAATAGAAGGAGTAGGTTAATTGTGGATGACCCTTTCTCCAATGTAGGAATGATAAATGCCATTCATGAGGAAAGGATCAGCCATAAACGAAAAGAGCATCAATGCAATCATCTTATTTTATTATCCATAATAATAAATAATTACCATCACTTATTATAACAGATATTGTAGCTTTCATTTGCTCACTTTTACGTTTTTAACCGCGTTTCAATTCAAACTTACAATTCCACGAAACCGCGCACTTCAAATCGTCCAATCCCACATCGCCACCGCACAACACCATTTTCCACATCCTTGTCCCGTCGTTCACCGCCGCGTTCCTCAATCTCCACCACTCACATCCTCCTTCCTTCAAAACCTCACACACCACCATCATCTCTGGGTCCAAAGGATTATAAATATACACCAAATCTCCCATCGAAACCAATTCAATCGAATTCAACAATTCACCTCTAAGTTTCTCCACCATCCCTTTCGACATCGAACCCAATTCCTCCAATCTCAATAACCCTACTTCCTCTTTCACTTTCCACACTTTCACTCCTTTCACGTTTTCCGCGTCACCTACTATTCCCACCACCACCAAACTTTTATGCACCGTTCCTGTTACCAAGTAGAACACGCTCTCATCAACTCGTAGATTATACGGTCCTTGCCACATCATCGTTTTGCAATCGAACGAGTACATCGTGCCAGAGTGCTTCTCTGTCACATGCATTAACTCGCCGGTCACGGCAACAGACAGCCACGTCGACGCCGTGTTGTCTTTCATCATCTCCGGCATTGACTGGCACCGAACCCACTCGTTGGACTCTGTATCGTACATTTCCACCGCCAGGGGATCGTCCTCAAAGTCGCACGTACCTCCGGCGACGACGATGCAGTTTCCCACGCGTGCAACGATGGGATCGACGCGCCAAACACGTGGGGATGGCGCGTGGTGCCACGCGATGTGAAGCGGGTCTATTGAGAATGAAAATACATTAGGAGAGAGCGTGTAGAGGAGCGTGGAGTGTGATGATCGGAGGGAGGAGGTGTGGTTGATTTGCGGCGCGTGGATTTTGATCCATATTAAGGAGCGTGGATCGTACGCGTAAGTTATGATCACGTGAGGAGCACGGGGGTTTTGTGTGTGGACTGTGAGCCACGAATTCATGCGGTTGACGTGGCGAAGGGAGCTGGACACTGCACATTTCCATGTCTTTGACACGTGACTTGCTGGAACCAAGTAAATGAGTGGCACGTGCGAGAGTATGGTTTCTAAGATGTCTCCATGGATGGGAGCTTCTAGTTCTTTTTCCTGAATCATTTTTGTTACCATTTCAATTTCTATTATGTTGCGTTTCTTTGTTTTTTGTCTCTTAATTTTATGTAGTATCAATGGAGTAAGTAGAATGAGTAGTGTGTAGGAGTGGCTGCATCTTAAGGGATCTATATAGGTGGTGGGTATATTAGGAACCGGATTGATGGATAAGATTGAATGGTGCACTGAAAATGAAATTTCTTTTTCTTTTTCAATAATGATGAAATATAATAAAAATAAACTAAATTATATTAATAAAGTTTAATCAAATATATTAAAAAAAAAATAAAAACTTATTTTTCACATCTCCGTTCTACCATTTTTGAAAATAAAAAATATTAAAACAATTTTTATATTAATTTTTAAGTGAAATATTTTATAATTTTTTAGCTTAATCGCAATTTTGGTCCTCCTATTTTAACTGAATCGCGGAAGTAGTCCTCCCGTTTTGTTTCTTTCCAGTTTTGATCCCTAAATAGAATTTTGGTCCAAAATTTGATGAAATTTTATTTTTTAAAGCCGTACTACACCATTTATGATCATATATTTCAGGTACAATTGTTGCAAATGAAATCTTGAGGCATTATGTGACTTAAGTAAATACAAAAAAAAAATAAAATTTTATCAAGTTTTGGACCAAAATTTTGCTTGAGGGACCAAAACTGGGAAGAAACAAAATGGGAAGACAACTTTCGCGATTCAGCTAAAATAGGAGGACCAAAACTGCAATTAAACCTAATTTTTTTTTAAGAGAAGATATATATAAAAAATTCAATTATATGTATAATAGACACATGTCTTGTCATTTATGGATATCCGAAAGTTATTTTATTGTCTTTTGAATATAATTTTCTAAAAAAATGAGTTTAATCGGTTAAATCACAAGATATTGTTTACGATTTTATTATTTGAGTGTTTAAATTAAGATTTGATTCGGTTTCGAATGTTTAAGAAGTTAAACTTAAACATGAGCCACCATGTAGTTCTTTTAAGTCTTGTTGCTTTAGAGTATTAGATTTTATCCAAATTACAAATATACCTATTTTTAAATGTTTTTTTTTGTTAGCAGTGTCAAAGTAATTAACAAAATTAATGACTATTATAATAATACCTACACATTTATTTAAAAAAAAATAGTATCACACAAGCTTGTGAATAAGTTCGTCAATGAATGTTTAATTCATTTCTTGAAATGAGTAAATTTCTTGTGAAACTATGTGAATCAGAAATGCACTTAGAGCATTTCCAACGGTGAACTCAAAATAAGTTTATTAAATAGGGTCTACCGTGCTACATCAATCTTAAAATACTCATTTATTTTTTACTCCAACGGTAAACTCACAGTTTCATTAAATAGGGTCCACTACTAATAAGTCATACATTTATTACTATTCGTATAATAAAAAAAAGGTAATCGTGATGAAAATATCGTTTCTTCATAAGAGAACTGTGATGACAGCTTGACACATCTCCAACAACAGTGAACTCGCCAAAAACTTAATTTTACGTAACTACATACTGGCGAACGAACTCATTTGACTACCGTTGGAGATGCTATTAGAGAGGTAGAATAACTGAAAGTTGGAATATAAATGGGCTTATAGTTCTTTTTAAGAGTTAGTTTTTTCTGTTAAGTTAGTTATAATGAATTTATTGTCATTGTATTGACTTATAAATGTAAAGACTTAAGACATGTGTGAGTTGATTGAAATTAGTTGACAATTCAACACTAAATGAGAGGAGAAAAATAAAGAGAAAACACTTGAACAAAAGAAAAAGATTAAGAAAGATCTTGAGTTCATCATTCAATTATTGACAAAAAACACTTCTAATTTATTTATCATATAATAACCTTTAAAGTTGGAATTAGTCCCCCAAATTTAGAAGTTCATCTCTGAATTGGGTTACCAATTTGCGTGTGCAATCTTTACTTTTTGTTTTACAAAGTTTGCAAGTACAATTTTTTTTCTTCTGGTTTTGTGCAATTTCAATTCATCAACAATTCAACATTCTTGAAGCTTAATTACATCTATTGGTATCAGTAGCTCATGTTTCGATCTAGGGAATCCTAGTATCAACCAAGTATGTGTTGGAAAAAATAATTTTGTGTTATGGAACCTCAAGATGGTAGCTTTGCTAGTTCATCAAGGATTAGAAGATGCATTGACAAGAGAAAAGGAAACGTCATACACTCTTTCAGAAAAGGAGAAAATGATATCATGAATAAAGCTCATAGTGCTTTAATCTTTAGTCTTAGTGACAAAGTTCTATGGAAAGTGTCAAAGAAAACCTCAGTTGTAGTGTAGGTATTTGGCTAAGATTAGAATCTTTATATATGACAAAATCAGTAGCAAATCGTTTATATTTTTAAAAAAAAAAAGTTATATACATTCAAGATGCAATATTGAAAGTCTATAGAAGATCATATGGATGAATTTAATAAGATCGATCTAGATCTTGAAAATATAGAGGTAAAGATAGATGATGAAGATCAAGCATTGTTGTAAATAAACTCTTTACCAAGCTCGCTGGAAAATCTGCGTGACACACTTCTTTATGGTAGAGATTCTTTATCATTGGAAGAAGTTCAGTCTGCTTTAATTTCAAAAAAAAAATTAAAAAGAAAATCATTGGGAAAATATAAAGGTAATGGTGAAGGATTATTTGTTAAAGTAAAAGTAGGAAAAAAGAATCATAAGCAAAAATAAAAGACAAAAAAACAGAGAGAAGGACAGGACATGTAAAAAGTGAGATGTTTCATATGCAAAAAGGAGAGTCATTTCAAAAGGAATGTCCTGATTGGAAAATAAAAAAGAAAACTAATAGTGATGATGATTATGGAAGTGTTTCTATTGCCTCGGAGGTTATGAAAGTAACGAGGTTCTAATGGAAAATTCAACTAAAACCATGGAAGATGAGTGGATACTTGATTTAAGTTGCTTATTTCACATGACCTCAAACAAAGATTGGTTTCTTGGATATAAAGAAACTAATGGTGGTAAGGTCATAATGGCAAATAAGATTATTTTCAAGGTGGTTGAAATTGGTTCAATCAAGCTCAAACTTGAAGATCACACTAAGATAATGTTATTAAATGTTAGGTATGTTCCTGAGCTCAAAACAAACTTGATCTCTCTAGGAATGTTGTAAGAGGCTAGATGTCTTTACAAGGCAAATAAGTGAATGTTGAAAGTGATAAAAATCTCTTTAGTGATCATGAAAGGAATGAGAGATCTATCTTCTCAAAGGACAAATTGTAACTGAGGAAACAGTAGTGGTCTGCAAGTCATAAGCAAGTAAGGTGTAACACCCCAGCCATTACCGTTTCGACGATGCTACCTCACGATTTTCTCGCCCCCTAACCACTTCGTTGGAAATAGTGAGTTTTTGCCTTGTGCGGGATTCGAGCCCGGTACCTGGGGGATAACTTCCGCCTCCACACAGATCACACTACCAATTGAGCGAGTTTTTTTTTTTTTTGTAACACCCTGACCCTTACCGTTACCGGTTGTGCTACCTCAAGACCTTCTTGCCCCCCCTAACCACCTCAATTGGTAATGAGTCTGTGTGGAGGCGGTACTTATCCCCAAGTACCGGGGTTGAATCCCACGGAAGGAAAAAACTCTCTATTTTTACTGGGTGGTTAGGGGAGCGAGAAGGTCTCGAGGTAGCACAGCCGGTAACGGTAAGGATTGGGGTGTTACAAAAAAAATGCGCCTTTTTTGTAACACCCCAACCATTACCATTACCGGCGATGCTACCTCACGATCTTCTCGCCCCCCCTATCCACTCCGTTGGAAATAGAGAGTTTTTGCCTTCCGTGTTACATAAGGCTTATGACATCAAAGGTTGGGACATGTAAGTCTCAAAGGAATACAAATCCTTCAAAAGCAAGTGATGTTGGGTGGTGACAAGATAGCTGATCTTGAATTTTATGGGCATTATTTGTATGGTAAAATGCACATAGTCAAATTCACCACACGAAGGCATTGCTCAAAAGAAATTCTAGAATATGTGCAAAGTGATCTATAAGGGCTTGCCATAGTAGTTTCACATGGAGGTAACAAATATTTCATTATTTTTCTTGATGATTACAGTAGGAAAGTTTGGATTTATTTGTTGAAAAATAAAAATGAAGCTTATAAAATCTTTAAAGAATGAACGATTATGGTTGAAAATAAGACATATTTAAAGGTTAAAAATTTAAGGACAAGTAACGACCTTGAATATTGCAGTAATGAATTTACAAACTACTGCAAATCTCATGGTATAAACAAACATAGGATTGTTAGAAACACACCATAACAAAATGGATTGGCGGGGATGGTGAATAAACAATCATAGGATTGTTATAAACATGACATGCATTCTTTCAAATGCTGGAATGCCTACTCTGTTTAAGGGAGAAGTTGTTCATACAACCTGTTATTTGATCAACTTGAGCCCATCGACTACAATAGGCCTTAAGATTCCACAAGAAATGTGGATTGGACAAGTCCCTAGTTACAATCATCTAAAGGTGTGCAACTTTATTATCATATAAATGGAGGAAAGCTAGTTCCCAAAGCCAAGCAGGGATATTTTGTAGGATATTCAAGTGGTGTTAAAGGGTATAAAAAGTGTTCTAAAAACAGAAAGTGTATCATTAGTAGAGATGTGAAGTTCCATGAAAATGACTAGTATAAGTTTATGAACAAGTCAGTTTATCAAGTCACCGGTTAACAAGAAGGGGATAGATTATATTTTGAGGTGGAGCAAGTCATATATGAGGAAGATGAGAATCAAAGGTAGGATCCTCAGAGAAACACTAATGATCGTGACACTAGTTCTAATCAATCTATCTCAATGTTGTATTCTCCTTAGAGACATAGAAAGAAGGAATATAAAGGCCCCTAATAGATATGACTATTCATACATGATTAGCTATGCGCTTCATGCAGCTGAAGAAGTCATAAGTGACGAGCATAAATCCTAAAACTTACAACGAAGTTGCCAATTGTAAAGACATAAACAAATTATTTCTTGCAAATTGAAGAGCCTAATTCTCTTGAAAATAACAAGACTTTTGTTTTGGTTCCAAAACTAGTAGACTCAAAAGTGGTAGGAAACAAATGGATTTTCAAAAGTAAAGAATTTTAAGTGTTGAGCTTCCAAGATTCAAATTTAGACTACTAGAAAAAGGGGTTTACTCAAAGAGAATGAATGGACTATGATGAGATTTTTTCACCTATTGTCGACCATCCCTCAATCAGAATTATCCTTGCCATGGAAATATGAAGGAAACCATTTTTATGCAACAACCAAGGGGTTTTGAAGTTCAAGACAAAGAATATTGGGTATGTCACCTTAAAAGATCCCTTTATGGACTAGAATTGTCCCCTAGACAATGGTACTTAAGGTTTGACTTTTTTTATGCTCAAACAAAATTAAGTTATAAGTAATTTTGATAGTTGTGTCTATTATAAGCAATTGCATAATTATGCCTACACATATTTGCTCCTATATGTTGATGACATGCTGATAACATATAAAAGTATGACTGAAATCAACAAAGTTAAGACTCGGTTAATACATGAGTTTGAAATAAGGATCTTGGTGCAACTAACAAGATATTTAGAATGGAAATCATCAGGTTCTGGGCACAAGCAAAATTGATAATTTCTCAAGAGAACTATCATGAAAAGGTTCTAAAGAGATTCAACATGGATGAAGCTAAAGTTGTGAGCACTCCTTTAAAAGCTCATTTCAAGCTTTCGTCAACAATGTTACCAAACACAATAAAGTAAATGGATGCAATGAATATCATTCCTTATGTTGGTGCTATAGGTAGCATTATGTATGATACAATATGTTATAGGCCTGATATCTCTCATGTTCTGAGTGTCACTAAAAAGTTTAGGGGAAATCCAATAATGGATCGTTGGCAGACATTCAAATGGATACTTAGATATCTCAAAGGGATTCAAGACTTATGTTTGGTGTATTGTAAAGGATCATAATATACACAACTAGTCCAATGCTTTGTAGATTCTGATTATGCTAGAGATTTAGATAAAAGAATATCAATAGTTGGCTATGTCTTCACAATGTTCAACAATATTGCTAGTTGAAAAACAAATCTTCAACAGACAATAGCTTTATCAACAACTAAGGTAGAGTATGTGGTATTGGATGAAGTTGTGAAGGAAGGTATATGGATAAGAGGTTTTTTGTCAGAGCTAGGACTGACTTAAGACACAATATGTATAAATTGTGATAGTTAAAATTCTATTCACTTGAGCAAAAATCAAATGTATCATGAAAAAAACAAACACATTGATGTAAGATTTTCCTTCATTCTAAATGTGATTGATAAAATAGAGATACAAATGAAAAAGGTTCATACAAGTGAAAATCTTGCTAACATATTCACTAAAATAGTCACACTTAGTAAATTCAAACATTGTCAAAATTTGCTAAGGATCAACTCCGAAGACTAATCAACCTAAACTTATATTTTGATTTTAAAGATCATGCCTGAAGCCATTCTATTAGTGCCAAGATAGAGATTTGTGGAGCTATGATACAAATAAATGGGCCTGAAGTTATCTTTCTGTAATTTGCTTACAACTTAAGCAAGTTGGGAGTTAGTTCTTTTTCTATCAAGTTACTTATTCTTAACTTCTTTTCATTGTATTGACTTAGAAAGAGAAACATTTGAATAGAAGAAAGAGATTGAGAAAATTATTGAGTTCATCGTTCAATCATTGATGAACAACACTTGTAATTCATTCATCATATAATGATCTTCAAAATTAGAATCAGTGATTTTGATTCTAGAATTTATCTCTAAATTGAGTTACCAATTAGGGTGTGCAATCTTTACTTTCTATTTTACAAATTCTATAAGTAAAGAAAGAGAAAAAGTAAGTGGTCCTTCCACCTTCTATAAGATACTGTTGTTCAAAAAATATAACTTATTAATTCTTCTATTTCTTGAATTCCAAAGTATAATTCTAATATAAATTTAAAGTGATAATTATTATAATAAAAAATATTTTAAGAAATATACCTAATTTTTATTATGTGTGAAAACAATTTTTTTTATAAATAAAATCAGAGAAAATATATATAATACTACTCTAAACGAAATATAAAATAAAAAAATATCTAAAAAAAATTAATATCTCTAATTTTAATTTTTTACAATATATAGACAGTTTATTTTTATTTAGAAAGAAATATTAATATTTAATTTCATTGACAATAAATGGATGTTGGATAAGGATAATACTAACATTAAATGAGTTGTTGAATTTGAAAAAATCTGAGTTGCGTACTTAATAACGGCTGTCCCACCAATCTATAGTCTGTGGTGCAAAATGTGTAGCTTGCTCGAGTTAACATCTTCCTCTTATTAGATGTAACTTCACCCCAACAATTTCAACTTAAGGTTGAAGATCAATTATTATATATAATTACGTTATTTATTTTATTATTTATTCTAACAAATCCCAATTCAATGTATGTTGCTGAGGAGTTTGGTACTTTGGTTTTCCTTAAATAACATCTTGTGGATATGAGTATTCAAAGCCGTTATTAGTTATCACTCCGATTTTTTTATTTTCGTAATATGATAAAATAGGATTGAAACTTTTTTAAATATATTTTTAATTTTTACAAAATCTGATCATCTTTTACGTTTAGTTTTACATAATTTTTATTCACTTTTTGTCTTTATTTTAATTTTATAGACAATTTTTGAACAGCTAAAAATATTGTTTTTTTACAATTTTTTTTTTTAAATAGAGACTAAAAATGAATAAAAAAATTTATTGACTAAAAAGTTAAAAAAATTTAAATAGAGTTTAAATTAAAATTTTATAAAAACTAAAATTTAGTTTATCACTTTTTCTAAATAATATTAAAATTGCATTTTTTTTATTAGAGTCTAATTTTTAAAATTAAAATAAGATATCTAAAATGTTTAATTACACATAGTGTGGGTTTTCATATCAAATTAATAATACTTCCAAATTAATTTTTTGAATTATTTCTAATATACTCAGAAGAACTAAACTTCACTCATAAAACTGATTATGAACTTCTGATACAAAGAGATGTATACATACATAACATTCATAATACATGTTTTTTTTTTTACTTAATTCATAATACATGCTATACTTAGTGAACCGTTTAATTACATCAATTACTATGTACTAACTGAATATTCATGACCATTCCTATATAACTGTCAACAAACATTATAATACACTCTTCTAAAAAATTCTACCTAGTTTGGAAAGACATGTAACAATTGTTGATAGATGAATTAATTTGTAGTGATAAGCTATTATCTAAATCTAATCTTCAAAATGCTTTTGTTAGGGTAGCTAAAGGGTAGCCCTCATTCAGTTATTGAAACTTTTGGAATGTGTTATCAATATACATTTATGGATGACTCAGGAAATGATCTAGATAACAAAGAATGCTTCAACCTCACTATCAAAATGAATAAGCCATAGCATGGAAAATGCATGAGAGCCACTACCAAGTACCTGAAATTCCACAAGGAAATTAAGTATGTGTATCATCATTTGAATAAACAAATAAATTAATTAAGGACTTATTCAACTATTAATTTCATTGTCTTAGAGAATTTATTGAAATAAATCAAAATTATTTATTGAACATGTTATAAGTTATTTTCACAAGATCACTTGAATACTACAAAATTCTTATGCTATGCCAGTAAGTTTAAGAATTCGTTTGTTATAATTTTTTTTGAAAAATAATAATGTTTTTTGAAAAAACTACTTTTAGGAATTTTATTTTATTTATTACAATTTTTGGAAACATTCAGAATATATCTCCAACACACAAGTATTAATTGCTAAGATTAATCTCAATGAAAAATTCATTTTCAATACAGTCTTAAATTGTTTCTTGTCTTTTGAGATATAGAATCAATTGAAGCAGTGAGAAGACAATTATTTGAGTGAGAGAATTTGAGAACATACCACAAAGGTGCAAATGCAGATGACAAGTCAAGGAAAGGGTAAGGCCACCTACATTTGATAAATGTTATTATCAAATTATATAAAATAACAAATCATTTATGTATTAAAAAAAGTATGATAGTTTTTACCAAATTGAAACACAAGCATGGATTATCCACTGAATAATCACAAATGAAGCTGTCCAGATGACAAAATATGCGAATCGAAACACCGGAAATCTCTGCATTTTTAACAATAAATAGTCGTTAATTTTAAATTTTCAACTTGATCTATGGCCAAAAATATTTAAAAACATGCTTGATGTTTAGTATAAAACAAAAAAACTTAATTGTAATTTTATTTGTTCTATTTTAACTCATTCACAAAATTGACTCTTTTTATAATTCAATTTTCGGTTATTATTTCGGTCAGAAATGGTAATGTGACAGGTTTTTTTTATTGATATGATATAAAACTTATATATTATATATATTCACTTGCATAATTCCATCATATCAATACAAAACTTGTCATATAATAATTTTTGGATAAAAAAATCCGAGTGACAGACTAAAAAATTAGATTTGAGAATAGAAAAATCAATTGATTAAAATAGGGGATTAAAATTGCTAAAAAATAAAAACTTACCATGCAATTCAATGATGTGTCACCAAGGAGGAAAACAATATTAATGGTGTGCATACAAAAAACTAACTGCAAGAGTGAAAATTGAAAATATTGTCAAATGAAAGAAAAGCATCATATGGTATTTTAATTGGAAGAAAAACATCATACATTTATAAAAACATTCACATTTCTAATGCTTCACCCTCATTTTCTTAATCATGATTAATGTATTTCAAGATTTCACACAAGAGTAACTCATTAATCACATATTTCATGAAGTAGTTAATGCTTAACTAGCATCTGCCAGCTCAAACAATTTGGTTTGATGTTGACTACATTCTTTAGATGAATATCTTATAAAAAAAATAATGAATTACCTAAAGAAAATTTTCATTTTTAGAAAAAACAGAATTTTGAGTACTTTTCTCTCAAATTTAAGGAATAATGATACGATTGATTTCAAGGGTAGGACCTGCAGCATGAAAGACAGAACTTGTAGTATCAAAAGACAGGACCGTAGTATTTGATCAAAATTTAGCACTCTATAACCTTAAACATTGTATAATAGAACAAATACAACAACAATTTATTATTCGAGACATAGTTACAATTGTCTGATATCGGTGATTAATCGTTTCTATTCTTTAGGTGGAATTGTCAAACACTCCAACATTTGTAAGATATCTAAATATTATGTATGAGTTATCTGCCAAAAGGATAAATGGGGGACCAGAGACAATGTTGAACATACTTACAAAATCCATACTGTAATCTTTGGATGTTCTGAAAGGATAAAGGATGGTCCAGAATATGAAGTCAGTGAGTATTACAGCACCTGCACAAGTCTATAAACAAAATGAGAAATTCATTATATCAGTGGATTTACCTCTTGAATTTGATGAAAAACAAGTTAATCTCACAATGAAACTAAAAATGTGTGACAGCATCTATTAAAATGTGCAAAATGGTTATTAATGCATGAGAAGACATATTAAAGACTATAAATTTTTATGTAGACTTACAACTATAGTTAAATTTATTCAATCTAATGTACATGAAAACTTAAGAAGGAAAAAATACCAAACATGACACAGACAACAACAAAATAACACTGATAATAAGATTAGAAAATGAGTGGTTGAGTGTAACCATATCTATTGATGCAAACTCTCTTCATCTATATCTAATTTCACTTTACAAAACTAATATTAAAATTGAAATAATCATTCAAATACTTATGTCTTAACTTTCCAGACTTAATACTCAATGGGGAATTTATTTTTCTAGTTTGTCAAAAAAAAAAAAAAATAGAACTTAGGTGCTACATTAATTTAAGATAATGTTTTGCAGAGATTAATATACAGTTATACACCAATTGAATCAGTAACTTAAATTACCTGATAAATTATTTGAAAAATGTAACACCATACACCAGCAATTTTCCTGGAATCAAATTCTTGATGAGGACTCTTAGGCAGTTCAGGCAAATCTAAAACCCCTTCAAGATCACCATTCACAGTGCTGCCACCACATTCATTGTGTTTAAATAAACATCCATATATTGAGAATGATGATCCAAGCTGAAAGTAAAAAATTGAGAACACAAGTCACTTATTATATAATATATGATATGAAAACATTTTAAAAAATTGATATATCACATTTTCATGCTAATTTATTTTTTACTATAATATACAAAGTTTGATATTCAAATTGTTACCCCAAAGTAAACAGTGACCAAAGTAAATGTCCATCTGTTCAACAGAAAAAATAAACACAAAGTAATTAGAATATTTATAAACAAAAGATGCAATAGATAATTTGACCCTTTTCAATATATCAATTTTTCATCACAACTGCAATTGCGGCTGCATTTATCGAATTTTTTCAAATATTAAAGTTTGCAGCGCGTAATCGCAATTGCTACCACTATTAAAACCATGGATGCAAACAAGACTATATAATTAAAATGTGCATAATGTAGCTTACTGAGTATAGTAGTAAAATATGCCAGCTCCATCAGCAGCCACATTTGCAATAATCAAAGCCAAAAGAGCAATAAAAGAAATGATTCTATAAACAAGAAGCCAAGAAGGATCAATTCCTCTAACACATGTATTCCAAGCATCATCTTCATATAACAGTCCATTTTCTTCTTGTTGATTTTCTTCTCTCTCATCATGCCTTGGTTTTTTGAACCCTTCATACTTGAATATTAAATAAGATGCAAAAGTCATGGAAATCAAAATCCATAGTGCACAAATGAAGAATCTCCAATTCAACCAATAACTTGAGGTAGTTGTATCTTTAGTCATGGTTGGTTGCCATGTATGGCTTGGTGACCATGTTATGAAACTCATGAGTAATGTATTTGCTTATACTCTTGATTCAATAGCTATTGCAGAAAACACATTTTAAATCGATTAAAAATGACTTTTTAAATCGGTTAACGGCCACCCTTTTGATGATAATTAACCAAGAACATGTAAAATTCTTTATTCACTAAAAAAATGATGAAATTGAGAAGTCAAAAAGATTACCTTAATGTCAAATATGTGCAAATTGTATGAATTCTAATAGAAACAAAAGAAAATATGTATCAAGAAATTTTAAACTAAAATGCCAAAGATTGTTAAGAAGGAAAGTATTCATCATTAGTAGATGTTTAAAAGAGTATGCATTATCAACCTTATTACAACACAAATGCAATCAAATATTCAAAATTGAAGAAGAAATTTTTAAGCCAATCACATTTATAATATTCCTTGCTTGAGATAAGTTAAACAAAAAGTGCATAAATTAAAAGTTCCATACTTCATTCAAGTGAAATTAAACATAAAAATTATATAAGAAAAAAATAAGTTTGGTTCCAAATGGAAAGAGAAATTAAAGGTGTGGTGTTCACTGTTGACACAAGTAAAATTCAGAGAGCATAGATGCGTTGCTTTATCCTTTCATGGTTATAGCATATATGAGAGAGAGAGAGAGAGAGAGAGAGAGAGAATTAAGTTGTGTGAAGAGTATAACCTCCAGCACAAGGAATTTGCTGATAGATAAATGGAATAATATGCTTTATGAATTTGTGGGGTGATCACAATATATTTTATTCACCTTATTGGAAATCCACTTAAGAAAAGAATAGTATATTCATAACCATATATATAAATTAGACGTGGCACAAACAGAATACACTTTTTCTAACAATATATGCTCATTTATGAATTAGTATTATTAAGAAATTCCAATTTACATGTGTTACTCTTACTCTTGATCTTACTACCCATTTATTTTTATTATATTTTAGTTTCCTTAGATACTTTCTTAGACAAGTTCAATAACTAGGAGATTAAAGTCCTTGCAATGAACGCAAACTACTTAAATTTGACATTTTATTATTTAAATAAATCAAAGATAGAGTTGAGTTTTGGTTGATATAAATCTAGTTTCACCATTGCACACTTTGTTTGACAATCTTATTTTACTAGATCATGTTTACATTGATACCATTAATTACTACTACTATGTCAACTGTAAATTGACCTCTAGGATTGTGTCAACTGTAAATTGACCTCTAGGATTAGTATAAATAGAGTCAATCTCTCCGTGTATTTTCATCTTCAAGTTTATAAAAGTTGAGTATTCTCTTTTGAAATATTGAGAGTGGATTCTCTCTAGACTCTTGGGCCACTTGTTTATACAAAAAAACAAACTTGTAGTAAGTTAAAGATGCTGCATCACTAATGAAACAAGACACATAATGTTTATTGAGAAAATGAATAATTGATTATATACAACAAACAATTTTTTTCATTGTTAGTAATTTTACATTTTATGTCTGCTATTTTGACAATTACACAAGCTCTTCAAAAGTTATCATAGCTTTTTCTTTTTTCAAGACTTACTCCTTTCGTCTGGGTTTGAGCTTATCAACAAGCAAATCAACCGGTAACGATCCGGGACGAGCTGATGTATCCACTATATCATACAACTCATCGTCTTCATCGACATCGTAATTATCATAATCATCATCATCAAAATCCTCTAGGCTGTCTTTATTTGAATGCTCGTCTTCTGTACCATCTTCAAAATTTACAATTGAACCTTCAATAGCAACTTCACTTGAAGAAGTAAATGCTGGGTATGAGTGCTCTGTTGCCTGTGAAATACCCACAAATTCTTCTACCTTCTCCAAGAGAGCATCAGGACCAAGATTAAATTCTTCTAGCAATAAAGCTTTGTTTGACTCAATTGCACTCTTCCACAGAGATAACATTTTTGGGCTGATGTTGCCGATATGTTTGGATTGATTATCTCCAACCTTGCCTGATTAACATTGTGAAATTCTAATGATGCTTTTGCATAACCAATGTTAGCAACCAATTATATATTTTACTGTATGATCAGCTCATGATATAACACAGATAAACAAAAATAAATTAACTATAACGTACATGATTATTTATGACATTGGAGGGAAAATATCAATTCTTGGAGGCTAATATTGTAAACAACGCTTCTTTGGAAAAGCATTTTGTTAAGTTAACATGTAGTCAAACTAGTCATCATATTTGTAACTTAGCAGATCAACAGAAAGGAAACTCAACAACAACAAGATGATGAAAATAACAGCAGTAGCAGCGTCATATTGGTACGCAACAATTCGCGGTACTTTGGCGGATTGGTACGCAACAATTCATGCATATTTCACTGAAGAAGGTGTACCAAAAAGGTAAAGCCGTCCGAGTATAACAAAACAAATAATAAACTACTATACACTGGTGGAATGCCATGCGGTTCACTATACTACACGGCCACCTGTGCTCTACACTATAATGTACCAAAACGTGTTGAACTAGACTTAGTTATAGTTAAGTTAGCTCCCTATGTTTTCCAACAATCAGATGTAGGACTCTTTATTGCTCTCATGTCGACGAGTTTTTTATTATTTTTTTATCTCTTGAAGAGGCTTGTGTTTGTGAGGCGGGTGAATATCCCTTTTGGAGTTTTAGTGACCATTGCTTGTCCTTTATCTTTATTTATTATTTTTATGTTATAATTACAAAGTAGTATTTGTTTATTTTATATAACCTTTTCTTTGACAAGTTATTTTATGTAACTCTAAATACCATTTGATTGCTATAATAATAATTAAAAGATTCTAAAATTATAAACCATTAAATACACTAAATTACTATAATGTTATTTTCATTATTTATTTTGGCTTTTATAACTAAATTAATTTTTTTAATTGTATCGATTTGTATATTAAAACGTACCACTAACCGATGCAAAATTCAAAATCTAGCCTCTTCATAGCAAATCTAATTTAGACATTCTAAACTTCCAATTAGCTTGAGAAAATCTACAAAACCTCAATCCAATGTGTTTCTAGAATATATCTTTCTGTTCTTGGTCACATTGAAATCTAGAAAAACTTAGAAAAATATAGAAATTGACTTTGTATTATCAGCTCATGCGAAACAACATGTCCTAAACCCCTAATCTGTTTTAAGCACAAACCATTTCTTTCCTAGAGATGGGATTGCTTACAATCACCTCATTGTAAACACAAAATACTAATTAGTTGTATCGTTGAATTTTACTTTTTTAGTTTTCAGTTATTCTTCTCTTTCTTGAAGATGCATCGGGAACTCTCATTCTAGACTCTTGTTTGATCTTCACTGAGAATAGTTCATAAACACACACAAATATGTTTACAGTAGGAGAATTCCATTCGGACAAGACTTTCAAACAGATACCTGTATTGTCCAAATTCCTTGTAATCTCAGCTTCAGCAGGAGTAAAAACTGGAGCTTGTGGGTACTTTGATTTCCACTCTTTGCCCCTCCACATCAATATCTGTTCATCATCAAAAGACAATAGCACACAAGGAACCAAATCCTGCCAAAGCAAGAAGATCAAATAGCATTACATAATGCATACTACTACTATACACTGCACATGCCCTGTATTACTATGTTCTATGAAACAAACTTATCAGAGATATTTCAATACAAAGTCCAAGGTATATTTTGTTGAAATAAAAAACTGTAACAAGCCCCCTCTTCCCAAGAGCTGAAACATAAAAAAAAAATAAAAAAAAAATAGAAAAAAATAAAAACCTAGCGACAAAAGTAAGCATCGTCTCAATCATAAAGAAAAAGAAATATTTTGGTAGTGGAAACCGGAAAAAACTAGTGAAATAATCATTCCTTGGGTGCCCTGAAATTTATAGATAGATCTCATGATCACTTTTAGCAATTAGCATAACCAGACAAACCAATGAATCCTCAATCATACGCTTCACGTGAACTTTGTTTGGGCCAAACTAATCAACTGCATAACACCCCTTAATAGAATAAGCCTAAGGTTTATATTGGATAGCAAACAAACACCGCCAATTGATCATAATTTTTTCAGCTCCCAATTCTAAGCATGTACATTTTTTCTACTGCCTTTGAGCATAATAATGTATGTTCCTTCTTCTACACTTCGAATTAATTCTATTAACTTGATAGATAGTAAAATATCAAAATTACTTGGTTCAGGCAAGAGGAGGAAAAAGATAAGAGCAGCAATGTACAAGAAGACGAAGAAAGCTAGCTATCTAGTACCTTAAGCTTAGCACCTAATTTCTTGTAATCACTAGGATCCAATCCCTTGCAGTCGATCTTCACCATAGGACTTCCTTCAAAAGCATCTCTGACATCCTTTACAAGTGATGTGTATACTCCATTTTTGGCTGCAACATGACAAAAGTAAATGAGATGTTTAAATTAAGAAATAAAAACCATAACCAGTGTCTTAAATAAATGTATAATTAGCCCTAAAGAATAATGTAAAATCAACAATAACTCCAAACAGAAAAAGAGTACTTCACAGAATAAATATGCTGATCAAATAAAGAACTACAGAACATAATGACAAACCCACCCTACTCTATTTTCAATATCTAACTCTACTAACCATGAGATGTTCCTTCTTGAATCTTGACAAGCATCTTATATGGTCCAATCCTTTTATTTGGGCAATGATGCTTAATACTTAATTCTAATGACATGTAGATTTGAAGACTAACACAGCTATTAATTGCACCAAAGTGTAATTAATCCAACCTTTTGAAACAGTTAAATCAAAAGATGAGTCTAAGGAAAGTCTAGCCTCACCTTTTGTGACTACAATTACTCTAGGGCCTAGGCAACAAGACAAAATAGAGACAAGAGGTGCAATAAATTATCAAATTTCTTCTGCAGTGTGTTTATCTATACTAGAGAGAGATCTAAAAGTTATTAGATGGTTACCTAATTTACATATTGGCAACATGCTTTTCCCTTTCTTCCGTAATTCATCTGCTTCAGCTTTCGTTAATCCTCCTGGAGCATCTTGTATAAGTTTTGGATAAACAGGAGCGGCTGGCTTCCAGAGCATCACTGGATACTGTGGACGAGTACGGTAGTTGTAATTTCTTCCACGGAAAAGGTAAACTACACCACCAACTCGATGAATTATTTTCCCCCCTGCTTTCTCCTGTCATGACATATAAAGATTTGACTTCAAAGCTAAAAAGTGATCTTATGCAACAATCAAATTTCATGTAAAGTTCACACAAAAATTTATTGATTTTGTCAATGATGTGCAATGATAAATTTGAGAGAAGAAAAAATAAAAGTAAAGCCATCATCAAAATCTATATTTGTTAGAGAACTAAGAAAATGTGAAAGAAACCCAGATAGAAAGAACTAAATGATGGGAGTTGTACTATTGAACTATGTGGCATTAGCCCTAGAAACGGTCCATGGTACCAAGATAGGTATGTAGGAATTATATTGCTTGTGTGAAAAAAAGAGGGAGATCAGCATCCTCGAATGTGCAAGCATTAACATTGCAAGGCATTTTGCTGAAGTTGTAATTTTTGAATCTAAATTCAGGTGCTTTCTCGGTTTGTGAATGAGGTGTTATGTTTATAAATCCGACTTGAAATCTGAATTTAGGAAGAATGGACAGAGTGCAAGACTGGTAAAGGCTCCCATGTATTGTGATGAGACTTTGATATGCAATAACCAATCTATTTGGAAGGAATACTTCAGAAGAGCATGTAGGATATAGAACTCTTTTACGAGGTAGTGACGTAGTACAAGTTGTGTATTTAATTAAGCAGGATAGTTATGCCAAACAGGTAGAAACAGTAATGTATTTCTAGTATATGATATAAGTAGGGGGTTAGGAAGTAGTTACACAGTATTGTTATGTTATGTAACACTTATGCGTCTAACTATGCAGAACAGTAAGTGCTAGATAAGGTAAAGTTCAACATTTAATTCTGTACCCTCTTCTTGGTTTGTATATGCCGTTACCAAGCCTTTTGAAGATAGAACCTCATACATTTGTATGAATAGGACTGTGTACAGGATTATCAGAAGGAATCAATACCTTTATTTGATTTGGTATTTTGTATCAAAGCAAAAACACAAAGTAAAAAAGCAGATATAATAGAGAAATGTAATAGAAGGGATTGACACATGCGTGCTACATGGGCAGCCTATAGCGGGTTCTGCTTGCAAACTGGTACAGGCTAAAAGCTACTATATTACTATCCCAGACTACAACATTATAAATAAATCAAGCAATTATAGAACAATGTCAGCACAATTTATTTCTAAGTGACATAATATTATTTTCATTTCAAGGTCACAATGCATTGAGAGCACAATCTATACCCAGCCAGGAATGATGTTATGCAAGTATCGTTACGTTGATATCAAAATAGATGAAAAAGTAGACAAGATAAGGAATCAATCTCAAACCTCAATATGGCGGCAAACATTATCCATATCAACAGTGGGAACACCTTTACAACGAATTTTGCAGACACGGCGACGTTTCCAATGTGAATGTATCAACTCCAACATGTTATGTGTTAATCCATCCCTTCCTAGACAATCAAATAAACGGAAATCAAAACCAAACATCATTATCACACTCCAGTCCTTCACCGTTCACAATATATCTATCTATTCTAAAAAGTCTTCCATAATCATACGTGGTAGAATTTCACATTTCTCTTCCAGACGTTATGTTTTATGTGCAATCTTGCACAATAACTACTAGGTCTAGGGTTTTAAATAAAGGTCTGCGACTACGATTTGGACTGTGATGTAAATTTTTCTATATTGTTAAAACTGCAATGCGACTCTACAATTAAGGTCACATCAGCCACATTTGACTACGATTGTCGACACGAACAGTTCAGATTGAATTTATGCCCAACTATTTGACAACGACTCATGTGATTAGTGGTTACATCAAATCACTTCCAATTTATCAAATTAAAACCCTAACTATTTGAACAAAGCAAATAATATCCTTGAATTTGAACTGACCGAGATTAACCTGACGATTATCAGAAGTCATAGGCTTAACAAGCATTTGAATCTCCCACCTCTTAAGAGGCTCCCCAAGTATCTCTTCTCTACTCTTTCCTTCTTCGGGAAACTTCCCAACCGGAAAAGGACCCGGCATTTCAACTTGCTTAACTCCTTTCATACCAGGAGGCGGAGGATTAAACGAATCAAAAAGCGGAATATTCTTCTTCGACTTCTTCAACGGCGCTTTTCCGGTCCACGGCCTCGGCATCGTAGGGGGTTCGAACGGGAGAAAAGCCGGTTCGCGAATTGCCAGCGGTTTCACTTTAGGAGTCTCGGAGTAACTGAACTGAAACTCAAATGGAGCACCGGGGAGAAGGTAGGAGACACCGGATTCGCCGATGATAACGGAGCGGTCGCCGTCGGATGTGAGGACGCCAGTATGTTGAATTGGTTTGTAGTATTTGGAGTTGCGGTGGTATTTGAGGCCGGGGTTGGGTGGTGGTGGGGTTTGAGATTTTTTGGGGGGAGGATATTTGGGGATGGGGATGGGGATGGGGGGACGTGGGGTGGCGGATGAGGAAAAGGTGGGGTCGTGGGTAGGTGGTAAAGAGGAAAAGAGGTTAGTTCTCCCTGGTAGAGGTGAAGATAGTGCTACTATTGCCATGGATAAGCGCTTGATGTTGAGAATGAGATAGTGTTAGTTCTTAAACACTCAAGTCAAACAAACTAGAGTGTGTGTGTGTCCTTCAGTTCCATTGCAGATAAGCAGCAAGGTACCACTGTCTTGGGGGAAAAATAATTCTTTCTATATCATCTTCTTTTTGTTATTCAAAATTCTGTAGCCAATCATTTAATGATTTCATGTCGTGTTATATGATATATTTGTACTTATTTCTATATTAATCAATAATTAATATATTATAATTATTTATAATGATTATATATATACATATGTATATATATATAATGTTAACTATTTATTTAATTATTAATATTAATGGTTAATATTATTTACTTGATTCACTTTATAGAAAGCCTAAATCCATTGTAATGAATGTGTTTCTTCATATTATTTGTACAATTTTACTACTTACACTCCTTCAATTACTACCCATACTTCTAAACTTTTTTTGAAAATAAAAAAACTCAAAATGTCATTCCTTCTCTATTTCACTCATCATCTTCTTCATCTTCAACCTTCTTCAATCACTTTCATCATCTCATTATCTTTATCATCTTCATCATCTTCAACTTCATCATCATCTTTAATCAAGTAAGTAACAATGTTGTTGTTTATGTTTGTTTACAATGCACCCTTCTATTTTTGTTTCATCTTCATTATATTGTTGTTGTGTTTCTGAATTTGTGCCAAACATTTATGCGTTTCTGAATTGTTTCAAAACCCATAATCGTACGTGAACTTGTATTAAGAAACCCAAAAACCTACGTGAACTCATTTCCTGTACACCGTACGTGAAACTCAGTTCACGTACACGTATATGGGTTTCAACCGCTTCTGCACGAGTTCAGCGTGTTGACATATTTGGACAACAATGACGATCACAACAACAACAACAAGCAGAAGTGGCCCAAAAGGAAGAGGCAGAGTATGAAACCCAACCACAGGATATAGACGAACCTCCGTAGGATGATGGATATCCTGGTGGTCCGGTTGACAGGTATGTCCTTAGGACATTTGCTGATCATGTGGCCACTCGACTTAGGAATGGCGAGGTAATTTTCTCAATGATATTATAATATTTATAATTATTGTCATTATGTGTTTTAACTTATATTTTTGTTCGCTTATTTTATTTCAAGATCGTGGGGAGTTAAGAGTATTTAACAATCGAAAAAAATTAAAAGAAATTGTGATTGAACATGTACAGGTGGAACAATTGGTAAAGAGTTATAGATTATATTCCTTGCTAAAATATAGTTATGAAATGATAGACAAAGAGATCATTTATGGACATCGTGACACCAATAGCTTCCATCTTCCAATTGAAAAAATGAAGATTTACGATGCCTCCTCTTTATTGCATATCCTCGTCACCGATGCATTTTTCAATGTTAATGTATTTAACAAAGATGACGATGCAAATATATTGGTTGAACTTCTCGGAGGCATTGTGGATGCTGCCTATGTTGAGTTTAATGTCATGCAGACAACGACAATTCGATTTAGTTGGTTACTTGAAGTATACCATCAGTGTTGTCGTGAACAACATCGACAAATGGTTGCAAGAGCATTTATTTTATTTTTGGTCGGTTGCACGCTTTTCAGCGACAAGAGTGTCATCGCAGTTAGTGTTGCCTATCTAGACTGCTTTCAATACCTTAATTCATGCGGGGAGATATGCATAGGGTGTTGCTGCTCTTGCTTATCTTTATGATAATCTTCGCAAAGCGAGCATGCATCCGACCAGAACAGTTTTTGGGTATCTGACATTGTTACAGGTAAACTCTATGGTTGTTTATTGTGTTAATAATTTATATTTTTAATTATAAACTAATGAAATGTTATTATATATGTGCAGACGTGGGTCTATGAATATTTCCCATCATTATGTGTAGATTGTTGTAGAATCTCTCTTAGTTATGTTGAGTACTACCCTAGAGCACTTAGATGGAAGGCAAAAAAGGATAAGAGTTTAGTTCTTCCATTTAGGAAAGCTCTTGACGAGATTGACGTTGATGAGGTATGTTGGACACCATATGAGGAGCATCGAGTGAAGCGACCGTTTGAAGAGGTTTCTTTATTTCGATGGTGGATACGTTGGGGTCCGAAGATGTATGATCACCTGTCAAACAAGGTATTATGTCAATACAGTCATGTCCAAACCATTCTTGGGTCACCGTTAGAGATAGTGGGTTAGAAGACCACATCAGATGATATGAACATTATATGTGCATGTAGTGGATGTTGGCGCAGTTATGCAGGGACATGCAGTATGCTTGAATAATTAAATTCACTAATTTCACATAATTTCTCATCTATACATCAGTCGTAGAGAACTAGTTCATGAAGAACATGTCGCTCATGCAGCTGATGTAGAACCGCCGCTCATGCAGCTGAATCAATACATATTTGAAATTAAAAATTCCTAGTCTTAGGTAATCTAATTAGGTAAGACAATATAATTGAATTGTCAAAATTTAGAACTATTTGTCTTAGTTAATCTAATTAGAAAAAATTGAATCGTCGGATATTCAAAATTTAAATTTCTAAGTATTGGTTAATCTAATTAGTTAAAATTGAACTGTTGGATTTTTGGAATTTAAATTTTTATGTTTTTGTTAATCTAATTAGGTAAAATTGAATCGTCGAAGATTCGAAATTTAAATTTTTAAATCTTAGTTAATTTAATTAAATAAAATTGAACTCTCAAATATTCAAAATTAATATTTCTAAAGTTAATCTGATCAGGTAAAATTGAACCGTTCGATATTCAAAATTTAAATTTTTAAATATTAGTTAATCTATAAGACAATACATTCGAATTGTTGAAATTTAGAATGATAAGTCTTAGATAATATAATTAGATAATATTGAACCATTATATTCAAAATTTAAACTTCTAAAACATCACACTTCTTTTTTACGGATAATACAATACACTTTTTTAATATTAGATGTGTTTTAAAAAATCATAAAAACTACTCATCATACATAAGTGATTAAGACATTATACAATTGGTTAGTGATTAAGACATTATACAATTGGTTAAGTATATTAAATTTCTAAGACATTACATGACTGGTTAATTATAATGACCAACTTTCAAATAAAATGTATTACTCTGCAACCATCAATTCTTTGATATTCCACCTTCTTAATTTACTCTTCAAACTTTAAATACAAAATATCATTTCAAATTTCAGAAAATTTAAATCTAAATAACTACTAAGAGACCAAAAACTAATCTCTACTAACAAGGAAATTTCCGTCACACATTAATAGACCACATGATAATGAAAAACGTAAGAAAATAAGAAAAAAAATTCCAACACATATACAACTCCAGAAAGTAGGAAGCCAAGAATTCAAAAAATTTATATTTGTCTTAAACATCAAGCAAGGAATTTAAATATGAGAATATTGGGATTTCATCCAAGTAATTCATTTGAATTTAAATCTAATTCATATTTATATGTTGTATTTTACTTATTTTCTCTCTTTGGTTCAGATTGGATAGTCGATAAAATACCTCTATCAAGACTGCAAAAAATGAAGAAGAATAGTACAACTCCACAACCTCAACACCAGTTTGGAATCATAGAAAAGTCGATCAAAAAGGGGTTAACAAAAAAAAAAGTGTTAGAACCAAGTTGATTTGAAAAATTATGACTTTTATTTGATTTTATGATAACAAAATTATTTTGTGGAAATAATTTAAATCACTAATGTTATGATTAAGTGTGCAATTATCATATCAAGTTTATTTTGAATGACTTTATGCTACATTCTCTAATGGTTTGATTTAAGTTAAAGGAACACCATGACTCCACTTTGATTTCCGTATGCTAAGTTTGGTGAACATGCATCTGGTGACTCTATCTAATACAAGTAATGTTTTGATTGGTTTGCCTCTAATACATACAACCAACATTTGTCTACTTTTGCATCTCATTAGTTTGATTTTGATGACTACACAAGCATATGATCTCTCTGTCTCTGAAAAAGCAAGTGATCGTATGCCTTTGATAATCACGTCAAGCGTCTGATCTTATAACTCTGTTTAAAAGTCAACACTTTAATAAAAAGTCAACACTCAAGATAGTCAATGCTCTGATAGAAGTAATCGTTCTGAAATAGTCAACGCTCAAAAAAAATCAATGCGTTAATGAAGACAAATTTGTGTAACACCGATTCTACACTCTAAATTTGTTTGAAGGACTGAGACATACTATAATCATGATATCCTCTTTTTTTTTTTTTTTTTTTTCCATATCAAGATACACAAAATCAATTACAAAGACTATTTCTAGACAAGATTTAATGACAAATCAATTACAAGGACTATTAATGAATATTTGATATGAAACTTTATTATACATGTCGATTTCTTGCAATTCAGGACAATGCCAAGAAATCCTAAGGTTTTTCTATAATAGGAACAACTCTCAATGAAAAACAAGACAACCACAGCAATAATGCATAGTAATAAACACAATACAACTATATCTACATTGAATCATTTATTTTGTAGATATTGGATGTAGATATTCTATTAGTGGTAAACCAAGATAAATTAATTGTATTGTTTTGTGTTTCTATATTATCAGCTCTATTTTCATCACTTAGTTTGGATATTGCTATAACGTTTTTTTAAGATAAAACACAATTCTTGTGTTTTTGGTTGTAAAAAAGGAAATTCTACATTTCTCAATTAAGAGTGAATGTTGGCTCAAAATCGACACATCGACCTCCATATATCAAGCTTCGACGTGAAGGGTAGGGAAAGGACCATTGGATTGGGAAAGGATCATTGCATGAATTGCAATACAATTGGATTATATTTATAGAGTTCGTGTTTTGAGTGATTTAATAAATATATTTTTTATTTTTAATTATTACAACGTATCAGGTGTTTTATTGAATGGTTATTAATTTGGTTGTTTGTAGACAAAATTGGGTGCTGGAATCTATGAGCAAAAGAAAGAAAGTATGGTACTTGCCTACAGTGTTTGCTTTTGCAGGGTTTTATTTCGATAATATTTGATGATTGTTGATTTAGTAGAAACAAAATTATTATTATTGGACTCTTTATTGTGAGGCGTTACCTTCTTTGTTTTTCTTCTTTATTTTTTTTATCATTTGTAAGCAACAAATTGTTTATCAAAGAAAAATTCAAAAACAATATTTACAGAGTAATACAAATTAGTATTTCGAAATATATATATACATATAAATTTTTAATGTTAAAAATTTGTAGAGTTGATTTACTCAATAAATTTTTTTAATTTGACGGTTGAATCAATGAATTATTTCATCATTTATATTGAAGATGTAAATTAACAACCTAAATCTTTTTTATTTAGACTAAAAAATCACACTTTACTATTTTAAATAACTAAAATTGAAGGGTAGTTTTATAAGTAGAGATGACAATTAAATTCAATTGAAGGGTAGTTTTATAAGTAGAGATGACAATTAAATTCAAACTAAGTGGATACTCGCAAAAAAACTCACAATTGATAGGGTAAAAATCTACATAATAGATATGAACATGAAGACGAGTAATTACCCGCAGAATTAAGCGGGTATCGGTACTGTAGACTATAGCCACATCGCATCCTTAATTATATAAAAATATTATTTATTTATTTATTATATTAATATTTAGTTTAATTAATTATTTTTTTATGTTTTAACATCTATTAATATCATTGGAGGACTACGATATTTATAATTGAAAGATAAACATTTGTAAATTTTTTAAGAATTTGATTATGATGAATAGCTAAATAATTGTGACTTTATAACTAAGAGTTATGTTTTATCAATCATAATTTTATAATTATACTTATAATTTTCTATCAATTGTTTTTACTAATCTTGAATATTATTGTCGTAGGATTTGCAATATCATAAAATATTATTATGGATATTTGAATATGTATTGTAACTAGTGTTCATTTGAAATTTTTTGAGTTAGAAAATATTTTGGTTTATAATACTTTATGATTGAATTTGAGATATTTGGATAATTTTTAAATTTAATTACAACAATATTATTTATTTATCGATCTATTTTACTTAAAGTGTGAGTAATGAGTATGAGTACGGGTCCTTAGGTACTCAAAACGTAAGGATACAAATATTAAAAGTTGATATCCAAGAGGATAATAGACACGAATATGAATATATTTTTAAAGTGAGAATACTATAGTACCCTAGCTAAAGCCTACTAATTGTCATCCCTATTTATAAGGTTCATTTTAATACTAACAACATACATCTTTTTATTTGAAAAAAAAAACCTCTCTTTATTCTTTTAAATAAATAAAATTAAAAAGTAATTTTGTATATTTCATTTTAATTATATTTTAAAAAAATTAGCTATTTAGTTTCATTGGTAGCATTTATATCTCTTATCATTGTACTAATCCACCATAAAGAAATTATTCTAGTATGAAATTATTCTTAAATTAATTTGAATGTTATAAACATGAATCTATTGTATTTAATAGAAAATAATTTTATTTATGACAAATTTGTAAAAAAAAATAAGTAACACTTGTCGTACA
>JBBPBR010000007.1:17520661-17560033 GCA_037974775.1 Cicer pinnatifidum | reverse complement strand
TTTAGAGATAACATCGTTAACTAGAAAGAAGTATTAATTTATATTGGTTTGGAATTCAACTACAATAATTTTTTCTTTTTTCAAAATTACAATTAATTAACTTATCAGCTCTTAAATATCATGCCGAATCTCTCATCAAAACAATTTTAATTAATAATTATTTTTTGATTGAAAATAATTGTTTTAAAATAGTTTTGCATCATTGAGAATATATTTTATATTTTTATTCTCTTTATCCTATTTCATTTTTACCCAGTTATTTCTGCCATTTAATAAGAAATAAGCATTATTATATCTGGCTTGCAAAATCTAATTTTAGTCTTACCATTTTTTTTTATAGTTTCTTGAAATTTCAAAATCCTCCAATTTTGATTAATGAACAAACGAAGAGCCATGTGGACTAACTAACATGATATGCCATGCGAGACGATTATGTAATATAATGCTAAGTGGCGATATCGATATCTAATGAATGACTATTGCATAACATTGACAAAAACAAAAACAAAAAAAACTTACACCAATAAAAAGAAAAAGAGAAAATATTACAAAGACTAACACGAAAATCGAAAACACTATAATGAATTGGATTTTGAAAGAGAAAATTTTAAAAGATTAAGTTTATATTTTAATATATATTTAATATTTTTAAAAATTGAAAGAATAACATAACAAATGAATATATAATATCATATTTTTTTATTTTCTTTAAATATCAAATTTCTTTGTTTTATTAAATTTCTTCTCAAGTTGCTTTCTTTATCATTGACAACTCTCCTAATCTCACTGTAAACCTCATGGTTACGACTTTTCCCATCACACAACTGAATTATATTATTTCTCAGAGTTTACCGATAATATGATCCTCACAAATACTAAATATTCCAAAAAAAAGTGATGCATTTTGAGTAAAAAAATCCCACAACCAAATTTTCGAAAAAAGTTATATACCGAGAGAATTAAATTGCCACAATGTTAGTATGGGGGCTAGTATTTTACTGAGATAAAGTGATATTCTACTAACCGTCATTTTTAGTAGTTAATGTTATGCTTTTTTAGCATGTAAACTTAATGCATTCAATGAAATGTGGAGACTTTATTATGAGCAACCCATGAGGCTTATGTAAAAGAGGTGTTTTGTGATAAATAATGACAATAAAAATAATGAAATCAACTTACAAACAAGTTTTTTTACTATAGAAAAAGAGTATATAAAAAATGCATTATTTTAGAGTAATACTATACTTGATGCACTAGTTGAAATCAAAAATAATTTCACTTCTTCCACATCTATAACTATAACATGAGAGTCACTCGTTGCATGCAAATGTGGCAACTCATGCCAAGTGTCGTACTATGTCAGCAAGGCCATACAACTCTATGTGCCACCTTACTTTTTTGGTACAGAGATATGATATTAGGGGGGAAAAAAGAGAAATATGAAATTTCAAAGATACAATCTAATATCCTTTTTCAAAGATTAAAACTCAATTTTGCTCATTATAGGGCACCAAAGAACTGTTACGTATCAACCCATTTATAAACATACTTTTTTTCTCTATTCAATTGAACAATGAAAGAGAAAGTTCTTACCTTTCATTCCATCCCCTATTTCTTATATCAAACAATCAAAAAATCATCTCACTTCCTATCATCTTTCTTTCCTTCTACTTTATTTTCTTTTATATTTTTTCCTCTAACTTTCTTTCCCAAACCAAACAATGCATTATGCTACTCTTCTCTCGTTTTCACAATTTTAAAAGGCCTCTCATCTCATGATGGTGAAAGTAACAATCGGCAATTATTACAAAGGTACATGACATTAAACTTCCAGGCAGCATTAACAACTGTTTACAACTACACAAATGCCTCCATAATGGGCGTGTCATCAAACATTTTCTAGCTCATCTATATGGACCTGCTTATGGAGTTGTTCGTCGTGTTACATTAATAAGTATACACTCCCATTTCGTACATCCATATAATAATCTCTAGAATTTTGAAGTGAGTCCTCCCTTAGTACCAAATACCAAGTCCTTCACCATACAGTAACTACTTGAGATGGCATTTTTTTTTAAATAAATAACGTAAGAAAAAAAACATGGTTGTCATAATTGTTATAATTTGATCTTCCAATTGGATAGCATACCTTCTATAGTCTAGTCATGAATTGTCTTAAGGCAGCAATGACAGGAAGAGGATTCTCCAAATGGACAGCATGCCCACAGTTGGGAATCTCAACAACCTCATGTATGTCATTCCCTTTTTCATGGTTACCCCTCAACCCAGAGCATATTTTATTCATCATTGCTTGAGCAATTTTCTTAAATTTTATATCCTGCTCTCCATGTATGATAAGAAGAGGTACTCTACAATTCGACAAATCTTCCCACAACGCCCTGCCATCAGAGATGTATCAAGATAGTTAAGTATACAAATCTCCTGTGATGAATAAAAACTAGATTATCTTAAATATCAGAATTGTTTGAGTCTCCAGCGAAGAAGGTAAATAGACAAGTTTAACATTTGAGAAATCTTTCAAGTCAGAGAAGAAACAGAGCTATTAGAGGAACTGGCTATAAAAAATTTACATAGGTAGAATAAAAGATTCTGCATATCCTTTAGAGCTTTAACTTCTAGTAATACATTTTAGAATAGATAATGAAATGATGGACGTTGCTGATTACATGGACTTCTTTGTTTGATGAGTATGATATGGACTCACATGTCACATTTTCACACTTGTGTTTAACTGAAATGGCAAAGGGTGCAGATAGGATCACGTAGTAGTATTATTACTTGCGCGTACTCTTAAGATATAAATTTTAAATTTTATATTTTATGCACTTATATTTCTTTTCATAATTTTAATTGATACTTCCACTAAATTTATATAGGTAAAAAATGGTTATGTTGCTTCTTCAATGTTCTAAAACATTTCTGAAGCATTTGAATGCCCTAAAAAACACTTCAATTGCCTGTTTTAAGACGAAAACAATGAAGGCTGATCTGAGTTTTGTTTCTGGCCACGACCACAACTTTCCAGCATTGTTTATGGCCAACTCTTTGTTCTGTTGCTTTTTTTTCCAGTGTCGTGTTCTTTCTTCGCACTTTACAGACCATGCCACATAGTCCCCTAACTGGTCTTTTAAAATCCTTTGTCTCTGTTCAAGTATATGATGTCTCTGTTTCTTTATTAATTCTAGCATTTTCTGTTTACTTCTTTCCTATGTTCTCATTGCTCTTTCTTACTCCTTTACTCTCTGTTCAAGTATATGATGTTTCTGTTTCTTTATTAATTCTAGCATTTTTTGTTTACTTCTTTCCTATGTTCTCATTGCTCTTTCTTACTCCTTTGCTCTCTGTTCAAGTATATGATGTTTATGTTTCTTTATTAAATCTAGCATTTCTTATTTACTTATTTCCTATGTTCTCATTGCTCTTTCTTACTCCTCTGGTCTCTGTTCAAGTGTACAATGTTTATGTTTTTTATTAATTCCATCATTTGTTATTTACTTCATTCCTATGTTCTCGTTGCTTTCTTAATTATGCTTTAGATAGACAGTAATTGTGTTTAGACTACGACTTTTGATTATTGATTAGAAACATGTCTTCTATTTTGGATAATTGTTTTGACTATTTATGTGAACAGTGTAAATCACTGGTCATATATCTATAGTCGATGATATGTATTATATAATCTGTCAATCCACTGTAACGTTATTTGAGTCGGTCACTCCACGATGCAATCTGTCAATCCACTGTAACATTTTTTGGGGGGTGGGCTACTAAAGGCTTTGAATATCGAATTACTTGGGTCCAACATATCCTCTAGATATGCAATTGCACGATGAAGATTCCATAACACTGACGAAAATCCAAAGCTAAGAAATGAACTATTAGGTAAAGATTAATTAGCTTACGGATGCCTTCCTATACTTAATCCTGACAGCATCTGTGCAAGATTCTCTATGTCATTATGCTGCAAGCGACTGGCAAGGATCCGGTTGAAATGGGGATGGCTTCTTAAGCTGTTTGATAAAAAAAACACAGTTGAGACATTATTAGAAGAAATGAGTGATACAAGTATAATAAGATTGTAAAAAATGTGATTATGTTTCTTGTGTCTCTAATGAGATCACACACCTTCCTATTTATAATGATGCTGCAATAATTACATTCAATGTCTAAGAAATTGTATTGACTAGGACTACTAACAATTAGCCTAAGATGTTGCACAATCAAGGAATAATTAAAACATACACTGAATTTTAACAAAGATAAACAAAAATCACCGAACAAGCTATAAAGGCTACGAACAAAAGAGGTAACCTTTTCCATAGCTCTCCTGCATACCAGCAGCTGAGGAAAAGCTGTAAACCATGTGCAATGACAGAGCGTGCTCTGGAATCATCTTTAGCTGCGCGAATTTTTCTTGCCAATTTATCTTTTAGTCCAGGGCTTGCTGATATTAACACAGCTCCCTTTATCTGCATTATAAATGTTAAAATTGTTGACCAGTGGGAATGAAAACATAAAAACAGCAACTTTGTATGTCACCACTATACCTTACTGCTAAATCTCAGTGCCATATACAATGCAATCCTTCCTCCCATTGAATACCCAACTAGTGTAACTTTTGCTGGTGCTACATGATGGATTAGTTTATGTAATATATCAGCAATTATCTCCAGGGACAAACATGGTTCCTCAGCATCACTTTTCACACCATGTAATATCGATTTTCCATGACCAGGAAGGTCAACTGAAATGCATCTTGCTGATTCAGAAAAGGTCTTCATGACAGTAATCCAGTCTTCACCACTTCCAAGAAAACCATGAAGAAATACTACCGTGTTATCCTACATTATCCAGATCTGACTAAATTAGATGTGTATGTAGGAATCAAATCTCACTTTTAGGTAAAAACATATAAGATAGAGTCTTTTATACATCTATGCAGTAAATTCACCTTAATGTGAAAATGAAGGTACAAAGTCTGGATTTAAAATCTAGCCATACTACTCCATTCATTACAGCGTCATAGCATCTTTTCATTTAGTATAGATCACTGTCTTGTATATAAAAATTACACTTTTGCAGTATGCGGTCTCAATAGCTATTTTATCCCATCTTATATGATATGATTTAAGAGTGTAAGTTATGCTCTTGAAACATATTAGGAATCCAAAGACTTCCACTAAAATATTCTGCTTCACATTATTCGCAATTTTTCCGCTCTATACTTTGTAAGAATACCTGAAAAATATCTAACAATGTTTGTTTCAAGAGCACGTTCTGCCGTTGTTGAAGGTTCCAAAGGAGTTTGTGCTCTAAACTAATCCTAATAAAATATCTGACTTTGTTTCGTGGAGTGTTAAGGTTCCAAAGCTACTTACTAACAATATATCTAATGACATGATAATTCAAATAATTATAATCAACAAACTAAATGTAACTATTATTAATATGTAAGGAGACTTCTTTACTTACATTTGTTTTGAGACCAGTCTCACAAACTTCAAAAGAGCAAGATAAATTGTTATGCTCTACTTTCAATTGGTACCGGAAAACTTTCTCCTCAGCTATAACATTACAGATGACATTCTGATCGACTTGAAAATTTCGTAACAACCGACTAGCATTTTCCACAGACGCTTCGATCAAACCACTATGTGGATTACGACCAATCAAAAGAGGATTAGGTGTTATATCTTCTTTAAGCCAACGATAGGTTCCTAGACCATGAACTACAGAAGGTTCTGCCTTAATATCGAACAGTTTGAATGTACTTAATCTCTGTATTTCAAGATAACTAGAGAACTGAGTATATGCAGACAAACTCAAACTGCTTTCAAATGCAGCGCTGACAACAGCCATCTTCCCCAGTTGGTTCGCCCATTGTGCAATTAATGCTGCATTCTCAAATCCACCAACAACACTTGGCTTGATAACCTAAGAAATCGATATAAAATTCTAAGTAAGACAACGAATGAGCATTTTATATAGACAAAGAGGTCAGCTCATATTTTGAGTTCTGAATACTGAGCAATTTTGGCCCAGAGTCACAACGGTCAAACATTGACGCTAAAAGCATGTCTCTCCAGCGGAGCCAGTGCCAGCATCAACTGCTATAATTATAGCATAAAAAAAGCTAGAGATTACACACACACACACACACACACACACACACATATATATATATATATATATATATATATATATATATATATAAAACCATATACATATAAGTAGGTAGTCTATTATTATCTCAATTCTACAGAAAAGAAGCATTTATGTTTGATAATCTAATTTTACTATTTGGACTTTATCAGAAACAAATATAGTATCAGTACCAAAATGAATTAAAGCTACCCAGCTCCATAATATCCGATGGAGATTCTTATTTACTTACGACAGCAACTATTCCTGGATGAGTAAATTTCACTAGCTTTTCCAGGGGATTTTCTTGAATTTTATCTATTGTTTCATCTAGAGCAACAGGTAATCCACTATCTTCACAGAACTTGAGAATATCATCTTCATCCTGAACAGGCTCCTGCAAAGGGGAAATTCAAATCATGTTTTAGATGTATCATAAACATGCATTATTAAGAAATAAATTAGGAGTATGAAGAAAATATTCATTGTAAGCCCAAGAATTATGGAAAATGTCTACCTCAATATACTGCAAGTTACAATCCTTAGCCAAAGAGCCAAATTTCATAGCTTCCTCAAAACTCCAATTTCGATTGGCATCTGCACGGATGATAATCTGGCAACCAACTTTTTTTCTTACTTCTTGTATTAACATGGCATCATGCACTGGATCACGGCCACGTGCTACCTGCACAACATTTTAACCTATTAGCCTTCTAGCTTCACCAACAATTGGTCTATAAAATGTAGAAAATATATTTAAATAATATTTCAATGATAATAATAGTACATGCACTGATTCATTTAAATAGTCTAAACCTACTTGCCCTCATTGAGGGGCAAAATAAAATATATATATATATATATATATATATATATATATATATATATATATATAATTTACAATGCTCTCTCTCAAGCTGGTGAATGGATGTCTATCATTCCCATCTTGCAAGTTGGTTGAATCTTTCAGTTTGTAATCTCTTTGTTAACACATCTGTCAATTGATGCCCAGAAGGAATAGTTACCAAGCCACTATTCAACTTCTCTTGGATGAAATGTTTGTCTATCTCAATGTGTATTGTTCTGTCATGCTAAACAGGATTATGAGAAATATCGATGGCCGATTTATTGTCACAAAACAACTTCATAGGGCCTTCACACTTTATTTTCAAATCTTCTAGCACAATTTTCATCAACAACAGCTCACAGATTCCTTGTGCCAAAGCTCTAAATTCTGACTCAGTGCTTGATTGAGCCACCACACTTTGCTTCTTACTACCCTCTAAGCAACAAGGTTCCCACACAGGGAAGTACAATAGCCTGAAGTAGATCTTCTATCACTCACTGAACCTACATAATCAGCATCAGTATATACTTCCATAGCTAGGCTTCTCCCTCCTTTAAACAAGAGTCCTCTTCTCGAAGTGGCTTTGAGATATTGTAGAACACGGTCTACAGCTTGTAAATGTCTCAACCTCAGATCATGCATGAATTGGCTCATCACACTAACTGCATAAGCCAAGTCCGGCCTAGTGTGTGCCAAGTAAATCATTTTTCCCACTAATCTCTGATATTGTGCCTTGTCAACTTTGGCATTTTCCTCCTCATAGCTCATCTTGTGATTTTTTTTCAATGGGAACATTTGCAGGTTTGCATCCAAACTTGTCTATTTCCTCCAAAAGATTAAGTGCATACTTCCTCTAAGAGATATAAATGCCTTGTTTTGAGTAGGCCACCTCAATTCCCAAGAAATATTTGAGATGCACAAGGTCCTTCATCTCAAATTTTGTTGATAGTTTATCCTTGAGTAGTTGTCTCTCAATCAAATCATCTCTTGTAACAATAGTATCATCAACATAGACAAGAAGTACAGTCAGTTTTCCTCCTTGCGAATGCTTGTAAAAGAGAGTGTGGTCTCCTTGGCTTTGCTTAAAGCCAAGCACATGATTGCCGTTGTGAATCTTCCAAACCACACTCGAGAGGACTGCTTTAATCCATATAAGGCCTTCCTCAATCGACACACCTTGTTTGCTCCACCTATGATACCAAAACCGGGGGAAATTTCCATGTACACCTGCAAGAATGCGTTTTTGACATCAAACTGGTGTAGTTCCCATCCAGAGTGGGCAGCAAGAGATAGAAAGATCCGAATAGTATTCCTTATTGCCACAGGAGCAAATGTCTCTTAATAATCAATGTCATATGTTTGAGTATATCCTTTTGCCACTAGTTTGGCCTTGTAAAGGGTGCCATCTGATTTGTGTTTAACTATAAAGATCCAACTGGATTCTTGCCTCCATGCTTCTCAACAATCTCCCAAGTTCCATTTTTCTTTAGTGCTTTCATTTCTTCATCCATAACTTGGACCCAATTTTTATCCTGCATTGCTTCTTGAACAGACGATGGGATTCTCACAGAGTCAACATCTACAATAAAAACCCAATATTGAGGGGAATTATGTTTAGAGGAGACAAATTGAGAAATAGGATATCTATATTTAGAGGCACAAGATATTTTATCATTTCTCAATGCAATAGGTAAATCATCTGGATTAGTATCAGAAGTCTGAGAATCACCAATAAAAGGATCATTTTCAGTATTTACATCTGGCTCGAGCGATGGATTAGTATCACAAGTATCAGAAGTCTGAGAACCACTAATAGAGAGATCATCTTCAATATTTACCTCCGACTCAGGCGATTGAAGTTGTTTCTGAAGCATGTTAGGTTTACGTCTTTGATAAACAAGAATTGGCTTACTAGCTTGATCTTCAACTTGTGGAGACTCGGATTCAAAATTAGGAGATGGAGCAGAAATAGGAGTCTCAGGAAAGTTAGGACCAATAACCATAAATTCAAACAAGTCATTCGTGAACTCCCCTTGAAGCTGAGGGCGAATTAAGTAAGAAACATTTTCATGAAAGGCTACATCTTTGGAAACAAAGTACTTACGACTGGGAGGATGATAACATTTGTACTCCCTTTTGTTAGGAGGATAACCCATAAAGACACATCTAATTGCTCGAGAATCCAACTTAGTTTGGTGTTGCTTATGAACATGGAAAAAACAATAGATCCAAATACTCAAGGCTCTCTATGTTAGAAACAAAAAGAAAGGTAAGGTCATACATTGAATTGGACAAACATTATCTAAAACACGAGAAGGCACACGATTAATTAGATAAATAGCTATCAATACTGCTTCACCCCAATATGATTTTGGGACAGACATTTGGAAGAGAAGAGCTCGAGCAACTTCAAGTAGATGGCGATTTTTCCTTTCTACAACTCTATTTTGTTGTGGGGTGTCAACACATGTGAATTCATGAATAATCTCTTGTTTACTGCTAAAACTTGAAAGGCTATGATTGACATATTCATTGCCATTGTCCTAACATAATTTTTAATGCCTTTTCTAAATTGTGTTTGTACCATCTTGTAAAATTGAATGAACAATTGAGGTACTTCTGATTTATCCTTCATCAAATAAATCTAAGTTACTCGAGTACAATCATCAATAAACGAAACAAACCATAAGAATGAATAAGATCAAATGCATCAACACTTTTAGTAGGACTTGAAGGGAAATTAACACGATGATGCTTAGAATACTGACAAATATCATGCTTAAATGCTTCAACAGATTGTTTGAAAAACAAAGGAGGAAACAAAGACCTCATCAAGGAGAAAGGAGGAAGACCAAGATGCTTGTGCTGAAGTCATATTTGTGAGGCATACGAGTATAACTGAGACTGGAGTGCCGAAGAAAACACCTTCTTCTCAGTTTGTTTATCAGACAAATAGTACAACCCTTCTTGTTCCTTTGCAGCTGCACTCATCTTCCATGTTGCAAGATCTTGAAAAGTACAACGAGAATAAAAAAAATATTATTGCAACTATGATCCTTGGTAAGCTTATGAATACAGATATGGTTATGCGAGAGTGTGGGAACATGTAACACATTTTGCAATTTAAAACACGTTGGAGTTCAATATTCCCAAAGCCAACAACATGAGTACAAGAACCATCAGCAACAGTAACATGATCAATATTAGACGGAGAATTATACGAAGTAAACATTTCTGAATGAGACGTCTATGTGATGAATGGCTCCAAAATCAAAGAATACTTAAGCATAATACCAGAGGCAATAAGAGATCGAGAACAAACACTTTTATAACTCATTCCCGTGTGAGTGACACCGGAAATAATCTCAACAACTTCTGTCATTTAAAAAGAAAGAAAATACCAGAGAGAATAAAAAACAGCCAACAAACCAAACTGCTGTCAAACAGAAAAAACCAAAAGTTGGACGTACAAAAAATACCCAAACGTAAATATCTTCAATCTGTATTTTGACTACATCAACGGAAAGAGGATGGGCAAATCTGCAATCTGAGAAAAAACGACAGTAAACTGAGTGGTGGAAAGCGGCGCTCTGGGTTTTGAGCGATTTTGGGCCGGTGAGTCCGATGGCAGAGGAGGTGAGACTTAACTCTCAATGGAAAATAGAGAACCAGTTGAAACAGTGCTTGGTAGAGAAAAATAAACTAAAATTTCTACCAACAAAATTGAAGGTACTGTGATACAGAACGAAATAGGCCAAAAATAGAAGCAAGACTGCAATGAAAGCAGTATAGGAGCAACAAACCGCAATGAAGGCGGCTAGGGTTTATGCGGAAGCAAGACCCTCAAAATCGGAAGCTCTCCCACGGCAAGGTTTTACACATAAGGCCAGCTGCTTTCTTTCTTTATCTCACTTGCCGTTAGTCCGTCTAGCGCCTTTCTTTCGGTTGGGGTCCATCCCGGGGATTAGACCGCTTGGGTTCTATTTTTCTCGAAGGCAGCTAATCCGATGCCCACCCCGCATCATATTGTGCCGGAATGGTATTTCCTACCGATCCATGCCATTCTTCGTAGTATACCTGACAAATCGGGAGGTGTAGCCGCACCTGTTTTTATATAGTCTAACCTACCGGGCCTATTGATGTGTTAAATAAAGTATATATATATATATATATATATATATATATATATATATATATATATATTATTTACAATAAGAGATGACAGTATAATAGTATATCTAGCAGAAACCAAACAATAAGAGACTAGCTCACCTTCAGCTTAATTGCAGAAAACCCTTCCTTGACTAGTGCAGCAGCAACATTAGCTACTTCAGCTGGAGATTCATTTGAATCAACCAGCGCACAAATCTGAACTTCTAATGACCTTGCAAATTTGCTGTTCTCATCTGTTGGGGGATGGAGTATGTCCAACAAGTTGGAGCCTTTCGAATCAGCTATAGCATTGAGGATAGCCATTTCCAAACCACATCTGACACTAGGAAAAATAGAAGATGGCTGCATGACAGATAACAAGAGCTTGTCAAGGAATACGTTAATTCTGTTTCCAACAATTTGATATACGATTATCAAGGAAGCAGTTCCCCTAACATTTAAGCTGAAATGTCACAGGTGCTCATTCATGAATTTTTTCTACTCAAATCTGAAGTAATACACTGTTAAAACAGACCAATATTATTTGCATATGTAATTAAAGTAAACTAGACGTGTAGAATATTAGTTACTGAAATTTTTAGTTTTATATTATCTTAGCCTATATATTGCAAGTGTCTTGTACAGCTTGAAGTTATAGAGAAACAATTATACTCATTTTAAGTTGGTATAAAGCTCCCAATTCGGAAGATTCTGCAAACCATAGCCAACTTCCACAGCAGCCTTCATTGCAAGTCTAACTGTTTATCATTATCTTAGCTCCTATGTCTAACTTTATCTAAGTTTCTAAGATAGAATAGTACCGCTCACGAACTCACTTGGAATGACATTTCATTAAGGACAATCTTGATTGCATCTTATAATGACACATCATTAAAGGACAAATTAGATAAATAGCAGGCAGATTAGCGCAATGCATGTTCAATTGGTAGATATGTTCACAAAAGGGATTTCTACAGAAAGGTTTCAAGATCTTGCTAGCATTGTAATTTGTAACAATCCCATTAATATTAGTAAATTAGTAGGGCACAATCTCAGTAGCTAAAAATTAACAGAACTCATCACATCAACTAACCCATCACCTAAAGGTTTAAGATTTAGGTGCAAGTTCATCAGTGATAAAAATTTATAATATCTCTAGCCCTTGCCCCTAAATAATGTAGATTAGAAACCTTACCAAGATGCCCAACTCATTCCATATCCAAAATGAAAATGAGCCCTTCAATAGAGAGAGGAAGCTATTAATCTCAACTTGTTCCATGACATGGATAAGAAACCTAAGTTGATATTCAGCATCTACAAGACTTTCCTTGTGGATCTCAAGAGGTGCAACCTGCTTGATGCCAATAATATATCAACATGTAGTGGTAGAGAGTTTAAGAAAAATTACAGAAAAATTAAAAAGGAATTGGATGACAAAAAAAACGAAGGGTCATCACATTCAAAGACAAGGGAAAGCAATTCAAAATCACTCTTGAACCACATGAGTGATTAATGGATTGCTCAATCTCCTCAGATCATTGTATAACTCCAAAAGAATTGCTGTCAGCACTCAATACATATTACAAAATTGATGCAAATTTATCGTGGTTCTGTTCAACAGCTTAAGAATCTAGTAGAAAGATCCTCAAGTCACAATGGCTGGATTATATTGTCTCTGTATTTCTTTAGTTAGTTTAGAAACAGGGCATGTTTGGCGAGAAAACTTTTTTGTTGTCATTTACCATTTTGACTCTTATTGACAAAATTGTCACCTTATTTTCACTTTGTTTTTTGTTTTCAGATTTTTTATTGTTTCCTATACAAATATTTGAACACATAAAACAATGTGACAATGACAGTTTTGTAATAAAAGTGAAAACAGAAAACGTGGTCTCAATTAAAAGTTTTGTAATTAAGACGTTATGTTCCTTTTCTTGTCTCTAGTATTCTTCGCAGCCCACATTCATACAAACCATTAAAATTGCTTGTAAAATACACCATTGCCCCATAACATAGCTATTTCTCTCTACGTACTTACACAGAAACACTGAACTAAAACAAGATATGAAATATGATGTACAGCAAACTGATACCAACCTCCCCAAAACCAACTCTTCCATCTTCAAGAGTTAAAGATAAAATAAATCCTTCTCTATAAAATTCTTTACAATTATCACCAACAGATGCTGATGTTGATGGGGCACTTAGTGCAAATCTGCCACAGAATCAACCATACAATCCAAGGAAAAGAATCAAAGAAAATAAATATTACGGTCAAACGCTGAAATAAATAAAAGGTGATTAGAATCTCTGCATAATGTGAAAACTCACCTGTACTTTGAACACTGTATTTTCTTAATTTTGTATGAACAGAAATCGTCTTTTATAGTGCATCGACTGAAAGGAACCGAGAGGAACCTTATGGTGTGTTGTGCAGTTTGGAAAGCAGCTCTTTTCAAAATACTGAGTCAAGATATAAAGGTGTCAGCATAGAGGTGATAATTCATTAACTAAACAATACATCAGAAAATGCATCAACCTGTGAAAATTGGCATTGGCATCAATAGAACTCTCAATTTCAACCATACAATCCATCTTTTCATGTTGAGCTACATATAGAGCTTCTTTGAGTTCCGCCTTTGTCTTCACATATAAATGTTTGATACTGCAAGTTTATTGAATTTTTCCTCAGCAAAAGATAGGATTGGCTCAGCTAGGACTATGAATATAAGAAATCATTTGTTCGAGTAGAAACAAATGATTTCACTTGTATTAGCCCTGATTCAATAACAAACCTTCCATCCTAAAATTCTCTTAAGAATTAAGGTTAGAGTAGACCCAAATGATTCATTTGCACTATCTCCAAAGTAACAAACCTCTTACCCTGAGGATCCATTTCCTTGACAAAACCCTTTCTTCTTCTCTAAGTTGCTGCTGTATGAAGAAAAGAAAAATAGCCTAATTTAACCTAGGTTTTTGTCTCTAACTAGTATCTTCCTGTAAAATCGCATCTTCAAGCTCATTTCACATAGCCACAACTATTTTGTTCCTCCAAATAATGTATCCCTTTGCTCTAACTTATCAAGAGTGGCCACTGGGAAGACCTAATCAATGTCATAACTTATTATGAGTACCTAAAATATAATGATAACATTTTACTGCCTACAGCTATTATTTCTACAAGGTAAATGATATAACAATCCACTACTAGTACGTTTTTATGGACCAGATTAGAAAGACCATACAAACCCTTCTTCATGGGTATAAGGCAGGTGTAAGTAACACAATACCAAATTTTACTTCTAGTAACTACAACAGCACAAGAGCAAATAAATACATAATACTCGAACTTCATATAGTCTGCTTTTTCCACCCAAAAATAATAAAATATAGAACAACTAAATGGCATTAGTTACATAAATAAGCAAGCTGGTGAAGGGAAGGATATGTCCTATAGCATAATCAATATAACAAATCACTTTCGCACAATTCCTGCCAAATATTTAACTCATTACCTATGTGCCATGCAGAGCTCACGAATCGAAATGTTATGAGAGGTGTAGAAATATTGATGCAGTATACTGTGTTCGACTTTATCTGCCAAAGGAAGAGCACTGAAGATTGCACCTCCATGGTTATTGACCACAAGAATCGTCATTGGTTTCCGCAATTTCCTAGAAGTTGATATATTTTCAAAATATTATCTACCACTGTTGTAAGTATTAGTGGCAATATAATAAAGTTTTATTTAAAAATAAGTACACCAAACATAATAAATAATCTTGTCATAAGAAATTCAGACTTTCAATTTCATCTCTGGACATAACTTTTCATACCATTTTGCATAGAGAAATGATATTTAAATATTTTGACACAAAATTGACAACAAAAAAGTTGTTTAACGCAATTCAAATACATGGGTAAAAATATGCAAAGTTGTTAAAATCGTGAGTTAACTCGTGGAATCGTGAGTTTAGGTATCCGTTTCGAGTTGACTCAAAGGTAAACTCGAAACTTTGATAAACTCACAAATGAAACCAAGTTTACCCAACTGGACTCGCAGTGAACTCAGGTAAACTTACAGAAAAAATTTTAAACAATTTTTTTTTTCAATGAACTCGATAAAACGAGTTTACTTAAACTCTCGATTTTGACAACCTTGAATACATGGTTAACCAATAGATGGTCGATGGATATAACAAGTGTTGAAACTTATTAATAATCCACAAATGTAGTTAACCATGAATTTGAATGTAATTATATAATTATAATCACAATTTTCACATGCTTAAATTGAACACTTGAAAATTGTGGTTAATTACATCCAAATGTGTGGTTAATTACATTAGTGTATCATTAATTAGTTTCATCATCCGCTATATTCATTAACCATCCACATAATGTCATTAACCACATATTTGAACTATGTTAACCACTATTTTGTTGTCGATTTTTGTGTCAAAATATCATAACTCTTTCGCAAACACTATATACTTAAAAATTGACAATAAATCCAGTGACATTGACAGATCCAAAAAAAAATTCTATTTGTAGGGGCAAGAAAATATTCCATATATTTTTACAAAAAATCCAAAATGCCAAAGCAATCATTCAAGGATTTGCCTCTTATATGATTGCATGCATTCCATTCATCTCGAAATTCATGGAAGATAAACAACTTTCAACTATTAAAGTTGCCATGAGCATAATCAAACCTTAATCCAATGTAGAACTCTTAACACACCCCTCAAGCTCAGGCCTGAACATCAAGAATGTGGCTCAAGTGCCCCAATAGCGGGTGGCCCAACAAATCTAGGATAGGCTCTCTGATACCATCTTAAAATTTAAGTTGGACTTAACCTTACAAAACCGGCTTGTAAACACATTTGTTGGACTTAACCTTAAAATTTGAGTGGCACTCTCAACAATGTCCTTTATATATTATATTTCCTTAGTATATGGTCGTTATTAGCTCTTTGTGCCCATGTGGAGTCCTGTGAGGAGACTTTGATCCTACATGGCATTTTATTCAGTTGACATCTTGATGACATGGCCTCTCTAGCTTATCATCTACTGTGTGGTAGAAATTTTTAAATTTCATCTTATATTCCACAGACCCTAACATAATCTTCTCCAAGTTCAGAATCATTTGCGACAAGCAATGCTAATTGGTAATTGCAACTATTTAATCAATATACAACACTAACCTAGATCGGAGATTATGCTACTGTGGCAAGAGGTCAATGAAGCTTGTTTGTATCTACAATGGTGCACCATTGACATCACCTTCTAGAATCCCAATGCTCAAAAAGTATTGGATTCTTCCCTACTTTATTGTTTCCAGCTGTCACAACCCCAACACCAGCCTCGTTGTTGCCTGCATCCACAGCTCTAGACCCCTTCATTGGCAACTACAAACTAATGATGTGTTTCAAAGAGTTTATTTAGGTTTATCTTCTGACATAGGCACTAGCGCAAGTGATAAGAAGAACTTATGAAAATAGCTTATGATATGTCCATGAGCTATTTTCAGCTTATCTGAACAAGCCCTCAAGGACCATTCATGCGAAAAAACAATTTACGAAGGACATGTCTGAAAATTTCAAAAATGGGGACTAAAAATAGTGATACTTTGAGGGATCAACAATATATTTTAGCCAATATAAAAAATGCTAAGAGAAAATTTGGTAAAGATAATTTCCTACCGCTGGTTTAGAAGTGTCAGACCATTTGTATCATGCAGTAATGAAATATCTCCAATTACACAGAACACCTGAATGGAATTATGAAATAAAAATAATGTCAAAAAGACAAAGTAAGAAATGGTATGCAATACTGAAGCAAAATACAAACTGTGAAACAACTTTTATAGATATAATTATATAGCACTAAGAGATGACGCTGGTAGGAAAGAAGTCCTCGTAAAAAACATACAGGCGTAGACGGGATGCATTTACATGTTTTTTATCATTCATAATATGACTATAAGAACAAAACTGCTAATTTTTTTATAATTAAGCTACATTTTACACAAATGGCTGAAAAATATAAAACAGTATATGACAGCATAATTAATTCAGGGGTTGGGGTTAAGTAAATTATGCATATCAAAATATTCCAAATACAAACAGAAAATTGAGTGAACAAATATTAGGACTAGAGAGTGAAAGACGTTATTCGTGAATGTATGAGAAACATAAGCCAAAGAGGGCTTTACCCTATAGGTTGATGGCTACTATTCTGAAGATAATAGATACAGTAAACATGCATGAATGCTATAAAAAAAGCCCAAAATCACGTTCTTAATTAAAGAATCAAATGTTTGTGTTAAAGATGAGTTTCCCTTTGTTTTTTATAGGATTTAAAGATGATTAACCTAGTTGCATTGACTTTATCATCATCCATGCCAACTTGCTTGTTGATAACCATCACAATTATGTAGACATGATAAACCACGACGGTTACTTATTTAGGGGAACTAAGTTATGTATTATACTTTCCTGAATGATTTTTCTTATCTAAGAAATGCATGCAGGAAAGTTAGCTGTTCAATTCTGATAGACAGACGCTTTTCTAGAGAATAGATTTCCATCACACGTATCTGATTTCTCCTTCTTTAATCTGGTGTGTAGAGTTTGATGAGAGGCAACTATATAATACGAGAATAATTGATGGACCAATGCACATATGGTTTTTGGAAAACATGTTTCCCTCTGGGTTTTTTCACTGTTTTCTGTCATAATGTCCTTCCAGCACCATCTCCAGCCTCTTTTTGTTGTTGTTGGCCACCTTCCACTGTTGGCCAAAATCTTTTTGACCAGTAACACTTGGATCGTGATTATCTCCTCAAATGCGGCCAAAATCCAATGGGTTCGGGGACAAATGATTTCCAGACCACACTTGCATACATGTGTCACTTTCTCTCTGCAGGTCTTTGCCGAGCTGTGCAGGCACCACACCATTAGCTATGTCTGGAGACGTATGACACCTTTTCGGCTGTTAGCAGTTGTGTCAAGGTCACCTAGTCCTCCTCTTTCCAGATCTGGCCAACTTGCCACACTCAACTTCTCTCTCCGCCTTCATATTTTGCCCAACTGACATGCCACCCTGGCAGATTTGTTACAAGGTTTACCCACCCGCTCATATTTCTCATGCAGTCCAATCAATGACAGTAACCAATCTTCTGGTCCTGATTGTATTTTAATTCTTGTTGAAAAATAGTTTTTCAGCAAAGCACATACATCAAACTCACTATTTCCTCAAATAAGACACATGACGCAATCAAGAATCCTTTTTTTATTATCAAAAAACATATATTTTAACTAAAAGGTTAGTCCTCCAAGAGACTGTTAACTATAGCAACCAGCAGCTAACATGCGTGTTGACGTTGTGGGATTTTAGAGAAAAGGAGGAGAGAAAATAATAAGGGTTTGAATATTATTAATAATAGTTTAATGTTGACTTGATTACAAAAGACTCAATATTAATCTCTATTTATCGAGAAACATAGACTAAATCCTAAATTAGGAATAAATCATAATAATAATGAGAGATATTCTAAGATTCCCTATGATTATAAATTGATCATAGAAAATAACTCAAGATACTCTAATATAATATAAAAGATACTATAAGATATTATAAGATATTTTCTAATATTCTAACACTCCCCCTCAAGCTAAAGCTTACTAAGCTTTAGCTTTGCTACAAGAAAACAATGTTTTGCTCCACAAAATAATAAAAAAAGATGGAGAGACAACTCAGGGATGCATGTGAAGTCGAAGAGAATTGCTATAAATACAGCCTAGCCAGATAGTCGGAATGATCATCAGCATGAGAGAAATTCATGGCAAGCAGTTGAACAAAGCAAGGTTCGTCCTTCTAAAAAACTGCATTTGGAAGCTTCAAACCAATAATATCAGATACTCAAAATATTTAAACTTGAATTTGCTTCAAGGAAAGAGAGGCATGCTTCAAGGAGAGAAAGGCAAGGTCAGTACATCTGGGACAAAGATAGGGCCAGTGCATCTGGGACAAATTGTCATGCTAAAGTGTGAGTCATGAAAATAAAAGATATCGTCAAAATAACTGAAGAAAGTAAAAGACAAAATACTTTCATGTTTTATTACTACAGCCCTAAGCTGTTTATATAGGAAAAGAAATAACAATAGTAATATTGAGTAATAGTGACAGAATAAAAATAAACATAATAATATAAAATAAAAGAGAATAAAATCTAATTTCTTTTTTATTCTTCAACACCCCCCCTCAAGTTGGTGCATAGATATCTGTCATGCCCAACTTGGCTATAAGTCGCTCAAAATTGGGTCTTGCCAAACTTTTTGTCAAGATATCAGCAGTTTGCTGATTGGAAGTCACAAATGGTAGGCATATAACTCCAGCATCAATTTTTTCTTTTATGAAATGGCGGTCAATCTCAATATGTTTGGTTCTATCATGTTGTACAGGGTTGTGAGCTATGCTTATTGCTGCTTTGCTATCACAGAACAATTTTAAGGGTGAGTCAACTTTCATTTTCAGTTCGCCCAAGAGTTTACGAATCCATAAAAGTTCACAAATTCCTTGAGCCATTGCTCTGAATTCAGCTTCTGCACTGCTTCGAGCAACAACCCCTTGTTTCTTACTTCTCCAAGTAACTAAATTTCCCCAAACATAGGCACAATATCCGGTGGTGGATTTTCTATCAGTAATTGATCCTGCCCAATCAGCATCTGTAAATATAGAGACTTCTCTGTCATTAGTTTTCTTGAAGTACAAACCCTTTCCAGGATTGGATTTCAAGTACCTTAAGATTCGATAAACTGCCTCCAAGTGTTCTTCATAGGGAGAATGCATGAATTGACTTACAACACTCACAGAGAAAGCGATGTCAGGTCTTGTGTGGGCTAGATAAATAAGTTTGCCGACTAACCTCTGGTATCTTCCAATCTCTACAGGAACACTGCCTTTCTCCCAAAGTTTAGCATTTAAATCCATAGGAGTATCTCCTGGTTTACACCCACTCATCCCAGTTTCTTCCAAGAGATCTAAGATGTATTTTCTTTGAGAAACAACAATTCCCTTCTTTGAGCGAGCAACTTTCATACCAAGAAAGTATTTAAGCGCACCTAAATCTTTGATCTCAAATTCTTTTTTTATATTTTTCTTCAATCTTTCCATCTCAACAATGTCATCTACATATACAATTAGAATTGCAATTTTACCAACATCAGAGAACTTTATGAACAAAGTATGGTCTGATTGTCCCTGCATATATCCTTGCCTTTTAACCGACTGAGTGAATTTCTCAAATCAAGCCCTTGGAGATTGCTAGAGACCATAAAGGGATTTTTGTAGTTTGCACACGTTTGAACCAAATTTATCTTCAAAGCCAGGTGGACTATCCATGTATACTTCCTCCTCCAAATCACCATTCAGAAAAGCATTCTTTACATCAAGTTGGTTAAGAGACCAATCTAAATTCACTGCCAAGGACAAGAGAACTCTAATAGTGTTTAATTTGGCAACGGGAGCAAAAGTCTCTGAGTAATCAATGCCATATGTCTGAGTAAACCCTTTAGCAACCAAGCGTGCCTTGTATCTTTCAACTGTGTTATCAGAATTATATTTCACAGTAAATACCCATTTACAGCCAACAGTATTCTTTCCTGTAGGTAACGTCATGACTCTCCAAGTTTGATTCTTCTCAAGAGCTCTCATCTCCTCAAGAACAGCTTCCTTCCACTTTGGAATTTTTAGAGCTTCCTGTATATTTTTTGGAATTTCTACAGTAGACAACTTAGAGGTAAATGCAGCAAATGAAGAAGACAATTTTGAGTATGACACATAATCAGACAAAGGATATTTAGTGCATGATCTAACAGGTTTTCTAATTGCAATAGGAAGGTCTATATCAGGATACTCGACATGACTCTTAAGAATAGAAGAAAACTTACTTGTATCAAGATGATGTGTTGGATTATCTATTGGTTCAGAATCTTGGCAGGGTCGGAGAATGGGTCCTTCATTTCTCTGTTTATGGTTTCTTCTTTCAAAGACATTTCCCTTCCAAGTAGGGTCAATTGTAGTACACCTGCTTTGTGTCTCTTTATCTGAATCATTATGTTGTGGCATTTCAGATGGTCCTTCATTATTGAGTTCAAGAATTTTATCATTGTGATTTTGATTTGAAGTTGTCGCCCTCGAATCTGTTGAAACCTCATTCATAAGTGGATTGAGTTCCAATTTAGATTCTTGGGCATTTTCTTTTGGTGCATCAATATAAGTCTCAGAATTTTGTGACAATACTATATCACTTAAACTAATGATGTTTTCAAAAGTAAAAGATGAATCTTCCTTAAAATTTCCCCCCTGAAGATGAATGTCAGTAAAAAATGGTTGATTTTCAACAAAAGTAACATCCATGGTTACAAAAATTCTTTTTGATTTTGGTTCAAAACACCGATACCCCTTTTGAGTTGGAGAGTAACCGGTAAACACACATTTTATTGCTCGTGGATCGAGTTTGTCAAGGTGTTTATGTTCATGAACAAAAGCAGTGCAACCAAAAACTTTTAGTGGCAAATTAGCAGAGACATTAGTCAAAGGAAAATAATTTCGAAAAACATCAAGAGGTGTACGAAAATCTAAAACTTTAGATGGCATTCGATTAATTAAATATGATGCAGTTAAAACAGCTTCACCCCACAAATATTTTGGAACCTTATTTGCAAATAGTAAAGCTCTAGCAACCTCAAGAAGATGCCTATTCTTTCTCTCTGCAATTCCATTTTGTTGGGGTGTATTAACACAAGAACTTTGATGAATAACCCCATTTGCAAGAAAAAAATCGGACAAAAGTATATTAAAATATTCTTTACCATTGTCACTTCTGAAGACTTGAATTTTTGTTTGGTACTGAGTGTGCACCATTTTAAAGAAATTTTTGACAACCTGTCCAACTTCCGATTTTTCTTTCAATAATAAACCCAACAAATTCTAGTATGATCATCAATAAAAGTTATAAACCATTTTTTATTAGAAAATGTGTTTATTCTATTAGGACCCCAAACATCACTATGAATAATTGCAAACGGTTTTGATTGTTTATATGGTTGTGTAGAAAAAGAAGAACGGTGATGTTTAGCAAATTCACAAGTTTCACAATGAAATAAAGACGGATCCTTCTTAGAAAATAATTTAGGAAACAAATGTCTCAAATACGGAAAACTAGGATGTCCTAACCGTAAATGCCATAACATAATATCATCATTATTAGAAGAAACAAAAATAGATTCAAAGCAGGTACTTGTTTTTTGTTGGTCTTTGAAATCGAGTCCATTGTCAAGATAATAGAGTCCTCCACTCTCCTTAGCATTGCCAATCATTTTCCCCGTGCTCAAATCCTTAAAAGTGCAATGAGAATGAAAGAAGTTAGCTTGACAATTTATATCCTTTGTTAATTTAGTAATGGATAACAAATTACATGATAAATTAGGAACATGTAAGACATCTTTTAAGGTTAACTTAGGTGACAAAATAACAGAACCTTTCCCTGCAATGGCTGAAAGAGAGCCATCTGCAATTTTAATTTTGTGGTTACCTGCACAAGGACTATAAGAAGAAAATAGACTCGACTCCCCAGTCATATGATCAGTAGCACCAGAATCGATAATCCAAGTATGGCTGGGAGTGACACTAAGTAGAGCAATATTTGGAAAATTACCTCTTTGAGCTATAGAGCAAGAAGAAGTTTGAGACTCAAGAAGTTTGTACAATTGATCTAACTGTTCCTTGGTGAAAGGAGATGGGCTTGAAGGAGACTGCTTATCTTGATCAGATGTACCAGCTTGGAGCGCATGACCTTCGTTTCTTTCCTTTTTCTTCCAATTTAGAGGTTTTCCATGGAGCTTCCAACATGTATCACGTGTGTGCCCTGTACGTTTGCAATGTTCGCACCATGGTTTCTTGCCAACGCTCTTCCCTTCTTCATTCTTAGTGACTAGGGCAGAGCTTTCAACCTCACCAACAGAAGGTGACTTACCCATCATAACACCTTGTCTCGCCTCTTCTCTTCTAACTTCTGAGAATGCTTCCCGAAGTGATGGCAATGGGATCTTTCCCAATATTCTGCCTCGGACTTCATCAAGCCGCTTATTAAGCCCAACCAAGAACATGAATACACGGTCGTTCTCATGTCTCTTAAGAAACAAAACACTGTCCTCACAGCACTTCCAATGATCATCATAGCATAGATCCAATTCTTGCCATAGTGTCATCAACTCATTATAATAGGTAGTGACATCTCTATCTCCTTGTTTGGCATGCCACAATCGTGATTTGAGATCGAAAATTTGAGAAGAATTATGAACATCAGAGTATGTTTCTTTGACAGCCTCCCAAACTTCCTTCGCAGTAGGCAAAAACATAAAAGGTTTTTTGATTGTTGATTCCATACTACTAAGCAGCCAAGCAATAATAACAGAGTTCTCAGATTTCCAAAACCTGTAATTCGGATCAGTTGTGGCAGGCATTTGCACCTCTCCTGTTAGGAAACCAAATCTGCCCTTACCATCTAAAATCAATCTTGCGGTTTGAGACCATTCAACATAATTTTTTCCGTTTAGTTACTGGATTTCAACCTTGAGGGCATTAGAAGTTCCCTCATGGCCAAAAAAGTTGTTGGAAAAACCATTATGGTTGCCTGGGCCGCTGCCATTGCTGACTGTGCCGCTGCCATTGCCGCTGCCACTGCCATCTGTGCCATTGCTACTGCCGTCTGGGGTGTTGCCTAAATTGTCGACGTTGTTGACTACTTCTGAGTTTTTATCCAAACCGTCGTTGTCGCCGCTACCCATGAGGGCTACCTTCCATGGGGTACTCTTTGCCATAGCTCAGTTGGTTGGAGCGCCAAACCCTAATGGTTGTGGAAAGGTTTACAGAACCCTAACCAGAGCTCTTGATACCATGAAGAAAGTAAAAGACAAAATACTTTCATGTTTTATTACTACAGCCCTAAGCTGTTTATATAGGAAAAGAAATAACAATAGTAATATTGAGTAATAGTGACAGAATAAAAATAAACATAATAATATAAAATAAAAGAGAATAAAATCTAATTTCTTTTTTATTCTTCAACAATAACCATTAATGGAAGAAGAAGTCATCACTAATATGATTCATTTGTGGGAAAAGGGACACCACCGGAATGATCGTCGGTGGGAATAAAAGTCACTGTTATAATCTATTAGTAAGAACTAAATTGCATGACAAACACTAAAGAGGAAGCAGCACAATTCTAATGAAACGAAGCCATGATCGATCAACGGAGTGAGAAAATGAATCCAAAACAGAAGAGACAATGGTTGTTTCAGAAAATTTGCTGGAATACTTTTCCAGCAACGACAACATGCAGCAACAGCAAATGGCAGCAGTAGCAGACAGGACAGCAGCAACGACAGGCAGTAGCAGACGGCAGCGGCGACATATCTACTCGCATGAGAGATTTGCAGCGCGTGTGACGGTTTTTGGCGACACGCTTTCAGACATGACCTGATATGGAGATGACTGTTATTTGCAGAAAAATTTGTCGGAAATAGTGGCAGCGGCGGCAATAGCAAATTGAATGGAAATTGAGTGAAACGTGTCGGAATGTTGGAAAAGAGAAACTATAATTATATTCTCTAATTGTTGGGAACTCGGCAGCGGAATAGAGGCGAGATCGTTCAAGGAGGGTCGAAATAGGCTCTAGATACCATGTTGAAGTTGAGGGATTTTAGAAAAAAGGAGGAGAGAAAATAATAAGGGTTTGAATATTATTGATAATAGTTTAATGCTAACTTGATTACAAAAGACTCAATATTAATCTCTATTTATAGAGAAACATAGACTAAATCCTAAATTAGGAATAAATCATAATAATAATGAGAGATATTCTAAGATTCTCTATGATTATAAATTGATCATAGAAAATAACTCAAGATACTTTAATATAATATAAAAGATACTATAAGATATTATAAGATATTTTCTAATATTCTAACAATACGTAAAATGGGTACTTCCAAAAATATAAGTGGTTACCTTTTTGTTGCATCCTACAGCAAAACCAATGGCCGTGCTAAGTAACCCATCAATACCACTAGCCCCCCTGTTAGCAGCCACCCTTATCAAGTTAATTGGTATGTATGAGTTTAGCATAAGAGATGCAACACTATGACTGTGACTGTGTATGGGCCAACTACGTCCATACATATCTGCATCACGAATAGGCATACTGTTACCAAGAAAAAGAGCAGACTCAGGGGAAAGAACTTCTGACATCACATGTGCAACATAAGGTTCAGTAAGGGAGGACTCCGCAGTAATTTGAAATTGTATCTGCCATTCAACCTGCAAATTGAAAAGTATGAGAAAGTTTACATGACAATGGCTATAGCTGTATCCAATATCAAGGCCTGGTTAATACACAAACAGAAATCTCATGAGGACCCATTCCAACAACATTTTCATAAAGACTGGCTCCGGTAGAAATATTTTCAAGAGGTATTAAACTAGATAGGTTACTACAAGAATAGATTAGATGTAAAAAGTAAAAATCTGTCAACATTATCTCAACAAGTAACTTTCATTACACAAAATAAATACCATTTTACTCAACAGTTGTAGGGAAATGCTCCACATGCTCTTTGAATGTGGAAAAGTAGCCTTAAGTAAACAGCCCACAAAATCAAAAATGGTAGTTTGTATCCGGTGAGTTACAATATGTGATGGATCATGACGAAGTGGATGCTTGTCAACCATAATATATGAAAAAGGAGCATATTCCTCAAGAATTTGACAGACGCGTTTGCTGGTTATCCTGCTTCCTATCTGGACCAAATACAAACACGTGGAACTATAACCAAGTAGATTGTGTTCAAAAATAAATATGAGAAGAAAAAGTACAGAAATATTAAGAAAAATTATACAAGGAAATACATGAATCAAAAGAGATCGGTGAATACCTGAATAACTACATCAATCTTCAACCATCTCTTGACAGAATCTGAGAGAAGAGCATGATCAAGATTATCGACAAATATAAAGTTTCTTTCCATATCAGAAAAAGAAGTTAAAAGCTTTCTCAACCGCAACCCTGACAGGATATCTGCTACAACAGGCCATTGGAGGTGTTTAGCCAAAAGCAGAGCAGCCCACATTTCATCCTCTGTATGGATTGCACCAAATAGTAGAATACCATTCTTTGCTCTTAGAATGAGATTAAAAACTTCAATCATTTCGCCAGAAGCATTTATACTTGGATGAGATAATTGCATATGAATATACTTGGTAAATGGGTCAGCATTAGTCATCCAGAAATCTAATCCCTTTAAACAGCTTGACAACCATTCAAGGGGACTGCTTTCCAAAGGCTCTCTAAAAGGGCAGTTAATATGCACGGGACCACACGGAGAAGAAGTTGCCCGATGTACAGCAGAATCAAGAGTAGTAAGTACAATCTTTGCAGGAATCTGATCTGTGGGTGCAGGAAGATTAAAGAAAAATCTCACAAAAGAACCAAAATGGTTCACCTGATACAGAAATTCACTGTATATCTTGAGTAACAATGAAACCACAAACTAATATACCATTTGGAACAACTAATCTACATGCCAGCGAAACTAACTATATTTGTATTAAAAAACAACAGTATATAATATTTATACAGTTGTCAAAGTTAATGCAGCAGATACAACAGTGAATTATATTTTTCCAACATCCACAAATAATGATAGAGAATGGATCTTGGGATATTGACAAGGTTGATGCTTAGTGACCTCATGCATCTTTTTTTATATAAAAAAACTTAGGGTGTGGAGATAGTGCCCAGTCCAAGATAGGAAAAACCTTAGGGCTCAATGAACACATACAAAGAGATTTACATTTGTCTCTCCTCAATAGCACCATCAGGGCTCAAACATCTAACTACCCACTTTTCTCCTTGTAAATAGAAATGAAAGGAAATTCCAAGTCGTATTCTTGGTAAAATTGTTCCACGTTACGATAAACATTAATAGAAGGATAATATTCTCCTAAAAACATGAACATTTCCTTTTTAACACAAACCAAGAAGAAAAATGAAACAAAAAAAAATCCAAACAATAATTGAGAAATGATATCAAAAAACCAATATGAATTGAGGTTAAAGCAACAAGTTATTTCATATGCCTTTGTCATCTATCTTCAATCTATGGTGCACAAGCAGAGAAATTTATTCCACTTTCTGGAAGAAAAAGCATTTCAGAAACCAATTTGAGGTCAAACATTATATATCAAAGTAAAAAAAGGAGAATAATGTCCATTAAAGTACAATTCATAGAAAATTAAAAACTAATGCAATTTTTTTTTTCTGGTTTGAGAAAGTAAATGAATCTTGGAGGTCTTGCCTATCTCTATACCCCTGAATTCAGCATCATATCAGCATAACCATCAGTGAACCAAATAATATGTTGATATACACATGCAATGCATCACAATATGTAAGAACATCGATGACTTTTACCTGATCAATTGCTTGGTTTGCTCCACAATCCAGCAGCTCTGGAGGTCGATCTGCTGTAAGTAAAATAAGCGGCACAAAATCTTGACTTGCCTCCACAACCTGCCCATTTTATTACACACTTAAAGTGATCAAAATAATATTTGTATCTCAACTATCTTGAGCTACATATCCCTCATGTGAATGAATACTACAATTCAAGTTGATGAGAAGGAAAAGATATGATCATAAGAGACGTGTTATGGAATATAAAAGTCAGAAATGAACACTGAAGAATATTACTCCTTCCATGTCACTTGAGAAAGAAAAAAAATGGTCTCAAAATATATGTCAATTTCAATTTTTAATATAAGATTTTTTTTCCATTTGTACCCTCTAATTTTTTTTTCCATTTTATGATAGTGGGAAACACACCAATTGTTAATAAGGATAACTTCGTAAAATTACTATTCTTTTTTTCTCTTTTATTTATAGTCATTTCTTAATTTGTGAAATTAGCAAAAGCGACACTCATTGTGAGACGGAGAGAGTATATACGTAGTCATAAATATAGGGATTTACACTATCCTAGCCCAAGAGGTGAGAATTTTCCAAGCCTTATATGGACTACTTTGTCATATCTCTAGTCAATGTGGTATCTCAACACACCCCTCACACCCAAGAGTGGACATCTGCAGGCTGTCCAATAACAACACCCTATACACACAGGACTAGACATTAGAGTGCAGACAAATATATGTGGCCCAATAATAGATCTAGGATATGCTCTAATACTATCTTGGAATTTGGGCTTTTGGCCTAACTCTATGTAGTTAATCTCAGATAGAAAAAGCATTGCGGCCGACCCCCCAAAAATGCTATAGCAGTATGGCATCTATGTCTATGTTTAGGGAAACAACGCAAACATTTATACCATACTCATAAAAAGCTCGAAATTAAAGACATAGATAATTAATAATCAAAGTTCATCGTTATCAATATTCAAAACCAATATAAAGCAAATAAATTTTAGCCTCCAAAGCTTAAAAACATTGAGCATTGCTTTAAGGATTTGACTGCGACTTGGATGATGCCATACTGAGCATCTCAATGGCAGGACAGAGAAAAGAGAAGAGATGGAGGGACATTTCAGTGTCAGAATACAAAACAGGAAACAGTGGCAGCACATAGGGAGAACCTGAGCAGAACAGAAGAACGACCACTTCCAAGCAAAACAGCCTGAACAAAGGAAGAACCTGCACAGAACATTACAACCTGCATACAAAAGGAAAACCTGAGCAGAGCAAGGAGGGCCTCCGAAAATCAAACAAACAATCGCTGGAAAGTGCTACAAAGGAGAAGAGACAAACTGTGTTCGGCTGTTTTGGATGAGAAGAGAACAAATGAGAATAGAGGAAACGTACGAGCCCTATTTCGTTGTAATTCAGGATTTTAGCGGAAAAATGACCAAAAAGTAGAAGAAAAAAGGAGGGTGGGAGTGGCTATAAATTGATGGCATAATTTCACAGGGACTTCGCCATAGAGGCCACTATGTCCACTACTTGCAGTACTACGTCCCCTCATCAAAACTACGACGCTACGGAGTCTCGCGTAGGGACTAGGGGCCGCTATGCCACGCAACAGCCTGATAGCAGCTATTGACTACATAAACCTAACTCAACATCAAAAGCTGTCCCAAGAGATAAGGGATTATCCAATCCCTGTAAGGACTACTTTGTCCATATCTCAAGTTGATTTGGTATCTCAACGCCTTAATTACCATAATTACATAGAATCAGCCAATAATTACCCTATTTACATTATTTCTGACAAAAGTAAAAACTAAGTGGGAAAAACCAGCAAAGCAACCTATTAGTCAAATCCTAGAAAATAAGGATCCGCCCCATCCTAAAATTAATAATATGATGATAAAATCCCGTAACACAAGTGTTGGAAAGTATCTCCTATTTGGTGCCATTATACATTGTTTTTATAGTTGTGACTGTGATACAATAAGTCTGCTTACTTTTCCTTAATAATGTAGATCCCAATATCAAACTGTAAACTTTATATATATATATATATATAATACATGCTGAGGGATTCCTCGTGCACTTCAGTAAATATTAGCCCACCTCAATGACAAGTATTAGTGGAAGCTCACAGAAAGACAACAAACTGAATCATTAGAATTAATCAATTATTATGCTATTTAAGATGACAAATAAATAATGTCAAATGAAAATTCAATATAATGGAACTCACAGCTGGAAGAAGGTTTGAAACTGCAGTGCCTGATGTTGCTATGACTACTGCTGGAACGTGAGAACCTCTTCCATATCCAACAGCATGAAATGCAAGTGAACGCTCGTCAAAGCATGAAATACAAGTAATTAATTGGTGGCTTGCAGCAGCAACAGCGAGTGGGGAAGATCTAGATCCAGGTGCAACACAAAAGTACTAGAAGAGAGAATAAATCAGGATCATCCATTTTAGGAGAACAGCATATTTATAATGATTTAACAGTTTATCATTTCATCTCACCGTCAAACCAAGTCTTGCACATTCTTCAACTAAAAGTGATGCCCAAACAGCATTGATATTGGCACTTTTGTTCAGTGAGTGTGAAAATTCAGTGGCATGATCCAACTGATAATAAAAGAGAGACGTTACACGGACAAACATCATCAGACTTTACAGTAGTGTTCTTAAGGTAAATCCTAAATCTACTTAATGATAGAACAAAAAATAAATCTGATATAGAACTAGTAAGCATGTTTTTATCCAAGAGAAAGTGCATAGCATAGGTGCATGCTTTTTATGATAGTTAAAGAATCAAGAGAAGAGAAGAAATGTGTTCACTACAGAATTTAGACACAAACAATCGGGGCTAGGTTTGGAAATTAGGTCCTTCTTCTGAAACTAAATGTGTATTTCTTCTACTGCAGCCAAGTTCTGGCTTGTCAACCTTTACTTTTCTGAATTGCCGTCATTGCTAATTTAGTATATGCTCAAGAAGAGCCACATAACTAAAAATTATTGTCGATCACTAAGGCAGGAATGTCTTTTTTCGAAGTATTTTTGGCAGATATACAATGAATACTTCCAGTAAATGTACCATATTATTTGAAACAGTGAGGGTTGCTGAAAGCCTGGCACAGAATTGACTAGAAGATGGAGACTCTTTCTGCGATAGAGGTGATCAAAATTAAAATTGTTCAAAATCCAGAGATTGCAGAAAAATATGCAGATGAAAAATCAAAATTTCAACTGGGTACGAGAAAAATAAGATACCAGTTCCGTGATGTTCCCCACACTTTCTCTTCCTCCCAGTGCAACAGTGTTCATGTAGACCTAGCAATTCATTCAGACGAGGAAAGATGTTGATATTTGTGCATAATATAAATATTGTTGAGAGTGCCAACTCGACTAGAGATATGGCCTATGCAGTGCTTATAAAGCTTGGATAATCCCTTACAAGTTTTGTGGGTTGAGTTGTGTCTAACTCAAATTTAAGATGGTATCAAAGTCTATCCTATGTCTCTTATTGGACAAAGATATATGTTATTCCACCCGTATTTGTCCCCGCTCCAGATGTCTAATCCTGTGCGTGAAGGGTGTGTTGAGATCCATGTTATTCCACCTGCATTAATCCACTCTTCAAATGTCTAGTCTTGAATGGAATTGGGTGTGTTGAGAGAGCCACATCGACAACAGATATGGCCTTATAAAGCTAGGTCAATTCTTATCTTACAAGCCGGTTTTGTGGGGTTGAATTAGGCCCAATCTAGATTCTAAGCGTGTGTTTGGTTGGAGGGGAGGGAAGATGTTCAAGTTTTTGTATATGGTTCAAATTTTAGGAGGGGAGGGGAAGAGCAAAATCCCTCTTTGAGTCGATTTTGCTCTCCCTCCATTTTGGAGGGATTTGGAGGGGAGGGGATCCGTATAACTAAAAAACCATTTAAAATCCCTCCCCTCCCCTTGAACCAAACACAACCATTAAAAAAATTTCCTCTCCCCTCCCCTCATTTGAGCCAAACGTATCTCTACTTCCCTCCCCTCATTTGAGCCAAACGTATCTATACTTCCCTCCCCTCCATAAATATTCAAAGTTCTCTCCACCTTTTATCTAAAACTCATAACGCCAGCAGTTAAACATATGTCATAATCAGATATGAGTACAACCCTAATACTCTAGCAATTTTGGAGTATGTGAGCTTCATAGTTCAACAGTCAGCAACTTAGATCTAGCTTGAGAATTCAGAAATTTTTGTTAATATATGAATTAAAGGAAGGATGTATAGGGGAATAAATAAAGGAAAAACGGAACATTTAAATAAAGGAAAAACGGAACATTTAAATGAACTATATACCAACTTTGCAATAAATGAATTAAAGGAAGGATGTATAGGGGAATAGAATCTACAAAAATCCCAACCCTTTTGACAATGAACTTGGATGCCCTTGGGCAAAAAATTAATGATCATGTGTCTATATTTTATTCCATAATACTATAACTATCTTATAGCTGAAATACTCAATAATCAAATATATACACTAAATAAATATATATGTGTCTATATATATATATATATATATATATATAAATAAATAAAAGATTAAGAAAATAGCTTCTAAGCATTAGTATTTAACAACACATCAAAACCTATGAAAAAGAAAGTCCAGAAGATTAATAAGATAAACAAATATTTACAGCTGGTTGTTTCAAGTAAAACTTACATATTAGGAAAGAAATGAGCTTATACCCTTGGGATAGATCTATCTTCTACCAAGTTGAGTTTTCTGAGGGCAGCTCTTACGCATTTGGATTTCCCCACGCTAGAAGAGGACCAGACATGACTTACAACCTACACAATGAAATATAATATCAGGCACACATATGAGTTCCTATATTTGAATGTAATTACTCCCTGTAGTTCATCATAATTCAAGAAAACTAATTATGAGTATTAATTTATATTACAAAATGTAAATACATAATGTACAGGGAATGTCACACTCGGTCTCTATTTTGTGGTCTCTTTTTTTATATCCTACCTTCTTGCATACTTCAAGTCCATGTTGTGAATGATTTTTTCATCTATGTTCTTGATCTCTGTTTGCAGGTCTATAGTTTACTATTGATTAAGAAAGTTGTTAAAATTGAATAATTTAATATTTTTGAACAAATATATATTATATTATAGTATAAATTATTTACCTTCTTTATTAATCTTCGGAATAGCAGTCACCCTGCTACCCGTAATCCCTCAGTCCGACTATAGCATATCTTGGATCATCCTCTATAATCTCTCCTTACTGTTATTTGTACTAGTATAGCATCTCATACTTTCTAACTAACTCTCACTAACCCACTAATTAATTAATAGTGTTACCTATCAATAACTCATAACACTGGTATATGTAAATAAACCAAACTAAACTAAAACATATAATGAAGGCGTTGCAAGTACCTGGTTTAGTGAAACTTCGAGCAAATGAAGAACTTTCTCAAAATTAGAGGAAAAATTATCCCATGCAAGTGTCATTGTCAGAATAGAAACATTGTCCATCTCATCTAACTCAATCTGTCATGACAAAAATTACAGTTAAAATGTCAGTAATGACATCAAACATTATTGTAACTTCGGTGACAATAAGAATACAGAGTTAGCAATTTACGTTAATCTATGGCTATAATACTGATAAACCTATACCTGGGGGATGAAAAAGCTAAAATAACCATCCTCGCGCTTCATGGAAACTGAAACATTATCTAAATTTATATCCATAAAACCATAGGCCACTATATCGGTTGAATCAGTAGAGATGTATCTGCAGAAATAAATTCATTATTTGGTTAGTTCAAAATAAGTCAAATTCCAAGTTTAACCAGATACCACCACAATTAACTTATAAATGAAGTTCCATGGCACCTTCTGATAAATGTTTCTGTGAACCGCTGATACATATGGCATGAACAACAACTCAAGTTCTGCTTAGATCCAAATATGTCTTAATATTTCCCCTCACCCTTGATCCACCATAGACTACACAAGGGTTTATGCTTCAAGGACAGCAACTACGCATTTACATCCATTGCTGATTTTTAAAGGTCGGTTTTTAGTCAATGCACTTAAAATATTTATAAACTCGTCTTCTCTCCTTCCAAATCCTCCAATATACGAGAGGAGTCATAACTGAATCAGAAGGGAATTTGTTCTGATGCCCTCCAAAAACAAAGATCAATCAAACAAGAAAGATTTAAAATAATCCTTTCACTCCCTTCCGTTTTACCCTAACCAAACACTAATGTACTGTAATGCCCTCCACTCACATTCTAATTCTTATAGCCATGTGTCTCCTTAGCATATCCACAAAGAGTCAATAAATATTAACTTGAATATCCAGCCATCATGGCCAGGGAGAAAAACGGAACCAAAATGAACAAAAAAACGATTGAAGTAACTGACCTTTTGATCAAACTCTTCTTTCCAGGGGAAGAATGTACAAAAGAAACTGCAGCACCAATGCCAAAAACTCCACGGCTTCCATTCACATTGAGTGACTTATACGTGGGACTATCCATGTTTTTGGAAACAAAAATCAGAGGAAACACTACGGATGACTCTGGTTGACAGCAAAACCAACTCAACGCCTTAGGACTCGGAGGCACCACCACCTAAACAATCAAACACACACATCCACATAACAGAAGATCATCATTCTGACATTTTCTCCCCAACTTCTAGTTGCTTTATGCGACCTCACAGGATACTATAGGATATCAATTTCATTATTTGGCTTCATGTTGAAGATTTGGGGTTTTAGTCAATTATAAGAGCTTAAATATAATTGATAATTTGATATTAACTTAATAGTAGTAACTTGATAAAAGTTTGATAAAAAAGACTAAACATTAATCCTAATTTATAGGGATACATAGAACCGTGATAGTAAATAAAAAGGAAAATCAGAAAACAAATAATGATAATAATAAATATAATGGAAATTAACACTAAGAGATACTCTAAGATTAGAAACTAATTTATTGGGATACATAGACCCATGTCACACAGTGATGTCAAATATAGCCCGTTTCCAAGCATGCTAATAATATATGTTTGGATTCATTTTTGTAGGAGGAAAGTGTATAAGACACATAGAATTGACTTTGAAATTTTCAGATATTCTCAGGTAGAATTGTTTTACCTCCAAAATAGATTATAATCTGAAGATAAGTTTTCACGTTTTGTCTCATAGCGTGATTTTTATCCTCAAATTTATCATTGAACTCATTTAGACATATATTATTTTAGATTGAAGCATTTTTAACCAAAATCAATTTTCTCCAACACAACATAATAATTGACTTCACATTAGCACAACACAAATTCCAACAAAAAGAAGAAGAATATAGTACAACTCTGCATAGACATTGATGTGTGAAATAAATAGGAAGAGATACCTGAAACCTAAGGAATCCAGTAGAGCAAGAAGGCGGTGACATCTTCAACATTTCAAGAGTATCCTTGAATTTCTGAAGACCTTCTTCTAACGTAAGCGCGGGAGGAAGAGTCCGCGTTACACAGTGCTCGAAAACCACTTGGTATTCTTCTTCAACGTCGTCGTTTAGAGACACTGGTACATCGAACCTAACTCCTCTAGTAACACGAGCCATCGGGAGAAGTCTTCGAGTAACTCCATTGCCCAAAGCTGCTGAAGGAGAAGAAGGAGAAGAAGTGAAGGAATGTGAATTGAGTGGGAGAATGAGAAACGATGTGCCATTGCAGAGGGTTGAGGATCGGAACGGTGGTAGTGGTAAATACATGATTAGATTAGAACGGAAGGAAGGGGATAACGAAACAGTGAATTTCAGTGAGAAATGCAAGCAAGATATGGTTATGAGTGTCTTTTTTTACATTTTAATAAACGATCACCTTTCACTATCTTACCATTTGTTGATGTCTTTTTTTTAAAAAGAAAATATATGTGATATCCTATCCAAGAGTTTTAACACTAGCTCGTTTCTGAATTGGAACACAAAATCTCTAGTTAAGTTAGAAAAGATCTGAATTATCTCATCCAAACACTTTTGTCTATTTGTTATTTTCCAGTACCACACTTGTTCCCATTTAACTATTATAATGAATTGATTTTATATTTTTTTTTCTGGTTACACATTTTAATTTTCGGTTACATTCTTGATTTTAATTAGGTTTACACAATCTTCATTCAAGTTTTTTTTATGAGTAAAAGGGGGAGAACCCACAACAACAAACAATAAGGTAAAAAAAATAAAATTAAAAGTTTCTAGAAAAGATAAGATAGCTTCTATCGGTCAACAAAGTTAAGGAAGCAAAAGTAGAAATAGAGAGAAAAAAACTATATTTTCACTAGATAAGGAAAGTTCAAACTTTGAGAAGGAGTTCACTACTTGGTTAGCTTCGCAACGAACAAGTCTAACTAAAAAACAAGGATGAGACAACGTGCAACTGTTTAAGAGCTAAGATAGTGCAACTTGAGAATATGATTCAATTCCTAGCTTAGTCAAACCTCGATCAAAGGTATATTTGACACTTTTAAGAATAGTTCAAAGCTCTACATTGGTAATCCAACAAACAACAATGTGCACTGAAAATCCAAACAACAAGCCACCGGCATGGTTTCTCTCTATTGATCCACGTGAAACTTTGTCGTCAAAGTGAGAAACAAGATCATCACAATTCAGAAGCAACCAAACCTTCATCTGGAGTGTTTCTCTAGAAACTTCTAGGATGCAAAAGGGTATTGGAACGAGTCCCTACTTTGAGATGCATATTCAGGCTAACAATAATAATTTTCCTGACGTTTCGTCATGAAAACATTAGAACCAATCAAAGATACAACATTAAAAAAGATGTAGTCATTACGAGTTCTCTAGATATTGTCCACACCAACCATAAAACTTGTGTTCCAATCTGTTTGTAACATACATAACTGCTTTAAGGATTTCCTGCCGTCCCACAAATCATCACGAGTCTTTTTAGCATGCTTTGTCCTCACTCGCATGCATCATAGAAAACTTCCTAGAAGGTCACTTATCCAAATAGTGCTCCAATTCAAGCATATTTAACTGTAGAGTTCTTATGTGATGGGCTCCCAAAAAGAATATGCATTTTGTTGGTATAGATAGTACATATCAATCCTTATAATCCTTCCTTCAACTATATAATCTGATACCTACATTACATTTGGATCTCTCTCATTCCAATATGATTTAGTTCATTCATGTGCGCTTTTTTCCAAGAGGTGTCCCAAGAGCTAAACATTGTACGTGTCTTATGCACCGACAATCATTCCCTCTATCGTCATCCTTATGCGTCACATTGTTGCTCATCCAAAAGAACCCTACAAGTTAAACACAAGTTAAATACAAGCCAAAAATTAAAATCAAAATTCCAAAAAATGGACGGAAGAACATCACAAATAACATTCTATTGTAGATCTCCATTAGCCTTTTTATTTCCATATAGGAGTCTATTATAGATCTCAAAACTTCATAATAGCTATTGCAAATATTTAATTGTTTTGATAAGAAATTTTTATTTTAACCCAACAATTTGGGAATATGGTGATGCAAAAATGCAATTAAAAGAGATAAATGCACTAGATTAAAAACAAAATTTTCCTCTATGGATCCTTAAGAATAGTCATGAATTATGTTCAAAAAATAATAATTCATGTAGCGTGATAAACCTTTAATGACAATCACTATCATGAGTATTGCTCTATCAGCAACGCCTCTACGTAGTTCACACGAGCATACCTCTAATGGAGCAGCCTCAGTTTCAGTGCTAGTAGATGAATGAGACTAATGACGGCATTTGGGGTTTTGGACGGCTAGGGTTTTTAATATTTTTTTTATTGCACGCTTGTAATTATGTATAAGGGTTTATTTAAAAAAAAAACCTTTATAATGACCTAGCATACTGTAGCTTATGCTATTTCATGTTTCCCTTAAACAGCACATGTCGCTTATGGTGTTCCACGTTTCACATAATTTAGGTTGATGCATCACAAGATCTAACCACTAGATTAATAAGTCTTACTTATTTACATTTTAACTCCTCATTAATATGTTCACATTGTGTGACCCAGTAGGTTCCCAAGACGTTGGTAATAATATTAAATAACTTATGTAATATTATTAACATGGAGCAATATCTAGAAATACATCAATGTCATCCCAAGTAATGAGAATGTCTTGTGATTTGACATAATATTTCTACAATAATGAACTCGTGTATAATCTCTCTTTTGCATTCATATCGAACTCAAGGCTTAAAATATATCACACTTGTATAGTTTGATATATCATTTCTTGATGCCTGAGTATACTTTACAATAGTCAATATCTTATATCGACTTATCTCAGTATGATCATGCATTTAACAATTATACTTTATCAATAAGCCTAAAGATATTAGCCTCGTTATGTGGGAGGGGGAAAATCACATTGGGGTCACTTATGTCCCTGAACATGACTCATTGAATGTTCACTTAAATAACTTTATAATTGTCTTATTATAGATAACTTTTGACAACAATAAAATAATCAATTCCTCATCTAGGGATCATAGTGGTTTCAAGTCTACAAATGGCATACACTTTTTTTTACTATGAGAATAACTTTTGACACTTACATAACACACTATGCAGTATTCTCACGACGGATCAATCTAGTATACATTCATCCTAATGTATACTGATGCTCTTACTTGATATATTATATTCATAATATATGAGATAGAGTTATCATATGACAACATAATAGTCTCGATTGTATTATGATGGACCTCTATTATAATCCTCGGCTACGGATGTTTGAGAGTGAAGTTCTATAAAAGCTCACAATCGAGTCATTTACTCGATGTTTTATCTAAATGAATTTCAATTAAGGATTTTATTATATTAAACAAACATAATAATTGAAATATCTTATATTATACATAAACAACACAATACAATGAAAAATTGTAACATTCAACAAAACTATTTATTTTATATTAGTGGTTTGATTTTCGAACTTGTTCATAGTTATAACATTTTATTTTTATATATTTTTTCAGCCAATTGAATCCTACAAATTGACGAAGTGGAGATTTCCTTTTACAAGGAAAAATATCTTAAGAGGTTAGTTTATTTATTTATTTGTTATGCTCTTCGTTTATTTTATATTTATAAATTCTTTTATTGTCATTCAACTCTATTTTAAAAGATATATATAGTTTAGTGATTAAAGTTTTTTAATAGAGTTAAATTAGGTGTGGGGAGACCAAATGTTAATCTTTTTATTTACACCTTGTTTTTATTTTTATTTAGGGTTCCATCTTTTTAATTTTTGTTTATGCCATGCCCTAGGTTTAGGTTGTTTGGGCATCATTTAAGGTTGGTTTATTAAAAAAATTATTTGTTCCAGTTTTTATTTGTTTATTTTAATTTGTTTTCAATTTAAAAAAGTTTTAAGATTAAGGTTCTTATTTAGACTTCAAACTTTGTTGATCTAGTTTGTTTTTAATTAACTGTACTTTTTTTTTATTTAATTTGTGTTTTTGGTTAGTTATTTTATTGTTATTGTTTCGATGTTTGGTTTTGATTCTTGTCAAATTTTTTTTTTACTTTTACATACTATTTTATGAGGACGAGGTTT
>JBBPBR010000007.1:17501231-17514045 GCA_037974775.1 Cicer pinnatifidum | reverse complement strand
CCGGAACTATTCTATCCTAAACAAGATTCATTTAACAAGTGTTCTAAATATATTTGTTAATAATTTAAAAAAAAGAAAAGGAAAAAAAGTTTCATTATAACTTTTTAAAATTTGGAAGGGATTATATACATACCAAAATGGTTTAAAAAAAAAGTAAGGCTTTTAAATTTAAATGTGTTAATGCAACACTTCCAAATTTATATTTTGATATATTAAGTGGCTCAACAAATGCACAAAAATACTTATTACCATTTTCCATTATATGATTATATCACATTGACAATAAATGGGTTTCATAGGCCATATATATTAGATATGAAAATGTCTCGTAATTAAAACAAATGAATCTCGTCGTGAATCCAACATAAAATCTAATAATTGATTTGCATTCAAAAATAAAATCAATATCACAAACTTAATGGCTCATTACCTCACGTATTCACGCTATAACTTCTTTCATTCTTTTTCAATTGATAGTATTCTGTTATATTAAACCCGAGAATTTTAAAATAATTTTACAAATACGTATAATTAAATTTTATTGACTTTATTTAAGTGTAATATAATATTTGAATTCAAATTTTTAAACAGTTAAAATAACCGCATTAACGAAATTAGTATATAGTTGGTCCTTCAATATTTATATTTATAATAATAAAATAAAAATTAACATCTATATTTTTCTAAACAATAAAATCTCGAAGGTGTGAATACGGGATTCTCTTGACAGCAAAAAATGCTAATTCTTAATGGTGTGTTTAATTGGAGAGATGAAGCTTCTTATGAAAAGAAAAAAAAAAACGATTTTTCTATTTTTAAAATTTGATCCATTATTATTGTTACAGGTAACAGTTAGGAATTGACAGATAGCCAAACAGTGCCTTACTTGTTTGGTAACTCACTGTCTCATTCTCTCTCACCTACTTACTCATGTCATGGGTGTAGGTTTCTCAAAATCTTTCAAATCCAAATGTGAAGTTGCAGCCAGTAAAACTAAAAAGGGCAAATTAGTAAAACAAAATAAACCACAGAAGGATATAACAAAAAGGGTAATAATAATCATAAATCATAATCTTCATTATCAACGCACACGCACTCATAATACCCATAACCACCGAAAAAACAGGACCTAATCGATTCCATCGATCCACGCTTATATATATCCAATTCTGAATTCACAACACTTTCTTCACTTTCTTTTCTTTTCTCTTCTTTTCTTTCTTTCTTTCGTTCTTTGCAACATTATCGCATTTCTAATTAACCAGATTCGGATTCATTCCGATTTTCTTTCTCTTTCCCGAGAAAATTTCTGAAATAAAATTCCACCACGACGAACACGATTGATAATTATTATGGATTGGATTCAACGATTCAAGTCCATTGACTTTCACCATGAATCTTTCCCTGCTTACGAGGATTTCTACCTTCTCCCTTTCTTCGCTCTCTTCTTCCCTTCTATTCGCTTCCTTCTTGATAGATTCCTTTTCGAGGTATACACTCTTTCATTTTTTTTTTCTTTCTTTTTTTCTTTTTATGCTTTTCTTTCTTTTTTTTTTTGAATTTTTTAATCCGTGATTTTTGTACTGTGTTTTATTACTTTCTATCGATTATTAATTTATTTAGAGATACGACTATGTAATGTAATTATGTAACCATTGTTTTTTTTCTTGGAAATTTTGGAATGCATTTATTCAAAACTTCGAATTTTGTGTTTCTCATACGTTTTGTTTTCTTTTGTTTTTTAGAACTATTTTTAATTAATATTCGAATAATGTAGTGCCTTTTTTACTATATTTACATAAACGTGATAGTGCCTGATACGTTTTTTTTTTCTTTCACCTGGTAATGAGTGAATGTGGTTGTGAAATGAAAATATTGTACGAAATAGAGTAGATGTTAATTTATTGAAAAGTTTTGCGGCATTTATGATACCTTTTTGTATATCATTAAAAGGGTTGTTATTATAGTAGCATCACCTTTATATGTAACTATCTATCTATGTATACACACAATATGACCACTACTTGGCAAGCTCTTTAATGTTATGTACCTACTGTCTACATCTACACAGAATTGCCTCAGCTACTTTTTATATTGGATATGTAATATGTAACAAGTACTTACTATTTTGTAGTTTGAACTTTTAAATACAATGCATTATATGGATGCTTCTTTTTTTCCATTGTGGTTCATTTAAGTCAATGTGTAAGTGTGTAGTTCTGAGTAATAATGTTAACATTTTTTACCCTTTTATTTTCCTCTACGTCTTCATTACTTGTGCCTAAGAGTATATGGATGAAATTCAAAGAAAAGTATTTGTAGTTTTTTCAATTTTGAAGTCTTGGTTGTCTTTGTTATCAAACTTTTATGATGTGTAAGTTGCCCTTTACTGGGTTGTGGTAATTTTTTTTAATGAGTATTTTTAGAATTTTTCCTGGTTATGTTTAATCAACTTGAAGTGGGAGAAATTTACAGAAAGTGGCAAGAAGGATGATTTTCGGAAAGGGGAACACGATGTTGGACTACCAGACAGATGATAGAAGAAAAAGGATTAATAAATTTAAGGAATCAGCCTGGAAATGTATTTATTATCTCTCAGCTGAGGTTCTTGCTCTGTCTGTAACTTATGATGAACCTTGGTTTACCAATACAAGAAATTTTTGGGTGGGGCCGGGGAGTCAGCTCTGGCCAGATCAAAAGATTAAGTAAGCTTATTTCTTTACATGTTCAACTAATGTGGCAATTCAGCTACAATGTTAATCTGTTTTTTGTTATTATTTTTCCTTTAGATCAATTTTATATTAAAGTTAAGCTTGCTGATAAAGTAGTGTCATTTTGATATTTCAGGCTGAAATTGAAGGCAGTATATATGTATGCTGCTGGATTTTATTCTTACTCCATTTTTGCTTTAATATTTTGGGAAACAAGGCGCTCTGACTTTGGGGTTTCCATGAGTCATCATGTTGCTACCGTCATTCTCATTGTGTTGTCTTACATTTGTAGGTATGTTTTTCATTGACCTCAGTATGTCTTGTCATCCAAGTTATTTTCTGTGAAACTTTATTTTTTGGCAATATTCTATTGTAATTGTTTGATTTGTCTGGATTTATTCATTTCAAGCTCCTTATCGAAAACAGTTGAATGTGCTTTCTCATATTAACCTCATAGGTTATGACTTATGAGATGCACTACAAATGAATTTTGAAACTTGAAACAACTTTTCTAACTAACAGATATAAACATGTGTGCACACACACACACATGAGAGAGTGAGAGAATTCTGGACTAATATGCTCGCTGGTTCTATTTTCTTTTAATGTATTTTGCTTTGATAGTTTTCTATTACAGTATTGTGTTTTCTTTTCTATGTTTAATACATTCAGGTTTGGTCGTGTTGGATCAGTTGTTTTAGCACTTCATGATGCTAGTGATGTGTTTTTGGAGATAGGGAAAATGTCCAAATACAGCGGTGCTGAAAGAACGGCTAGCACTGCGTTTATTCTTTTTGTTTTATCTTGGATCATATTACGCCTCATTTACTACCCATTCTGGATTCTTTGGAGTACAAGGTTTGTATTAGTTCATTTCCCAATTTACATTCTTTCTGCTTTCTATTATATTTTCTGGTCCTCACCTATTTATTATGTGGATTCTTATCTTGGTTAATAACAATATGATGTCCTCCCTTCATATACTTAATGCAAGTGTTTTTTTTACTGTTTTTGTTAGGATATAGAATAAAGGGAAACTAGAGTTGTTAAAGTAGTTATGAGTAATTAAAAGTTAGTTATGTTTTTGTTTTCGTAGTTAGAGTTTGCTAGGTAGTTGTTTTTGAATCCTTTTCCTCTTGTCCCTTGTATGGGAAGTCTATAAATTAAGGCTTCCCCTCCCTTAGAAAAGATATTATGCAAAACTTCATTTTTTTCTAACTGTCATTTTGGTTGTGAGGGCATATTTGCCCTTGGAGAGATTCTTTCATATTATTTCTTATCTTTTTCTACATATTAGTGTACTTCCTCTATATCCCTGTAATCCAGACTCTTGGATTCCTAACAGTTATACACTCTGAAAGGATGCTTGCCCCTGTTGCTCTTCAGATTCAAGTTGTCATTTTTTGATAAGATTTACATGTTTTTCCAATTCGATGCAATCTTATCAAAATGGTAGCTGTACTGTTTTAGTATTTTATCCCTTTATTTTTCTTTTATTTTTTGCCTCTAATTTTTCTTGTTAATGGTTAACTTTTCCTTTATATTGGTGCCTTTATCACAAATCAAGTGCTTGGAGATGCTTATTAATTAATGGTTTATATTATGTATTGGAGTACAACAATGTTTAGTGTTTGGTAATTTTTTAGAGCAGTTACATTATTCATCCATGTCAAAGCATGCATGTTTTGTTATGATAAAAAACTTGGTGAAAACTCTAATCAGTTGCCGCTAGTACCAGAAAGAAAAAGAAAATAGAATTATGTTTAGGATAATTGTGAAGCCATTGTATTGGTTATGGTTAGTTTCACTATAGATTTTTATCAATTATTGGCATTCTCCTCCCGACCTTGTCTATTTAAGAAGTAGTGTTGTACACCTTTGATTCTTATGACGTATGTACATGCCATGGAGTTTCACATTTGAACTGTTGAAGAATGTGGAAAATTTATCAGCGTAATGTTAATATGGGAATAAAACCTCATGCCATATTTTCACTTAATTAGCTCGCGGTGAAAGTTGTGTCTATCACTCATAAATATTCATAAATTTTGGTAGAGGCCTACCGATTTGATGTTTGAGAAGAAATAAAGGCATAATTTTTACATGAGAAGATCTGTTACCTTACCTGTGTCATACATAAAAAGTTAGAGAAACAGAGTCGCACCTGCCTGCATCATTAGATTTACATCTTGACCATTGCATTATTATTTTTATATTTGTTTCCCTCTCTATAAGAGTTGTGTCCAGCATTTCAAATTTTGAATGTAATTGGCCAGGGTTTAATGATAAGGAGTAAGGACATATTGGCCTGCTCAACTGGTTTGATTGGTTAAACCCATGGTCCTGAAGATGTATTTTTATATAACTTGTTTGCTTTAAGGCAATTGTCATTGTATTATGCAGTTGTAGGTTTAACAAAATCCTTCTTATTCTAAACAACATGTCAATCAATCTATTTCATTCTCTCCTTTTTATACTGTCCATTGTTAGTTCTTGTTAGTCATTACTAGGCATGCTCATGTTTGACCTTTGAAAATCAAGGATAAAGGCATGTAGGACCGTGGTTACTAGTTTGCAATATTTTACGTTTATACATAAATCATTTGAAATCATTGTCGGTTCAAGTGTTTTATTTTCTTCCCTTTTTTGCCAGCTATGAAGTTCTTCTCACCTTGGATAAGGAAAAACACCAAGTGGATGGTCCGTTATATTATTATATGTTCAACAGTCTTCTATATTGCTTGCTGGTTCTGCATATTTATTGGTGGGTGCTGATATATCGGATGCTTGTTAAACAAATCCAAGCAAGAGGAAAACTTAGTGAAGATGTTCGATCTGGTAAGTTTATTCTCTGCCTGGATTCCTGATGAATTGCGAAAACTTCTGAAAAGAATATTCCTTATGCATAATATCTTACATTTACATAAAATATAAATAGACATAAAAAGTCATGATGTATTATGATTGTTAGATGTTCTGGCTTGAGTTATTGTCAACTCAATCTGGAATCTGGATTTAAAATGTAGGTTGACTTATGCTTGGGTTATTTATAATCTTTTGGTTTAATTCCCTAACTCAATGGAAATACTGAAGTTACTGATTGGCAAAAGAATATGTTGTGAGGATATTTTTGTTACATAATCCATTTGATGTGTTTATTACAGAATCAGAAATTGATTGTGTTTTATTCAATCAATCCGAAGTTGTTGTAGTTACGATATTGGCTTTAGTTTGTAAATTTTTAACTATGAAGCTATATGTGTTTTGCTTAACACAATTTCTTTAACTAGTTATGTGATCATAAACTGCTACATTCTCTTTATGCAGATTCAGATTCAGATTCAGAACATGAAGATTGAGTAGGAAAGCAAAAGCGTTATGTAATCATAAGGCAAAGGTGAATATAATATACTGGGAAGTTGTTTTTCTCCCTAGACATAACATAGTGAATATAACATTACACGTGAAAGAAAAATGTTGGCAATTCACACTCTTTTTCGTACAAATTTTTTTATCGGGTAAAATTCATGTGAGTCCCATCAATTAAGAAGTGGGACAGTTAAACGTCACCCGATAATACTGTGTTGAAAAGTGTATCTAAGGAGTGTGTTGGTATATCATCGTTCTTCATACAAATCACTTTTGAAATGTTGGTGATGTCAAATTGTCTATATTTTGTTCAAAGGAGGTCAATTTACCATCTCTATATTATGAACTAAAACTTATTTCCACCGCAAGTTTTAACAGTTGAAGCTTAAAAGGGAACTTAAAAAGAAAATAGTTTACACCTCTGCCCATCTCTCCGTCTCTCTCTCAAAATGCATGTTTCATGCTTACGTATGATTTTTTGTGCTAGCATGACCTCATGGTAACATTGGCATTTGAGGCATAAGAGATAATTTACATACATATTTGTTAGGTGTTGAGATAAAAAGAAATTCAAAATGAAATATAACTGTAGTTGTTTGAAATCAATTATGTATAATGGCCTTTTTCACGGGAAATGCTGTTTGGTTTTATTTCTTGCAGATGAAGTGGTTAGCTTCAAATGTTTTATCTGCCTTTGGCCACAGTATTAGTCATTTTCAAATGCTCATTCAAATTGGAGGGAATTGTATTTATACTGATTCGAGAAGAGACTACGGAACCGATTTAAAAGGGAAGCAAATGGAGGGAAATTTTCAATCTTCTAAATTATTTGTCTATGTAGCACCGCCAGAAGTTCAGGTCTGCTACATGCCATTTTGTTATAATGGTTTGACTTTGTTGAATATTTGTCCCTCAACATTCATTCAAAAATTCAAACTACAACTTTGAGGACTGTGACCATTAATGTATACTATTTCTGGCACAAATTTTTTCCTTGGTTTCCACATATTGGAGAATGAAATTGTTGTTCCTGATTGCCACAAATTTTACTGGTCTTGTTAAACTATGTTGACTGGAGGATTTTATTCTAATTTATTAAAAAAAGGAAATGTCTATTATAAATTGTTTTGCAAGTCGATTTCGATAATGTCTCTTCTTTAGAAAGTTGCTTTTGTCAGAAGCCTTTTTTTCGCAAGATCTTTTAAAAGAAATGTTGGCGGAGTTGCAAAAGGGAGCATAGTTGAGGAATGAATTTAACATCGATATTTACCATTACAAGTTTTACGATTTTATATTTTGGGCAAAAAGATATTTCAAGGATAAATTGTTATATTTTATTTTTTTTAACTAAATGAGCTTGGCTAAGTTGGCTAAGCAATGTTGAGCTGGTTAAGTAGGATTGCGTTTCAATCTCCACAAAAAAATTTCAGCAACTATCTAAACATCCAAGTGTGAATTAGTTCTATATTTGGTCTGATTAGTCTGAATGACCCAATCACGTATAGAGATAAGAGTCATATAAAAAAATATAATTAGTTTAATTGATAAAAGTTATTTTGATGAAAATAAAAAAAATTGTAAATATAAAGAACATAATAGTTGGAAGTTTTTAATTTAAAGATCTCGACTAGTAAGACCGATATAAAATTATGATGAATTGTAATTTTTTTTTAATCCTATGGTTCTTAAGAGAATAAAATCTTATTAACCAATTTCTTAAATGATTTATCTTTAATTAAATTTATTAACCATTTAAATACATTTACTTGATTGAATTATAAATTGATTTATGTCTGATGTTGATGTAAGAAATCAAAAGTATCAATTAAAAAATTTAAATAAAATAAAAATACTCTTTAGATACTTGAACCCTTTAATTATTTAATCGGAAATTTGATTCATTAATGATCTTTATAGAAAAATATATGTTGAAATAAATTTACTCTTTAAACAGATTTCATTTGTACAGGAGATACATTTGTTTATCCAGAAAAAAATCTCTTTTCATTATTTAGATTTTATGAAAACATTTTGGACAGTAAAGACAATGAAAAAAAAAAAGGTAAGAGGGAACGCCACCCTTGACAGTAGCTTGTAGAAATCTACAAAAGCATGCAGGAGGGCCATGAAGAATAGTCAAACTTGAGTTTCAGCTGCTCCAAATTTTGCTAGAAAGTTAGCACAATGATATTTATATATTTACGTATACTGATTCAGTGATTCTTTTCACTTAAATTTCACATTTTGCAATAATAAAATAATTTATAAGCATGATAGTCAATGGTGAAGCTAGATATTTTTGTAATTTTTTTTTCTTCTTGAATCGATATCATATTCTTAATATTATCCTCGATTTTTGGTTGTTGCCGTGTTAACCAATATAAGTTTGATAGTTTTGCTAAAGGGTTTTTAATTTTTTTTTTTATCTTTTTTGTTTTCTTGGGGCATTGACTCTATATTTAAAAAAAAGAAATATTACATCCAACTTATTTTTTTGACGGAAGACACCTAACTTTATATTCCGACTCACATCAGTTGTGACAAAATCATGCCGCAATTGATTTTGTCAATTTTAATCAATTTTTTTATTCTCTTAATACTTTTTTAATATCTCGATTAATGCCACAATTATTTATGTCAATTCTGTTAATCAGCTAGTTGACTCGTTTGCTTAGAGGTTGTCATATAAACCGCATTTGCAATAAATTTGTGACATATATGCTCCAACTTAAAGAAAAATGTTCAAAAACAAATTTAACATGTTCATAGTTCATATTATTTAAATAGCAACTAGTTATGAATTAGGGATATAGTTACTCTAATGGAGGAATTGATTGTTTTTCAATTATTGGTTGATTCTTTGGTTTTTAAATTTCTGATTATTGTTGATTATAAGGTTATCCTTTAAAATATTTTAGTATATTGTGCGAAGTTTAAATTTAGTGTCTTATATTTTTTTATATAGATTTTTATTTTAATGAATTTTATTATATTTGATGTAATATTAATCAACTTGTTATGTTTTTTATACATATTAATCAATTTATTTTGGATCTTATAACTCATACAATGATAATAAATTTCATTATAATTATGCGATTAACTTCCTTTTGCATGATAAGATTCCATTCTCATCGCAATAAGAGAGAATATTTTTTAGAGGAAAAAATACAAACAATTATTGGTAAAAGAAATTCTTAAAGAAAGTAATTTAAATTTTGTGTTCTTCTTCCCAAACTTAATTTAAGGACATGTGAGTAACTAACGTATGATAATTGATAAGCAAATGTTATAAATAGTTAGTATGTATGTTAGGGGAGAGGGAAATATTAGTGTCAGAGATTGATCAATCTATGAACCTCTTGCATGCAAAACCACTAGGCTAATCGTTCGGAGACAAAATCAATCATTTGTTATACATATTTAATTATAAATTTAACAATTTATAAATTTAAAATTTTAGACTTAAAGTTTAAGAAGAACAAATATTGAATTACTCAAACTTTAATATTGTTTCACTATATAACTTTGTATACTATATTTTAACTATAAAAATAAAATTTTAGTATCTCTAAAATTTTAGTCTTATGCAAGCATACCCTACTTAGAACCGTTTGCAGTTTTAAATATTTACTTCCTAGAGACAATATCTATGTGACAGTAACTTTTTTCCAAAACAATATACTTTAACAAGTGGTGTGGGTTGTTAACATCCACAAGTAATAAATTTCTCATTAAACATGACAATAGAGTGGGACGAATTTTGCCTCCTCATTCATGTCTTCAACAGGTTTTGGGTTTCTCCGTCCACACCCGTTTATATTTATAAATTTAAAAATCATATATATTATAATTAGTATAATAAAATAATTATTATTAGACAATAATAAAATTAAAAAAAATCAAAAGAGATAAAATTATAATTTTTAATATTTAAAAAAATATTAAGTATATATACAATACGTATATATAAAATTTAAATATTGTAATAATATTACTTCCAGGGCAGATTCGGTTGCAGGGTGAATATCACCACCCCAAACCCATTCTCGTCTTCGAATTTTAATCTCGACGAAAATTCACACCCGCAATTAATTAAAGCGAATTTTCTTAACTCAAATCAAACGAGTTCAAGTGGATTCATGTAAATACGAGTTATGTTGTCGTCCCTATTTGTCATCACGCACTAGTGAAGTTGTAAAACATTGATTTAAGAAAAAAAATATGAATAGTGAAGATTTCATATAAGCAACTTGAGTAGGCCATACATTTTTATATTTTTATTATTTAGACGTTGACCTAGCTAAAAAACATTAATTATAATGATGGAATTTAAAATTGACCATTTGATTTTTTAATTTACAAAGTGACCTCTTTACTTATTTTGATATTAATTTAAACATAATTATAGTAGCTTTTTTATGACTCAGCATTCCTTTTAGAAAAGTAATTTGAAGAAAAGAAGAATGTAAAGATCTAAAATGTATTTAAGGTCAATCTTTTTGTTTGTCTTCTTCAGTCAAATTCATCTTCTTCCATAAACTGTTTAATCCAAAACCACAAAAAGAGGGATCATAGATATGTTTAAAGGTTTTTTTTCTTCTTCTCTGAATTTGCATTGGGTGAGAGACTATCATAAATGAATGAGGATAATAATAGATGGAATTTTTAGAGTGAGACTATTAAACACGGGATAAATATAGAAAAAAAGTAGGGAAAAATATTAAATGTTAAAAATAGTATTTATCTTTTTTTGAAATGGTTAATTTAGAATGTTTCATTATTTGGGGTGAAAACATAAATTAACATCAACTTGTTTAACTCTTTATACCAAGTAAAAAGTCAACAAGTGTATCATGGAGAAGTTTGTTACTTGTGAATGTTAAATTCTACCTTAACAAAATATATCTGCCATCCATTAAATTTGATATGTTTTTTCTCATATAAGTCTTTTCAGTATTTTTTTCTTTCTTTCTTGAATTGATCCTTTAAATCTATATACATGCATAAGGTTATCATTTTTAGAATTCTTATAAAAAGATACACTAATTTTGTTATCCACACCTTTTTTGTTTCTAACCAAAATCTTCAAATTAAAAAAAAATCCAAAATACTCTTATAATATTTATTTATTGTAAATTGAATTTACGTACGCAAATTGAGTTCACGTATTTTTTTGGAAAGACTGAGTTCACGTATATTTCTAGATAGACTGAGCTCACTTAGATCCTAGGCAAACTGAGTTCACGTGCGCAAACTCAGTTCACATATATTTCTGGACATACTCAGTTTACGTAACCCAAATCAGTTGACAAAATGAGTTTTCTTTTCACCAAAATCAGTTTCAATCATATAACCATAATTGAATATTTCAAAAAACAAGAACAAAAACAAGATGATGCAAAACTGTTTATTTGTATCATTGATGAATATTTGTCCTATATTTTTTAATATATTTATTATTGAAAAATACTTTTCCACATATTTTTCATAGTGTTTGTATGTGTCACTTTTAAATATATATGAGAAATAAGATATGACTTACCTTTAACTTTAGAAAATTTAAATCCATAAATTTCACTCATATATTAGTGACATTTCATATAATTTTTCATAGAAAAATAATAAAATTTTCATAAAAATAAGTGACATGTATATCCAATAAAAAGATGCATGCAAACCTCCAAAAAAAAAATATATATATATATATATATATATATATATATATATATATATATATATATATATATATATATATATATATATATATATATATATATATAGGGTTTAGCAAAAAATCTAATTATGAGGTCTAAATCTAAAATAGGATTCAAATCTATTTTAAATATTCAGTTAAAATAATATGGTTATATTCTAATTTATTTATATTGGATATCCACTTATGTTTTATATTTGAATTTGATTTTTATACACTCAACTCACACAAATTAAATCCTAAATCCCAAAACTTCGAAACGAGTCTTGCCATCTCCCACCGACCTTTCAAATTTCGGCAACGTTTTCCGACAATTTATTACTAACTATGTTGATATATTAATAACTTTATTTAATCAATTTATTAACTACCATACATAACCAGTTAATGAATTAAAATATTTAATATTTTTTTTGATGAAGACTAAAATATGATAGACTAAATATTTTAAATATAATTTCTTAAATTAATGATTCACTAAATCTTGTGGTGGTGGTGGTAGTCTCCATGTTAGAATCAAACTTTTTAAGTGAATGTATTTTCTAATGTTTTAGTAATAAACAATTTATAGAATTAATATGAATCAATGTTGGTGGTTTTTGGTGCTCTTAATGAATTTAATAATAAATAAATTTTATTCACAAATTATTATAAACAACTGAACATATTCAATTTTAATCACAAGAGAAAACAACTGTATTGTTGATATATGTTTTACATTAAACTTTCATATTATAGAAATAATCACTTTGAATTTATAAAGGTAATTAATCTTTTTGCCGCCATTACGTTCTAAAATAAATAATCACTTTGAATTCTATGACGTGTGATCATGTGGTCAATTCTAAAAGTACGTATGATTAGCAATAAAAATATGTGATATTCTGAAACAACTGTTTTCTAATAATAAATATGACTAATCTTTAAAATTATTCTTGAAATATTTTTTAATTTTTCTCTAAACAAATTTATTGTCATAAAATAAATTCGGTAGTTTTTCAGAAATTCAACACATCTT
>JBBPBR010000007.1:17486800-17500879 GCA_037974775.1 Cicer pinnatifidum | reverse complement strand
ACAATATTTCGTTTGTAACATTCATTTATTAAATGAATATATATATGATAATTATAAAAAGAAAAAAAATTATCAACAAAATATATAAGAATAAAAATAACTGACATGAAAAAAAAATATTGAAACTAATATAGCAATAAAATTATAATTAGATTATTAAATATTGAAAAGAAGAAATATCTCTTGAAGAATTTTTTTTCATCATTCGTATACTAGATAGTCATATTTATAATTAATATTATGAAAGTAAAGAACAGTATAATATTTCTATGTTACTAGGGTGTTGCATGAGTTCTATCTTATAGCAATTTTATAAACTAGATGACATGTTTACTAAATCTACATGTGACCCTGAAATAGACCACATTTGCAACAAATTTGGTTCATGTAACATATATGTTCCAACTTAAGGGAGAAGGTTAGAAAACATATTTAACATGTTCATATGTAAATAACAACTTTGAGGAATTAATTGATCGTTTTCCATTTATTGTTGATTCCATTCAATGAATACGACTAGTCGACTAAAACCCTGCATGATCATACAAGATATTATAAATATGTTTAAAATTGGTTGAATATGGTATAATATGGATGAATCTAGAAAAATAGAATTGATGCTTTGAGGTATATCTACCAACATGGCGTCTTGCATAGGCGATATTATAAATAAGCACTCGCAACTTTAAATGTTCACTTCCTAGGCAATATATATATATATATATATATATATATATATATATATATATATATATATAAAAATTTGTTTTTTTTGACAAAAGAAAAATTATTAGTGGACATCTATACATAGGTATGACAATAAAATCTGCACCTACGGGTATCCATCCAAATCCGCTTGATTTAGGCGGGGAAAATCCGATTGATTTGAGTGCGGGTGCGAATTTTCCCGACATTAAAATTCGGGGGCGGGGGCGGGTTGGGGGTGATGATATCCACCGCATCCGTTCTGCAAGTAATATTATTGCATTTTTTAAAATATATATATATATATATATATTTAATATATTAATATTTTCTTAAATATTAAAAATTATAATTTTATCTTTATAGAAAATATTTTTTAATTTTATTATTATTTAATAATAATAATTTTATTATAATAAATATGATTTTTCAATTTATAATTTTATTTATATGAGTGGGTGCGGGTGCAGGCGGGGAAACCCAAGACCCGTTGCGGGGATGAGTGTTTTAATTTTACACCCGCTATAAAACGGGGCAGTGCGGGTTTTCCCCGATTAGTCGGGTGCGAGTGTGGAGAAAGCGAAATCTGCCTCCGCCCCGCCCCGTTACCATGCCTATCTATACACCTTATTGATATTTGGAGAGAAAAATAAATAGATAGTAATATGATATATGTAACACTCTAAAATTATAGATTAAAAATAATTAAAAAATTTAAATTTAAAATGATTTAAATGATAGATTATTAATATTATTTTGTATTAAATATTATTTTAAATATATAGATGTTACAACCGATTTTCTAATTATGGGAATCTAGCATAAAATTTAAAATTGATTCACATTATTTGGTATTTGAAGGTGTTGTTTTGTTTGTTCTTAGCAAGTTGTCTCATATTATTGTAACAAATTGAAGAATGAAAGAATGATGTTCAAAAAAGGCACGTACTGTTTAGTCGGATGAAGATGATAAAGATGTAGAGGAAGAAGATAATGAAAATTTAAGGAGACATGTGTTGATAAAGATGATAAAAACGTCAATGATATCTCATATCTCAGTACAATTATTTTGATTAAAAGAAATGATGATGACGAAGAGTAAGAATCCAAACAATTTTAATGTAGGATTTAATTTTTAATAAAAAGTTAGTAAAACATTTATATTTTACATGTGTTCCGTTCAAATTTCAAATAAAACATCTCATTTTATTTATTTAATATTTTTTTATATTTATTGATGATAAATATTTATTTTGTATTTCTTTTTTAAATATTTATCATTATAAATATTTATCTTAAATTTTTTTAATAGTGGTTTTTTGTGTGTCACCAATAAATAAATATGAGATGATTAAAAAAAAAGAAAAAAGAAGTGATTTGTTTTTAAATTAAAATATTAAATTTAAAAAATTCAAATCCCTATAGTTTTTCAAAAAATAAAAAAGATAAATTTTTGATAAAAAGATGCATGCAAAGCTCCAAGTATATATGAACGAATAAAAGCTTCAGATCTTGGTTAACTGCGTAGAATGAATCAATATTACTAATACTAACTTGCTCTCCACGCACAAATGAAGCAGTTGAATTTTAAATTACGTGTACTTTAAACAATCCATATTTTCAGCCTTCTGTTATATATCTTTATCCCTTTTTCTTCATAAATCACAATTCTTCTTTAGAGTTGTTGTTGTTGTTATTGTTCATTTAGGTGTGTGAGTTCTCTCATTATCACCAATGTACTTTGTTAGATGTATCCTTTTTTCTTCACATTCTCTTTTCTTATTCTCTCTGTGAATGTCTTAATGAATGATGTTATTATTTTAGGCATTATTGCTCTTAATGTAGTTACATTATTATTTATCTTTTAATAAAAATGCTTTTTATTACATTTTATGTTTTCTATATAAGACGATTTTGGATCGTGTTGTATATAAGATGTTTATGGATATGTCAATATAATGAGAGAGCTCATGAAACAAATTAGGCTTAATTCCAAATTGTTCTTTCGTTAGGTATTTTAAGTTTTAATTTGGTTTCTTACAATAGTGACGTTACGACTTACGGTTAATTGCTCCCTTTTGTGAAGTCTTGACTTAATACCATGAAAAACATGGGACGTGTATTATTGGAATTTGATGTGGCTATTAGTCACTTTCTCCAACATTCTATGAAATTAGGGTTCCATTCATCCCCAACCAAAATTGTTTTCCCCAAATTCCTTAAAATTATGGTTCTAAAGTTCTAGGTTTTGAAGTATCAATGTCAATTGTGAACATGTCGACAGAACGAAATCGTACAGTTATCCACGGCCTCAATCATCTCCAAATTAAAATGCTGCTATTGTTTAACACAGACATTCATAGTTATTGTGAAATTTGTTTAATATTTGTTTTTTCAGAAGTGCTTCTTGTTAAATTGATCATTTGATCCAAATCGGCTCTAATACTAGTTTATAGACATAAATAGTCATTAGTTACATAACTTATACTAATATATCACAGGCCGGTTAAATGACATTCTGCATGGATGTGTCTTATAAATTACGTTATTATTTGATTTATGAATGAATCTCTATTCTCTAGTTTTAGGAAGAGTTGACTCAAGAGTGGAAACATTGGTATCACCTAGGCTTGCTTCACTTAACCCCTAGATTAGAAAGCATCCTCTTATTGTGTGCAAGTTATAGTAATACTTTGCATTGCATGTAATTTTGAAACATAAAGCCTTATATTTTCATAGAGCATGTTTCGCTATAAAGTAGGCCACTTTCTTTTTGATTTTTGTGGACTATAATGCATTTTTTTGAGAATTTTATGACAATTATAATTGATTTATAGTGTCAAAATCTTTACACCGAAAATGATATGAATTAAATCCTTAAAAGGATACCTGGGCTACTATCGTGATTTAGCAATACTACTTAGTATCTTTCTACAATTATGTAAAGATTTGATGTTATCCTTCTAGAATTCTATGCAGTTGATATAACATTTCACTAGCAATATCACTATGTAATTGCTAGACCAAAGTTTTTGGGATGTCATGGATCTGTGGAAGTGTCGGGATCTTTCGTTTTGTTTTTTAAGGGAATTGTTATTATGGAAGTGACACTAGTAGTTATTTAACAACTGTCCTCGAGGAATTTTAAACTACGTCTCTTGAGGTTACAAAGTCACATTTTTAGTCTTTTACTACTTTGCTGACATCAAGTGTCAGGATATTTTGGTTTGTGAACATTACAATGAAAAAATTTGTAGGTCATATCTTTATTTACTTATTTATCAATTAAACATGTTTTCTTTGTTTTGTGTAGGTTTGTTTAGCAGGAAATCAGCATTCCTTCAATGGCACAAGATACCTTTGAAGCTGATTCACATCAAAGACATATTGGTCTCCTAAAAGATAAAGTCCGCTTGGTTAAAAGGAAAGACTTTGAACGCTATGAGGTCGCTCCAATCCAAGACCAACTATCATTTGAGAATGGTTTTTTTACAGTATTTCATGCATGCCAACTGTTGGCCCAGAAAAATGATGGAATGATATTGGTTGGGGTTGGAGGTCCTTCAGGGGCTGGAAAGACAGTGTTTGCTGAAAAGATAGTCAACTCTATGCCTGATATTGCAATCATTTCATTGGACAATTACAATGATTCTAGTCGAATTGTTGATGGAAACTTTGATGGTAAATCATTATTTTGTCTTTTGTTTTATGATTCTTTAATATTGTTTTTGTGTTGCATTATAAGCTATGAAGAACTGACACAAACACAAACACCAAACGCGACACTTACACCGATAATAATTTAAAAACAAAAAAGTGATTGAATGTAACAAAATGTGTCGATGTCAGACACTGAACACGTATCAGACACACCTTTATCCAAGGTGTCTATTGCTCTACATATAGTAAGAAGGCAAGTGCATATTACACAGCCTGACTGAATACATAAATGATATGGTTCATTCTCTTATTTTTCTTCTCCGTAATAAAAGTTTCATATCACTTTCATACTTTGGTTTCTATGATATTTTGACATAGCTCTCTTTATGCAGATCCACGCTTAATAGACTACGAAACGTTGCTCCGAAATGTACACGATTTAAAGGCAGGAAAGGCAGTGCAAATTCCTGTATATGATTTCAAATCAAGTTCACGTACAGGATACAGGTTAATAATCCTAAGCTATCTCTGAATAGTTTAGCTTAATTCATCTTATATAATTTGGGATAACCCTAACTCATGACGACCATGAATTTGGAACGTGAGAATGAAAAGATATGCAAGTCTCTTGAAACAAAATAATAGAAAAGAACTTTTGATTTGGACATGAGTGTTATGTTTCTGTATTTTGCTATTCGTTATTAGTCAAGTTCTAGGGTAAGCTAAGCAACACTTAAAATTCATGAGCAAATCCTTTAATCTGACATCATGTTAGAGTTTGAGTTAGACCTGACTCAACATCGTAAAGCTAGCTCTAAGGTAAGAATTGTTTAAGTATTATAAGGACTACTTTGTCCATATCTTTAGTTGAAATGAGATGTCAAGAATTCCTGTTAAACAAAATTGTAATGCAAGTCTTATGAATAGGAAACATAGGCTTTGTGATAGCTTTATCCTTAAGTTGGTATACCGGACACAATTTTGATTAGTTGGGTTTAATGTGGGGTAGAAAATCTGAAGTTTACATTTAAAGTAAAAAATTGTTTCAATTGATTTGGAATACTCCGCTACTTCAGTTTATAGCTAGTATTTGATTAATTTCCAGGACGGTTGAAGTCCCGAGCTCTCGCATTGTGATCATAGAGGGCATTTATGCTTTGAGTGAGACATTGCGACCTCTACTCGACCTTCGTGTATCTGTAACAGGCGGTATTCATCTCGATCTTATTAAACGAGTTATACGTGATATACAACGTGCTGGTCAAGAACCTGAAGAAATTATTCATCAAATTTCCGAGACAGTGTGTGCTTTATTTTTATTCCGTTCATTCATTGATTGGTCTTTAAATAATTGGAATAGATTTGTGCTTGCTTACACAATTGCTCAATTTTTTCTTCCTCTGCAGGTATATCCAATGTACAAAGCTTATATTGAGCCAGATCTCCGAACAGCACACATAAAAATATGCAACAAGTTTAATCCATTTTTTGGATTCCAAAGCCCTACTTACATATTAAAGGTATGTTAGTTCTCACATACAATTATTTTAGTTATACTTGTGTTAGTGTAAGTACGCAAATATATTGTGATTCTTGATGCTATATAATGAGAGTTAAGTTAGTGATCGATGCTTTAATGTGTTCCAGTCATTCAGGAATGTAACAGTTGATCAAATTAAAGCCATTCTCTCCCAAGATTTAGAGGAAACAACTGAGCAGACTTATGACATATATCTTCTACCACCTGGTGAAGATCCAGAGAGCTGTCAATCATATTTACGGATGCGAAATAAGGATGGGAAATACAATCTCATGTTTGAGGTTTGTCTCATCCTATTTTGGTTCCTTTAGTTTTTTATATTTTAAAATCTGAATAGTTATGCATTCAACGTATGATAACAGATCTACTTACAAGGACATCATTTAAGATATTTAATAGAAATTGATGTTTAACAAATCAGTCTTATATAGTTGATTGCAATGAAAGTAAGTGAATGGCCTTGTTTTTTAGAGGGCAAGGGAAATGAATAAAAGAAGTGGGAATATTTTATGGAATTAAAATGTTAAAATGTAGGAATGGGTGACTGATGATCCATTTGTAATATCACCAAGAATTACTTTTGCGGTCAGTGTGCGTCTTCTTGGTGGATTAATGGCCCTTGGATACACAATAGCAACTATCCTTAAAAGAAGCAGCCATGTCTTATCTGATGATAGGGTTTGTGTTAAACTAGATTGGCTTGAGCAACTAGATCGACATTATGTTCAGGTAATGTTAGAATACGTCTATAATGCTATTTTCATACTCTCAAATGCTTTAGTGAGATTTTCATTTGTTTAAAATTTTCTGGTGTTTTAGATTTGGTGTTTATGTGCACATTCCATGTATCTTTTGTGGTTTAGCATCATGGTTTCAAATAATAGTTGTGGCCACATATATGTGATTGTAGTTACGAGCATTGTGGCTGTTGCAGTATATATTGCAGCTGTTCTTATTTTATATATGCATTGTGGCAAGTCTCATCTGTTATGTGCTATAACTTATATCGAATTTGAGTACCAATTTTTCTCTTACTGCGTTAACCTATTCGCAGCCCTAAAATCACAAATTTACTAGTAAAAGTGATATGTATTTTAAATAAATAATGTATATAAGAATATAATTTGTATAAAAACAATCATATAAATATGTTCATCTGTCATTAGCTAGTTTGTCAGTTTAAATTCGATTATCTATTTTATCAACCATTAGCTTTAAGCTCATCTGATAACAATTAGATTATCTGCTACTTTTCTCAAACAAAACACATATTCTTCTTCATCATCGGCTCACTATGATCTTAAAATCCCCTTAACAGTTTAAAATCACCTCTAAATCTACTAATGAATGACAGAGAAAGAATGGTGAACAATTTCTATGAGAACTTTGAGCACTGTTGCGGTCCAATGTGGCCGTTGTACCCTGTGTTGCAACCTTTGTGGCGTTGTGTTGCAAAAAATTTCGTGATTTATGCAGTTGTGAAAATTGCTCCATGACATGATGTGATTTGCAATTTGAAACTTTTATTTATTCTTTGGTTTGTATATATATTTTTTCTTTTGGTTGATAACTCATTGCTTAATGATAAACAGGTACAAGGAAGAGATCGGTTAGTTGTAAAGCACATGGCACAACAAATGGGTTTGGAAGGGTCGTACGTTCCTCGTACCTACATTGAGCAAATTCAACATGAAAAGCTTGTAATGGTATGAAATATTCTTGTCTTCTTGTTCCTAGTCCTTTATCAGCATTTTTCTTTCTAACTATTCCACACAGGCCATGCCAGATGATTTAAGGACAAAGCTCAATCTTAATGTTGATTTGGTGTCAAGCCCCAAAGAAGTGTTTTTTAGAACTTCTAGTGATGGGGTTCCCATGAGACATAAGCGTATAAGAAGGTGAATATTTTCCATCTTCATATATATTGAATATTTTTCATAAAAATTAGAGAGCAGAGAGATGAGAAATTAGAGAGTTTACTCTATTCTAACATTCTCATAATTGCAACACTGAGTTTACTTTTTTTTTTACTCTTTACTTTTCAACATTCTATCTTACACAATATTGCAAGTCTTATAATTGTGAACTGAAACATCACTCTACTTCATCCATCTTGTTTAAATTCTATTCTATTATTGACATTTTGCATAAGATACTTAAATTTTGAGACTTGTGGTTTGGTATGCTAACCAATGTAAATCTCTAAGTTTTAATTTTTGTGCCCCCTTGCTAAATTTTATCCCATTTATTCTACTTCTACTATCTCAAAGTTATATACTCCTAAGGCTAGTATCAACATCAACATTTCATTTTCTTTCCATAAATTTTCTCAGTTTCGTAGCTAGGTTATATCATTAGTAAGAAAACTTGTACCATGACATCAATTTTTGGATATGTTCAATATTACACATCTAGAGTCAATATAAATAAGGGCTCAAAGTTGACCTTTGGTGTAGAAAATCTTTTGTGGCTCCACTTTGTATTCTCACACTAGTCCTGGCCTCTTGTACATATCTTTGTTATGTCAAATGTAGGCAATGCAGAGTCCTTTTTTCTTGAAAGCCTTATACAAAATATCTCTAGGAGCTCCATGGGAAATCTTTTCCAAATCAATGAAAACCATATGTAAATCAATCTCTTTTTACTTTCTGATTTCTCTCTGGTGGTCTTCATAGTAGCTTAGCAAGTGTATCACTTCCACGGTTGATCTTCTTGCGAAAAACCAAATTCATTTTCCATGACATGGGTCTCTTGTCTTGATCTTTGTCCGATTACTCTCTCTCATAGCTTTACAATAAGAGTCATTGGATTGATTACCCTATAATTTGCACAGGTTTGTATGCCACCCTCGTAAAGATAAGGGTTAAAGTACTTCTGCGTCACCCATTTTCCATGCACTTAGACCTCATATCTCAATAAATAACTTTGTGAGTCAGCCCTCCTAGCTCTTTCCACACCTAAATTATATGATCTAACTATGTGTGTCATTATTCATCCTTTTCAATGCTTCTTTTACCTTCGTTTTGACTTGTTAGGTAGAAAGAGTAGTTTTGATTTTTTCGTGTTTTAAGTCTATCGAACATCACTAGAAACTTGTCTTTACGCTTTCAACTTTTCCTTTGTATCACATTTCGGGGTTAAGAGCTTTCCCTCTGTATCCTTAATGCATTTCATTTGGTTCAACTCTCATATTACCTTTTTTTCCCACCTTTAGCCAGCACGAAGGTACATTGTATCCTAGCTTTGGTGCTTAATAATTGGTATAACCCATTGAGTGCTCTTAATCTCCCTTCATTCACTAGTAGGGTGTAAATGAATTTGCTAATAGTATTTTCCATTTCCTGGAAAATCACGCATACCCTAGCATATTTCAATGGTTTTGTTATGTTATGTTCAATTCAATTCTTTAGAAAACCTTTTCTCCTATTGTTATTTTTTGAACTAGGCCTTCTAAATCATCACACAAGATCCTATTTATTTTGTAACATTTTGATATTCAAAAAATTCTTCCAATGTATATCTTTAACGTTACCTATATCATTTCTAGATCATGTCTTACCTGCGTACCAAAGCTTGAAACCCAAAGTGTCTAATTCCTTGGTATTTTCTTCTTTCCACTTAGTTTCTGTTACGTACAAAATTAATCCTTCCCCTAATCATAATGTCCAATTTTACCATTGATTTACTTGTAAGTGTGCTCCCATTCCGATTTTTGGAGTGAATACTAACTTCTTTACCCGCAGCTGTTTATGATGATGTGGAGACCATTGCCTACTTTTCTAGACCGTTTTGACCAATGAGTTTTGGATAGTTATGTTGTTTGACCAACATATGTTTGTGTCTGGCCAAGATTTGATTTCTCTGAACTAATTGGATTAAGCTCCTCTAAAGTGAGCAACTTACTTCAAAGAATAAAGTGAGTAATATCAATCCTTGATAAACAAATCAATGGTTGATATTATATGCACATGCATGACCAATCACGAGTGGTTATAATTTCAACCATTGATTTCCTCGTTTTATTAACTTATCACTTTAGAGGACCAAATACAATCTAATTAGATATTCACTGTACTTTTTAAATGTTAAGATAAGAAGCTTTTGTAGAATATGCAAATATAGTTAGCAGCTGTATCTGTGATGTGAGTTAAATCTTGGTTAAAGAAAATCTTGTATGCTGAATAAAAAGTTTTTCTGCATTTAATGAATAATAAGGCCAATGTGCATCTTCAACAGTGATATATCACATTCATGTACAAAACAAAAAGATGAGAATCAAGCCAAAGTAACTGGATTCGTTTCGAACAATCACGGACTTCATGAAGAAAATAATTCAGATTCTGAAACCAAACTGGAAAATTCGGTGAGCTCGTTTTATTCTAATTGTAACATTATTCTTAATTTTGATCACTTTCTAGTAGTCCATACAACAATGATTTGTTCACTTCTTAGCTGGATTTTTTCTATAATATTTTCGTACTTGGCAGGGTGCCATCACTCAACTTTCCGAACAAATTTCATCCTTACATGATAGAATGGACGAGTTTACGAATTATATTGATGAGCTGAACTCAAAGTTAACCATCAAGAAAATTTGTCCAAGCCAACAACATATGGCACTGCAAGCTGAGTCCTATGATGGTTCTGTTCCCACATCTTACTTCATCTCTAGTTTGAATAATGGTTCCCTAACTGGATCTATAATGACAAATCCTTCATTCCCATCACAATTAGTTAAGGAAACGCCTTTAAGGGATGAGGTAATAATCTGTATATTTGAACACAATTTGGATGATTAATATATATATATATATATATATAAATTTGAACATATGAAAAAATTGTGGTTAATGACGTTTGAAATCATAGTTAATTATATTTAATGGACGATTATTGAGTTCTAGCACCTTGTTGTATTCACTAACTATTAGCTAAACGTAATTAACCAACTATTTGAACTGTGTCAAACATCTAAATTGATGTTGAAATTTGATGTCAAAATATAATTTCTCAAAAATTATATAACCTTTGTGAACTACTTGCATGATGCTGCTGCATTAATTTTATTTTTAATGATTTTGTGAATCATCAGATATCAGGTATTGTACGGGGTCAACGTCAGATCATGCATCAATTGGACAATTTGAATAATCTTTTCTATGTCACTTTGGAAGAGAAACCTCATCAATCAAGGACCGACTCGAAAAGTATAGCTTCTTCTTCTTCTTCAGATTCCAGTGGAAGTCATATGATGGTGGCAGTGGCTATTGGTTGTTTGGGGATCTTCTTAATGAAGAGTTTGTTTACACGAGATTAATTCTTGTAGTCTACAAGTTGTAGAGACTAGTATTGCACTAGTAAATTATGAGTGCGAGTAATATTTTTAGTTTTTTTTAAAGTATAAAATTTGAAATTGTAATTACTTCAATAATTATATAACAAGTTATAAGTAGCATCAACAGTTATCTTCATCTAATCTTTTTTATATCGCCAACTTACATAGAAGGAAATTCAAATGCAAGAGTTTTTCAAAGATGCATGTCAGCCTTGTCCAAAATAAGACGCTCAAATGACATAGAGTTCCGTGTATGCATTATGCACGCACAGAGTATAGAAATACTCATAATTTAAATATTTTTGAAGATTCGGAATCCCAGTGTCTTAGGTTGTTCATAAAAATTTAAATCGGAAATTTTTGTAAAAATTAATTAAAATTTCGAAGAATGAATGCGAAATTTATACAATTTTCTAAAAGTTTAAATATTTTTTCAAAATTTTGTATGAATATAAACCTCATTATAATTTTTTTTAATGAAAGTGAAACTTTCGTCATATCATTTAAATTTAAACTAAGATTTAAAATTAATCTTCTTTGATCAATTTTCTCATTGCTCTTAATTGTGAGGAGAGTGTAAAAGAGTATATTTTTTTTAATGTAAGACTCCATTAATAAGTTCCTTGAGTATGAGATTTCAAAATGTTGAACATGATTAAATAACCAACTTTGAACAATAATACAACACTTAAACAATTTTATTTACTTTCATGATACAAATAAGAATTATAAATTTTATGTCTAACTTTTAATTGACACAAGTTTTATATAAGAAATAATATTTATAATCCAAAATATTATCACCGGAAATAGTTGATTTGACCAAGAAATGCAATATCTCACCATAGACTTGTTGACAATTTTTAAAAAATAATAGAGACCGAATTTAGTTTTCCTATAAACAATGGAGTTGTATATCTTTTAAGTAGTTTTTAAATGATATATAAAATTTTTCTTAATATTAGTTTTTTGGCTTAATTATTGTTTTAGTCTTATTTTTACCAATTCACAAAATCAGTTCTCTTATATTAAATTTTGACAGTTTTGTTCCTTTATTCTGATTTTTTAACTATTTCATTTTCAATGTTGCTTCCCACACCCCTCACATTGCTTCCCACACCCCTAATGTTTTTTTGGAACCCAAAATGCCCAAAATGCCCTTCTCTCTATAATCAATTAAAACAGTTTTCAAACATCTTCTTCAACCTTCCATTCACCAACTTCCATATTCAAAGTTCTTCATTGTTGTTACTGTTCATCATCCTCATCCTCATCATTTTGATGCATTTCATGTTGAATAAAGTTCAATCACTTTGAACATTTCATCATTTTCATCATCCTCGTCATTTACGTGAATCTAAACAAGCAGGTGAGTAGTTTGAAGTTGTATTTTTTTTCCAGATCTGAGTTTCGTACGTGAACTCAGTTCACGGACGTTGACGTGAACTGAATTCACGTAGCTAATAGGATGATGAATTTTTACATTGTACGTGAACTGGGTTCACGTAGGCGTACGTGAAATAGGTTTGCGTAGGCATACGTGAAATCAATTCACGTATCATACAAGTGAACTGAATTCACGTGAACATACGTGAACTCAATTCACGTAAAATGTAAAAAATGGACATTTTATGAGTACGTGAACTGAGTTCACGTAGGTGTCTTAATCTGAATTCACGTGAGTGATACGTGAACTGAGTTCACGTAGGCACTCTCAGTTCACGTAGGCACTCTCAGTTCACGTACAGATGCCATTTTTTAAACATGCCATTTTTTTATTTTTTTTAGGGTTTAGAGATGGTTATATTATATTAGTGTAATTTATTGGATGCAGTTAAATGGATGAAGGGGGAGACAACAGTGATGAAATGTATGAAGGTTTGGAAGGTTTGGAACATGATGTGTTTGAAGAAATGTATGATGATTTGGATCGTGATTTTGAAGAAAACTGTGATGATGTGGAACCTAATATTGACGCTATGAATGACGGAGTTGAACCTGTTATGATTGATTTGACTGATATGTTTACAACCGGCATGATGTTTGATACACGAGATGAATTATTGAAATGGGCTAGAAAGGTTGGAAGGGAAAATGGAATTGTTGTTGTGATTTTTAGATCTGAAAATGCGACTGCACGACCAAGAACAAAGACAAAATTAATTCTTGGTTGTGAAAGAAGTGGTAAATATAGACCATGGAAGAATCCTAATATTACGAAGAGTACTTGGACTAGAAAATGTGATTGTCCATTTAGATTGAGAGGAACGCGATCAAGTGTTGATGATGGATGATATTTGCATGTAATATGTGGTCTCCATAACCACGAATTGGCTAAAAAATTGACCGGTCACTCTTTCTTAGGCCGATTGTCTCAAGATGAGAAAAATGTACTTGGTGATATGACAAAGAACTTTGTAAAACCAAAAAACATTTTAATGACATTGAGGGATCACAATGTTGAAAGTTTGACGACAATAAAACAAGTTTACAATGCACGTCAAGCATATCGTTCATCACTTAGAGGTAATAGAACAGAAATGCAACATCTTTTGACATTGATGGAACGCGACAAATACGTGTATCGATATAGGAAAGTAGAAGGTTCAGATGAGTTGAGGGACATCTTTTGGGCCCATCCAGACGCTATCACCCTTGTAAATAATTTTCACATAATATTGATTATGGATAGCACTTACAAGACTTGTAGATATCGAATGCCATTACTTGAGATTATTGGTGTTACATCTACTGAAATGACATTTTGTGTGGGATTTGCATATCTACAATCTGAGCGTGTTGATAACTTCATATGGGCACTACAAATGGTGAAAGAACA
>JBBPBR010000007.1:17454469-17468401 GCA_037974775.1 Cicer pinnatifidum | reverse complement strand
AACTAAATATCAATCAGTGTTTTCTATTAGCAATTGTTTATAGAATTTCACTAATAATAATGTCTTGAATATAAGAAAGAAAATAAAAATGAGATGATTAACTAAAGATGTGCTATCTCTACAGAGCATGAATTATTTTATTAATTTGTCTTTGAATAAAATCTACTTACGAATTTTGAAAGACAAATTAGAAAATCAAACAAAAATCAAACATAATAGCACTAAATTAAATATTCAATTGATTTTAACTAAATTTATCTTTGAATTTAAACTCGAAGTCAATTGATTCAATTTAAAATCCTTAAACCAATTATAAAATACGATAAAATGCATATTCCAATTTTAACTTTATTTTGTGAAGACAGAAAAAGAGACATCAATATTGTATTTGTATATGTTAAGTGTTGGTTTTTTTTTCTCGCATTCACCCTTATCCGTAACATAGGAGCAATTCAGGCTTCTTGAAGTTGTTGCAGTAGCTTTCAATCATCAATCTGTTGAGTAACTAAAATTTGTATCAATCAGCTTTTTCTTCTTCTTAAGTTGGCTCCAAAACGACTTAAATCATACTTCACATATTAGATATTAAGTTATATATTCTAAGACAGTTATGGATCCAACATAAAAAATATTTAAAATGTATTTTCTCTAATCGTAGCTTTCTATCATATCATTGGATCAGGTTGAATATTAATTGAGTCAACAATTATGCAATTCAACTAAAAATATATAGCTATTAAAAGTATATATTATACTAAATTTATTTTTTATTTTATAATTCTAAAAAAGGATAATTGTCTAATCATCATGATGAATTTGGGGCCATTTAAGTGCTATTAACACTAACAGTAAAAGACTCAATGTTTGTGTTAGATAGCTATAGGTAGATAAACAACGACATCTTATCTTAATTTTACCTCACTCACGTGTAAAGGTAAACATCCCCAAGCGCATAACAAACAACATCCTTATGCAAATCAGTTATAAGTTTCATAATTTCATTCATTCATATACATATTAATTTCTCTTTGTGGGTCATCATCTATTCATCTTGAGTTTTTATGTTATAATTCAAAGTGAATATGCTTTGATATTTGAAATTAAATTATTAAAATTTAATGTATCTCGTCTATAATTAAAATTAATTAAAATTAAGTTTGATTATATTTTAAATTTAACACCACTAAATATTAAAAAAAATTATTTTTTTTATTCTATTTTAAAATAATTAAAATTTATTTATTAAACTATAAATGAAAATAATCATGTTTCGTCTCTTGATTCGATATTTGTTTGTCGTACCGTCTCTCTATCTTTCTTCATCATCTCCCTTCATCGTTCTTTACTTTCTTTCTCCTCCATTCTACATAGTCTCTACGTCATTATTTCATTAAGAATTAAATACGAACTTATAAATGACGACACTCATGACAGTGGTTGACAACACCAAGATGACAACAATACTTGCAACGGTGGAAGAATGATGGATAATTCTTCTTACAATATTAGAACGACGATAGAAAAGAATGATTGTATTTTGTGGTGGAGCGGTTTCGCGAGAGCAAAGGACGAAATTTTGAATTTCTAAATTGATAATGATTTTAATTTTGATTAAAATAAAAAAAATAGAAAAAATAATTTATTAAACTTAAGAGATTTAATTAAAAAGATAAATATATTAATACCAATAATTTGATAAACTGACACATTTATTAATAAAAATCAGAATGAATGAACAAAAATGTCAAATTTTAAAATAAGAGAACATATTTTATGAATTTAGAAAAATAAGACTAAAACAATAACTAAGTCAAAAAAACTAATATTACAACCGCTTGAAGTTTTCTTGATACAGAAACAACCTTGCATTGTAATAACACGAAGGAATTTGCACTACCTTGAAGAACCTATAGCTTATTTTTATGGGGTTGAAATAATAAACCCAAAAATCATCATACTGAATATCTAGCGGCAGCATCATGATCTCTTCTGTGTATATTGTGCGCAGTAGGCCTCGTACTCCATATAGAAAAAATATACCTTGCATAGAGTACCTTTTATTTGTCCAAACTTGATTTTCATAGTCCTTCAAAATTGAGAAATCTACGAAATCTGGCCCCATGTGTGTCAATATGTGTAAACATCCACTAAACAAAGTAAGTTGGGAACTAAGTCTGGAGTACTTTTGTAAGACACCGAAGATAGGAATTGTTCTAAATTGCTCGCTCCCCAAATCAAACACCAAGATGACCTTGTGACTTAAATCTAACCAATGTATATATAGCCCCATTCACACATTCACCAATACATCTTAAAGGCTCTTTATCAGTCTTTAAATCATATTCATATGGAATGCTATGTGCAACATTCCTCCATACATAATCACCAACTGTCAAAATCCTCAACTCTTCAAATGAATTTGCCTCATTCAAGATCACAACAAGGTTTGCTCCTTTTATTCTCTGGTTGCTTCTCACCTGATTCAGAATCAATATATATATCAAACAAATTCACTAATGTAATATATAATGTTGTGCCCATATAAGTATTTCTCTATATACATACAGGCTTGTTTGTTTCAATATAGAGTCCATTTGTTTCAGATTATAAACAAAAAGTGATTTTAAACTATAACAAACAAAACCAAACTCATAAAAGTAATTCTTTCTTTTAAAAAAAATGTTTTTTATGTACAATAATGCAACAAACAGCCCCAAAATTTGAAAATCTAATTATATGAGTGAGGAAAGAGAGAGTGAGTGGAGTATTTATTGAAAACAAAATTCTCATAAAGGAACATAATATTATGAACAAACAAAAGTCATAGTCAGAATAGCCCTCGAAAGGAAAAGAAATCACTACTAATATGACTCGTATGATGGAAAGTGATATTCAATGGGAACGACAGCCATTGACATTTCACTTTAGTTATATTACTCTTTTAATCCTTGACGATGATTGATCCAGTTTTTTTACATGTTATTTATGTTTTTTTTTCTTCTTCTAATTAAGTCCTTTAAGCGGTAATTTGTTTGCAACATTAGCCGTCAGTTTGCAAAAATGTATTTTTCCATTGTTTTGTTTAAAAATGTCATGTAATGGTTATAATGTTAATGTGTGTATAATGTTGCTGCTGTGACAAATTATAAACGTAGACGATTTTTAAATTGGTCCTTTTAACTTTAAAAAAAATATATATTTATGATTCTCTAAATTTGAACTAGTTTTCGTGTAGATTCAATATTCATCTTTTACCTATTTGTCATTTTCTTTTTTTACTCCATTTTAAAAAAAGAAAACTTCAAACTCAATCTTTGTAATTCCAACATAAAAATTCAAAATGTCAACAATGTAATTCCAACAATAATTAAAAAAATGAGTTGTTGTATATAAAGAAAAATTTACCATAAATTCACTAAAATTAAATTTGAATGTTTGATCTAGTTCATGAATTTAAACTAATTTCTTATTTTAATTTTTCTCTAATTCACATCGTCGACTTTTTCAGTTTATCTTTTGAAATTACAAATTTTAGATTTTAGATTTTTTTTTAAATGAAGTTGAAAAAGAAGACGATGAAGTCTGAGCTTAAAGCCAAAATTAGTTTAAATTAAAATGACCGTAAATGTATTTCTTTTAAACTTAAATGATCAATCTATGAATCGTTTACTTTTATAATTTGTCACATCAGTATCGTTATGCACATGTCAACATCGTAATGACCACGTGATATTAATGACACATAAATAATTAATATATCTAGATAATTATATATTTTAAGATCACATGTTATATCATTTATAATATGTCACGACATCATTTTTTTAAATAAAAAATATGTGGGAGAGATCTAAACTGAATTTTATAATTAGAGAACTAATTCTATTCATTGATAAAAATAGAGTGGCTAAAATTATAATTAAATAAAAAAAAATCGAACCAAATATTACACTTATGGCACATGAAAAATCATAATTGGGCGCTTATGGTACTAAGATGATTGTATCGGTGCTCTTTTTGTTTATGGTTGATCCTTTCCTCATTAACGGCATTTACAATTCTTATTTTGGGGAAAGGGTCGCTTTGCACATTTAACCTATAATTTCTCTGTCGCTTTAAGAAACGTTGTATTTCAATTTTACTAAGTAAAATTGGTACAGCAATAAAAAAGTTTATTTAATGTGTTAATATTTTTAAAATAATTTATATATTTAAATGTATTAAATTTAATTTTTTTTTATATTTTAAAATAAATTAATAATATTAATAAGAAATATATTTAAAAATTAAATAATTCATTGAATTTTTATCATTTATTTATTAAGTAATTGTACTATGATTTTTTTTTTTAAGAATTAAAATTTTAAAACAAAAATAAAATATTTAAAATATCAAATATGAGGGACATACAAAGTAATAAATGTATCTAATAAATCGATATGATTCTTATATTTCAAGATAATTTCTTTTTTAAGATATGGTTATAACTAAAGATAGTGGTAGTAAATAGAAAAATAATCAAATTGTTATTTGGGTATAGATGTTTTTAGTATCGAATTTTTATATTATACAGTAATAAATTAAAGTTATATTTAAAGAAAATACCAAATGAATCCATCTAGAAATTTGAAACTATCTATACACTCTTCTTCTTTTACAAGAGTAACATAGAAATTGTGCTGTTTTATTAATCTAAACTCACGGAACACACACATACATTAGTTTTAGCCCAAAATTTGATTTACCTAAATATAGGTCTTCCGAAGCAAGGCAACAAAAACAAAAAAGCAAGTTTTCCATCTAATCCATCCATCCTTGACTTACGTTTTCATGCATTCATTAACTCAATTTCGGTTTTACTATGCCTTACGCGTTTTCTTTCCAACCCCTTTGAACCAATCCAATTTTTTCTAATCAAATATATCATTGTCACACCTAGCACATAACCTTACATTCTCTCCATCACCAAACAAAGAAAAAAAAACCCACCATACAACGTCAAAATCAAAAAATCAAAAACCAAAAACAAAAACAAAACACTTAGATCTATCTATTCATATTCTCTTCCTCCCAAGGCCTAGGCCTTCACCAACGTACAACCATGTCAATACTACAAACCGATGATCAAATCAAACAACTCAACGACATATTCAAGCGCTTCGACATGGATTCGGACGGAAGCCTAACCCACCTTGAGCTCGCCGCGCTCCTCCGGTCCCTCGGTATCAAACCATCCGGGGATGAACTTCATGCTCTATTATCCAACATGGACAACAACAACAACGGATATATAGAATTTGACGAACTTGTTAATGCCATCATGCCGGACATGAATGAGAATGTTCTCCTAAACCAAGAACAACTTTTGGAGGTTTTTCGCTCGTTCGACCGCGATGGTAATGGTTATATCACCGCGGCCGAACTAGCTGGATCCATGGCAAAAATGGGTCACCCTCTTACATATCATGAACTTGCTAACATGATGGCTGAAGCTGATAGCAATGGTGATGGTGTTATTAGTTTCAATGAGTTTGCAACCATTATGGCTAAATCAGCTGCTGATTTTCTTGGTGTTAAGGCTCAATAGATATAAATATATATTAGATCAACCTTTATGATGAAAAGTAAATCATGGGTTTGATTTGTGAAGCTTTTCATTTTTTTTTTAAATTGTTTTTTAGGTTATACGTTGGTGTAAATTAAGGAGGAAGAAAAAGATTAAAAAAAAAATGTTGAAACATAAATGGGAATTATTGAAAAACAAAATTAATTATGTTTGACATGAAGGTTGACTAATTGTTGTAAATGTAATTTTGTAAATATCTATAATTCGTTAATTTTTGTGAATGCACTTGTTCTTGATCTTTCGTTTGATATATTATAAACGAATGTGACAAACTTTCTTTTGTTATTTAAGAGCATTTATTTTTTCACTTGCAAGTTTTGTCAAAGAAAAAATATTTCCACTTGCAAGAGCTTTGAAGATTTTAATTTTCATACACACATGTAGATGAAATGTATATAATTGATAATTGACTTACAAATAGAGGATGAAACAATGTCAACGAATAGGTGTTTTTTTTTTCTTCCGTACTTGCAATTTTGCAAAAAATAAAAATAAAAAAAATAATGGTGTTTAAATCTCATTGCGGTTGTTAACGAATGTAATTGGCTTATTAGATAAAAATAGAAATATTATATAGGAAGTAGTTTATTAAATTATTTTAAAATTTTAAAATAATTTTTTTTATACAAATCTTATTTTCTCTCATATTAAAAATGTCATTTGGGTTTGAGCAATATTTAAAAAAATATATTTAGATTGATTTTAATAGTAAAACTAGTGTTTACATTAAATAAACAAAAATAGTATTTACAAAAACACACTTATTAATTATTATTGTTGGTGTAGTGGTCAGTAATATTTTTTTTAGGAATTACTGATTTTTGAGATTTCAAAGTCCTTTTGTTGGTTTTGTTTTTTAATTAATGCAAGGGTTTTTATAAATTCACAAAAAAACTCAAGCAATCAAATCATCACTCACTCATTGTAATTCATGATATGGTAATGATTTCAGCACTCATTGTCATCATGATTTCCTCAAACTATCGGTTTGAAATTTTTGTCAAATAATAAATTCTCATTTTGGATCAAAATAAATAAAACATTTATAAAAAAAAAAAAAAAAGGAGCAAGTCAAAGATTTATATGATTGCACAAAAATGAAATTCTCAATAACACTGTTCTATTTTTTTACAAAAATAAAAAAAACAGCTCTATCTCATCCTAAAAATAATTCTTGCTTCTATATACAGTAACAGCTTCTATCTGTGATACAAAAGATGGTATATGAAAGCTACGTGTACTTATTTTTCTTCCTAACATCAGAACCAAATGGTTCCATGCATCATACTAAGCAACATATTCTTCTGGTTGAGATGATCCATCAAGCAATTCCATGACTATGTGCAAAGTCATAAACATTTTCAGGAAAACTATACAACACTACAGGATTTAATGACTAAAAACAATATATCAAAATATATTATCTACGGTTAAGAATTTTGTCTTTGCCCACTGATCGGTTTGCCTTGGCAGCTAAGCGACCTGTTGAACTGACAGTCATTGGCTGCAACAATATTTGTTGCACCATATCACAGTATTCGGGTTCCTCGATCTTCCTTTCGTACCTCATCCACTGTACCATTTCATGATACATTGGAAAGAACCGCATCTGAATTGCTTTGTATGAGAAGTATGGTATAAGGGTCGCGATCACCACAAAGAATGTTAATATCCAATAAGTAGGTGAAGGAGCAAGAGCTTCGACGAAAATTTTGTAAGCGTTTCCGGAATACTTTTGAGGCACGGCTCCATATATTAAGAGAAAAATGTACCAGAAAAAAATGGAACCCCAGATGAAAAAATGTTGGATCAAGGTGAAGTAACTTATACCTAGTGCCATTTGTAAGTTTACAACCCAAACTACACAAGTGAACATGGTTGTTCCGAGTATATCTCTTCCAGCAGTTCTTCCCTCATGATCAAAGGCTTGGAGCTCCATTGCTTTTGTGCAGAAGAAAAAAATTAATAAGGCACTAAAGAATCCGTTAAGCATCCAACTGAGTACTCGACGCCAGCTGAAAAGGACATTTTGTACTCCTTCTTGATATAACAAAGGAAACTGCATACATTGACAATAAATTATCATCAGAGAAACTGATATGATCCTCGTCAGAAGCATAAGCATTTATCATAAGCTGCTAATGTATAAGCCGTTTTTATGAAAAAAGATACAATAAAGTTAAACTGTTTGCTTATAAATTATAAGTTGTTTTCATAAGCTATCTAGAAGAACTTATGGAAATAACTGAAAACAATTTAAGGATGTCATAAATTGTTTCTATAAATTCTCCTAAACAGTCTCACATATGATTAAAAAGGTATATAAACTCAAATAAGTCAATCTAAATAGGTGCTAAATCTAGTTCTGATGCAAGTATTATGTAATCATGAGTACTACCGCAGGTTATTTGTTGATTTTCTTTTTTGTGGTTTCTCTTTGCTCTTATATCAAAACAGCAAGCTAGTTAATGACTGAACAATAGTGCATATTGCATATTTGTCACACAACCAAAAGATGACCTACAAATCAGATGGTGATGAGAAACTGACCTTCAGACAGTACCGAGCGGATACATCCTGATCGAATACACCGAGAGCGATCACAGGAAGTGACGAAAAGAAAACATTATAGAGAGCTAAAAACCAGTCATTGTATGCAGGTATTCCAGAGAATGATGCATAAACCTCATATAAGAATAGTGTGAAACCAAATGTGATGTTCTTGTAGAAAAAATAGCATATCTGTAAGAAAAACAATGAACAAAAAGTTAACACCATCAATGAGGTTTCTATACATATTTTGGAACTTCTGTATAATCTAGAGATTCAATTATAGGCTCATTAATACCATTGATGAGATCCTCCGGTAACACCAATGTCCGTGCACCAGAAGTAATCGTTCCAAATATCGGAATTGTGCAATTGCGATATCACTAGACATAACAGCCTGTGAGATTAGGAGGATAAGAAAGAAAATATTGTTTAAAATACAGCATGTAAAAGTAAAAAAGAATTAAAAAAGCATGAATATTGTGTGAATTTTCACAGCACCTGCATTCCTTCAACGCCGCTTATACCAACCCCGATATCAGCTTCTTGAAGCATTCCGACGTCATTAGCTCCATCGCCAATAGCTAATGTTGTTTTCCCAGTTCCAGATTTGACCAATCTAGTGACCTTGAAAAATGTAATTCTTAATCTAGTGACCTTGAAGAGAAAAACTAGATAAATTATTTCTAAAAAATGTAAGCAAAGTATAGGTTGAAAAATACCAGTGCTTTCTGCTTGGGCGATGATCGACAGCAAATAACAGATGCACAACGAATGGCAAGCTCCAGAAACATGTTCTTCATATCATCCTCAAGTGCATAAGCAAGTGATTTGCCATCGATTATTAGAGCAAATTCCTGGTGAGAGATCCCTCTGTGTGCAGTAAGCTGTGCAGCACCTTCACATATCTGTAAGAGGACACTCTGTCTTGATGTCTAAAAGATGAATCAGAAAAAAGAAAAAAAAAAATATCAGGATACAAATTCCCAACTCTATATAGTATCGTCATTAGTACACTAACATACCATAGAATCCTACTAATTGAGTCAAAGACAAGTTTTAAGGTTAAAAAGTATATTGAAAGGAACAAAATAATGAAAAACTTAAAGCAGCAAAATCAAACAACTCTAAGTATACCAGCTTGTAATGCCAAGCTAATGCAGTTATTCGTAATTCTTAGTATAATATAACTTTCCCAAAGAGCTTTGTTCAGAAAACCAGAATGGAATATAAGTTCAAAATGTCGGATATCTAAGGGCCTGACCGAATTAGTTTATTTGAGTTTATTTATCAGAATAAACACTTGTGAGTTTATTTGGGAGAACTTATGAAAATAGCATATTATGACATGTTTGTAAGCTGTTTCCAACTTATTTCCATAAGCTCTTTAGAGTAGCTTATGAATACAATTCATAAGTTATATGAAAACAATTTGATTTGATTATATCTTTTATTTAGAAATAGCTTATGCATAAGTACTTATACAATAAGAAATTATATTATAAGCACTTAGTGCTTAATTAAGTTGTATATCCAATTAAGGACTAGAGCAGATTAAGCCGCCATGTCAACGATAATAACATATTTTCCTGGAATATTGCAACGTTGAAGAAAACAAACTTATTAACATGCATGCCCAAACTACACATTATACTTTCTATATAGAAGCCACACCATGGTAGATAAATAACTATATAAAGAGATGAAATTTTTTTCTTTACCTTGGTAATAGCTATCTTGTCCCCATCCTTCTCCAATGCTTGAATTTCGGGACTATCCAAATGAATTATTATCTGTTTCATTCCTTGTCTAAGCAAACTACAAGCAAAGCTGCAATGGAGAATTTATATCAGTTAACTTGAAAAGCAATTCTCATAGGGTGAAGCCATACTACAATATGCATAATAATAGTATAATATAATACCCAACATTGATTGCAGTCTCCATTTTATCCCCAGTCAAAACCCAAATCTTAATTCCTGCTTGAGTAAGCTTGTCAATGCAATCAGGAACCTTGAAAAGAAATACAAGAGCCTTCGTTAACGGTCTCATTCCAATGACTAATCGTCATAAGTAAAAAATGTTTTTTTTATTCTAACTCACCCCATTTTGGAGCTTGTCCTCTACAGCAGTGGCACCAAGAAGGATTAGGTTCTTTTCGATATTATCAGATACTTCCTCGATCAGTGTTTCCCAATTGGAACTAACTGAATTTTTGGCTTTGGAGAATTTGTTATCGAACTCTTTGTATTCTTGTGGGTCAAGTTCACGATAGGCAAGTATAAGGGTTCTTAAACCTTCATCAGCATAATCATGCACATGTTCCATGGTTTTCTCTTCAAACTCCCTCCCATTCTTGGCAAGTCTTTCAAACATGACACTGTGTGGAAATATCACTTCAGGTTTGTCAATAGGTGAAACAAAAAGGTCATAGGTAAGCATTCAAAATCATTTCAGGTTACATAGATATGTTTATCACAAACCTGTCGGCACCTTTGCAGAGTAGTAAAGTTTTTCCTTCATCGTCTTTTACTATTACCGACATTCTCTTCCTTGAGCTATTGAATTCTAAAACATTGAGAATCTTGTACATCCTGCAAATTGAAACTAGTTACTGAAAATATCTATCATTGAGATGAAAGAAAATAAAAAAACACAGTAGCTATAATACAGCCTTTTAGAAGTATAAGCATCAGTTAGCATGTATAAGCATCAAATTCTGCTAAATTACAGCACCGCTATTTAACAATACTGGTGCAGGGAAAAATGTAGCAGCAGCAATAAATTTCGAAGCAATTGAAAAAACCGACCTTTCAACTTTCTTTCCCGAAACTGGATCCAGCTCGAACGTCGATATACTAGTCTGAGCCCTTCTATAGAATTCAAAACCAAGTTCTCTTGCAGCAATAACAAATGCTGCTTCATCCGGAGATTCAGCCTCGTACGAGACATTTCCCGAGTCTTTATCTACTTCTGGTATGGCTGTATGACACACTGCCAATAGGCGAAAAAACTTCTGGATAATATCTGCACGAGGCTCATTAACCCAATTTCCATTCATTATTCTTTCATCGGTGAAGTTAAAACCTTTTATAGCTGCTTTTTTATCAAGAGAACCCCTGACGTCATCCGCTTCTGATATATCACGCTCATGAACGAACGGCAAACCTTTTCTTCTACTCATGGTCTTCTCGACCTCAGTAACACCACGGCCATACGCTACACCAGCAATGGAACATTTGATGAATTCCATTGAGTTGCACGTCAAAGTTCCAGTTTTATCAGAAAGTATTGTGTCAACTTGGCCAAGCTCTTCATTCAAGTTCGAAGTGCGAGCATGGGCCGGTTTGTCTGCATCTTTATAGTACATATGGATATCTTGATTGATGAAAATGCTTTGAAGGACTTTCACAATTTCTATTGACACATACAAAGAGATGGGAATAAAGAAGCCATACAACATTAAGGCTGTCAAACAATGAAATACAGCAGCGGAGGCCGACCTTTTTGGATCAAAGAAAATCGTAGAATGGTCAGGCCTTAAATACCATCTCTTAGCCAACCCGTTTCGAAAGTCATCTTTAGTTAAAAAGCCAAAGAAAATAGATCCAACAGACGCCATTAGAAACAAAATACAAAACAAGAAGTAGATGATTCTATCCATCTTCTTCTCAACTCGGCTCCTCTTCGAAGGCGGATCGGTAGAATTCTGAATGACCTTAGTGTCATGACCAGTGAAGATAACAGCTCCAAAAATATAGTCTGTATTACGAAGTTTAGAGTCTCGCAGAAGAAGTTGCTGAGCGGAAAGGGCATACTTTTGCTCTCCAAACTCCATGCTCCCAACAAACGAGTACAAATTTGCGTTCGGATCTTCGCATTTGACAGTAGCTTTAAATTTTTTGAAGTTGAGATCCTCATGTAAGGAAGAAGTTACTTCTAAACCTTGTTTTAACTTCAAATTTGTCTCCCCATCCAAGTTCATTGTCTCAACATAGCAGACCGCATCCTCATAACTGGATGAAAGCAATACGAGGTCTGCCGGGAAGAACTCGTCTTTCTCTACCTTCACTATATTCCCTACCCTCAGATTCTTCCATGCAGTATATTCAAAAATACCATCAATGTTATGAACTTTAACTCTTCTATTGTTCACCTCAATATCCTGCATGAGAATTCCATTCAAAATTATACACCTACCTTGAAATCATAGCTTTCCATTAAAAAAATCTACATGAAAGACTAATTTAAGTAATTAGATTAGAAACACTACATGAAAAATATTCTACAAACATTAAATCTAGAACTACCAAAATTCAACTCCCCCAGCAACAAAAAAAAAAAACCATAGACACCATTTTGTATTGATGGATTATTTTATCATATGCAGGCACACTTAGAAAATATAACTCAAGTGTTACTAACCATTGATTAAAAATAACAATTTACAATTTCATATAATACAACAAAATCACTGGCATTTTACCCTACAAAGTGATGCTACAATTTAGCAGATTCAAATATTTTACCATAACTGGAATCATTTGAACAAACAACTAAGTAATTAAACTTCATTCTTTCCAAACAAAAGCAAGAAACTAAACAGAAAAGCAATAATATTCCATAAGCTGCTAGCCACACTTTATCCTTTTGGTAAAGTACTTCATGGATGGCTTTGTAAAAAGACCACAAATTTTTCAATTATAATATAATAACTGATATTATTAAATACTTCATCTTCCTTTAGTTTTTATATACACTCTAAGTTAAAACATAATTTAAATGTATGCAAAATAGTGTGATTCATAGGAATCTACACAGTTGTGCTGTAGGGTAGAAAAAAGGTTCCAAAAAAAATAAAAATACATAATTATATAAAATTAAATCCACAACAGAAAGTGTTGATAGTTAGAATATAGTACCTGCTTTTTCCTACGCCAATCTTCAATACCTTCTTTGACAATAGTAGCTCCAATAACAACAACAAGAGGAAGAATAGCACTACCAGCACTATAAGGAGCAAGTTTTGTGAAAGCCAAAACACCAGTAACCAAAAAATAGAAATTAGCAACTCTCCTAAATTGTTCAAAAAGTGATTTTGGAAGGAAAGTAGCAGCAGTATATTTTGTAGATCTCACACAATTATCTGCATACTCATAATAGTTCCTACTACTCCCAATTTCCTCAACACTACTATCTGTTTCATTGCATAACACCACTCTTGAATAGCCTTTACGACCAATCTGTGCATGATCTCCATCAACTGAAGTTGCTTTGCAACATGTGAATGAATAGATCTTGCTTAAATGTAGCTTCCTATTTCTCTCACCCCTCATTCCTTTTTTTTAATCAACTGAAATTCAAATTCAAAATAAAAATGAAAATGAAAATAAAATAAAATACCCTCTGAAATAATTGATTTCCAATTGTCAATGGCAAACTAGAAGGAAAAATTGTAACTTTCTATAACCCCAATTTCCAAAACAAGGTGACTGACAAAAAAGACTTAATAACAAGTTCAGTATGAAGTGCAAAAAATAGTCCTGAAAGTTATGAGATTCTTAAAAAGCTTTCAACAACTACACAATAACACAAACACTTCATAAACAAAACGTCATAAACTCAACCAATAGCACAAATACACATCAAAGAAAATACAAAAAATCATTAAAAAAAAAAATAAAGATGCTAAACCCCAGAAAGGTTCCAACCAGAAAAGGCTAAAAAATCTATAATTTAATAAACAATGAAATGAA
>JBBPBR010000007.1:17433816-17448549 GCA_037974775.1 Cicer pinnatifidum | reverse complement strand
GAAAAATAGTGCAAGAAAAGATAAAGAAAAGAGAAATAGAATAAAATTGAGGTATTAATTGGTTGAAGTGAAATAGAAAAGAAATAGAGAAGAAAATGTTAAAAATTATTCATAAAAATACGATAATATCTTTAAATTTGCAGTATTATATTTTTAATATAAATAAATAAAATTTTAATATTACTTATTTAATTTATTGAATTAATTTTTTTTTATCAATTTATATAATATTTAACTAATTGATTTGAGATATTTTAGTTATTGTTTAAATTAATTAATTAAAATAATTATATTGAAATGTGAGAGACAAATATAAGGTAAGAATATTAATATGAAGATAGCAATGACATGTCATTCTATTTGGTTTCTTTAGTTTTGCAAAGATACATAAAAAAAGTAGGTCCCATTAATATTTGTTCCCCATTCATTTTTTATTGCTTTGCCATTGATTTTTCTCTCGTCTATCAGTCTCCTGTCCCTCTTCTCGCATACCAATCACAACTCTAGTGGTTCTCATCTTGTTTATTTATCAAACTAGGATTGCACCCATTCATTGAACATTTTGTAAGTACATTGCTAGAAGGCTTGTGAAATTAAACATTAATAAGTGGGTTAAAAAAGATATAATTAACTCACACAACTGCAAGATTCCGAACTCAAATACAGAACAAATTATTCAACCTAACAATATCGATATTTGTCAGTTAAAGTATAACTTAAAGACCTCTCAACAAAATTCCAACAATTACTAACAATAATAACACAACGTTGCTTGCAAATTCTAAGATACACGACGCATGAAATTGATTGAGAGCAAAATATTTATAATAATAACAATTTACATGCTCCTACCAATTCATAAGTCACCTACCACTCTTCACCCTCCAATTTTAATAGGTGAATGCTAATCCTTTTCCCTGATTTTTTTTCTCCACCTCTACATATATTATCAAAAATTAAGATCCAACGGTGTATTTTACATTACCGAAAACTAACAAATTACCCTGTCGTGTTTAGAGGAAGACATGTGAATAAAACTTTAAGCATGAGCATAATTTCTATAAGTACATTTTCATTTTTCTATCACAATCACATTGGTACGTTGGATCATCAGATTTTAACAGAACATGGTGACCCCATATTAAAATACAGGTCGTATGTATATATAATTGGTAAAATTATGTTCTCATGAACATGCAAACCAAAAGTTCTGATTTCAGAGGCCCCTTGATGTATGCCTTTTCCATTGTTGATATTCTTTGTTGCATTATTAGTGGAGATGTTACAACTACAAGAAGGGTACATCTCCTCTCGCACTATATCATCTCTACATCTCCAGGTATTACATCTCAACCAAATCAGCTTATCATAGATTCATAATACATAAACCATAGTCCATAAATAACAAGCTAAAACACTCGACCAAATCAGTAATCACACACATCCTACAATGGCTGTAGTGCTTTGGGCATTGGCTTTAGCAAGCCTATGCTACCCTCTAGCCTCAACCAATGCTCAATCACATGCAGCTGCACCATCAAAGTTTCCAACCACAACACCATCTGCACCCTCCACATTGCCAATTGCAACTTCACCATCTTTAGCCAAACAACAACCTATTGTGGCAGCAACTCCTGCTAGTAGTACAAAGAAACCACCAACAGCAACTTCTCCTACTTGGAACAAACCTACGAACACGATCACATCAGCAGCACCTTCCAAATTACCAACCATAATCCCCGCTGCACCTTCCAAGTTGCCAACTGCAGCTTCTCCAACTTCTGGCACACCGTCAGCTGCTAAAAAACCACCTACTGTGGTAGCAGCTCCTCTTGCCTCAAGAAAACCACCAGTAGCAACATCAACTCCAACAGCTGGCCCCGTGAAATCACCAGTTCCCAAATATACATCTCCAACATCTTCCCCTGTGAAATCACCAGTCCCCAAAGTCACAACGCCAGCATCTACTCCTGTAAAGTCACCAGTCCCCAAAGTTACAACTCCAGCATCGGCTCCTGTGAAGCCACCAGTTCCAAAAGTAACATCTCCAACATCTTCCCCTGTGAAGTTACCATCTCCAAAGGTTACAACTCCAACATCTTCTCCTGTGAAACCACCAGTTCCAAAAGTTACAACTCCAACATCTTCTCCTGTGAAACCACCAGTTCCAAAAGCTACAACTCCAGCATTGGCTCCTTTGAAACCCCTTATTCCAAAAGCTACAACTCCGGCATCTGCTCCTTTGAAACCTCTTATTCCAAAAACTACAACTCCAACATCTGCTCCTTTGAAACCTCCAGTTCCTAAAGTTACAACTCCAACATCTGCTCCTGTGAAACCACCAGTTCCCAAAGTTACAACTCCAACATCTGCTCCTGTAAAACCACCAGTTCCAAAAGCTACCACTCCAAAGGCTGCACCTGTGAAACCACCAGTTCCAAAAGCTACCACTCCAAAGGCTGCACCTGTGAAACCACCAGTTCCAAAAGCTACCACTCCAAAGGCTGCTCCTGTGAAATCACCAGTTCCAGATCCTCCAAAACTTGCTCCTGTAAAAACACCAGTCCCCAAGGTTACACCAGCATTAAGCCCAAAAGCTCCATCTCCTAAAATTCTACCACCACCACATCCACCCAAAAAAGCACCAGTTTCTCTACCACCACTACCTCTAGCACCTGTTTCACTTGCACCATTACCGTTGCCACCAGCTTCTTCACCACCAAAGGTATCCCCAACACCTGCAAAGGCACCAAAAGCACCAACACCATCTAAAGAAACACCAGCACCAGCACCACATAAAAAGAAAGCACCAAAATCTTCACCTGTTCCTTCCCCAGCAATTAACCCACCATCACCTGCACCAGCACCTGCTATAGACACACCATCATCAGCACCAGCACCAACACCTGAAGATGACACGCCAGAACCACCACCCCACAAGCACAAGAGAAGAAAACACAAACACAAGCATAGGAGACATCACGCGTTGTCTTTAGCTCCAGAACCAACAAGTACAACAATCATTAGGAGGAGTCCCCCAGCACCACTAGCTGATGATACTACTCCAGCAGATTCTGATGAGTCACCAGCACCAAGTCCCAATGCGGTACCATTTTACTTTTAGTTACATTGATATATTTATGGACCTCTCTAGTCTGGATTATACAGCATTAATGCAGTCATGTAATCTCATCCATCTGATCTTTATCGGATGATTCGTACTCTAACTTAGAGAAACGGGTCTATATCACACATTTAAAATGTGATCTGGTCAAGATCAAACGGTCAGGATTTACAACAGCGTGAATGCGTGATTGCACCCAATCCACTTTCCTTACATACATAAATGTCTAATAGAATGTGACATATATCATAAAATTGAATTGGTACGAGTGGAGAAGAGTTTTGTTCTCCTTATATAAGATCTTAATTCAAATCTTGTAAATAGAGAAATAATGTGCTAAGAGAGCTTTGTCCCTTACATGGGACCACTTGGCTCGACTTGAATTTGTTAGGGTCCAACGTGAGATCCAGTAACAAGGGTTTAGACCCAAAAAAGAATAAGACAAAGATATATACTTAAATCTTTGACATTACTCTAAGATTGTGAATCTTGAAAGTGTGAACAATTGTGAAAATGGCTGTATATGTTGTTTATGTTTCAAATCCAAAGAGCTTTTTGCATGTGATAAAACTGGCTAAAGCTTCTTTACTAAATCTTATGATTTTATTTTCACAGAATGGTGCACCATCATACCAAGGGCAATGGAGAAAGATAATGGCAACTGGTGGACTTGCTGTTGCCATTTTGTTATGTGTCACTTGAGTACCTGCAGCAGATGCTATATATATCAGGTCATTTGAAGAAACATGGATTCACGCAAAGCGGTTAAATTTGGTTTGCAAAAATATAAAATTATTTCATATGTATGAAAATGAATAATGAAAAATTATACTTATAATATTAATTTTTTATCCTTCCGTTCTTTCATTGTATTGTGGTCTTTGCTCAAACAATATTAATTATGTGAGATTTTGAGTTATCAGGAAATGAAATATGAGAATGAAAACTCATGCAATGCTGGAGTAAATATTATATGCTAACAACAGTCAACAATAAGGTCCCCAAAATAAATGTGCAGTACTAAGGCAACCGTAAGATCAGTTACAACTAGTTTGTGACCCATGCAACATGTAAATTTATGCTTATATGTGAAAGTGTTTGCTCATTATTTTAAATGTAAAAATAATAGTTATATTTGAACCATAAAAACACAATAAATGTGATTGTAGGACAAAAAGATGTGATCCCAGTATAAAAAAATAGTAAAAGCTGGGTGTTCTTAATTTGACAAATTTAAACAAGTATAAATTTTTTGTTAACATCATGGGTTGTTTATTAAGATGCAAATGTACCACAGAAAAATTGAACATAACAAAATAACTTTTCTCCTTTACTTAATTGTAGTTTGTACCAAATTTATAATAGCAAAACGTTAAATTACTGTTTGTATATATGTCGGAACATAATAGTAAGGAACTAGACAGTTTTGATTGTTGCAACTAAATCACGTATATAAGCTGAAAATTTTGTAAATTGTAATAATAGGACTAAACGGAAAACAATGGTTATAGTTATAGTGGGAGTCATTTTCCATTCACACAATGAAATATTTCATACAACCAAAGAAATGCATCGTGATAAAGTGATAATCATATGCAAAAGCTTACAATATACCCTATGTTTTGATAGGAAGAAGCCTAAGGACATTTAAATAATTTAAACAACTGGGAATTCCATATTGCATCATACGCTAAACCACAAACATAACTGTTTTCCATAATAAATGCATAAAGAACTTTCAAAATAAATGACATCTGATGAAATAACTAGATTGAAGAAAATGAGAATTGTGTACTTTGAGAAACTAGCAACCATTAGTTAAAGAGTTTAGCTAATAATTTCTAAAATATTGATATAAAACATACAACTTAAAAGTCTTGTAATTTTGCTAGAAAAGAAACAAATTAATTAAGGTTGAATAGATTTGCATATTACAAAAGAAGCAATGACTTCAATTATCCACTTCCAGGAACATGTGTGAATTTTAGAAATGTGGGGGGGCGAAAAGTAGCACCCCAATTTTAAGCTCACAAGTCACAACCCACAATAATATAGCTTCAATTACAATTGCAATTTATAGCTAAAGAATCTAATAGTTCTATGTAGTGAAGGTCAAGTCAACACCAAAGGAGTTTTAAGAAGGAGGTCTGGGTTCAAACTCGAAAAACTATCATAACTGCTAACTTAATAACATTTGCCTATCATAAAAAAAAATGATTTTTTTTTTATTTTGCCAATGTTTTACACTTATGACCTGCAAATTTGGTTTACATCAATTTTAAAATTTTGAAGAAGTGATGTAACAAAGTTAAAAAAAGTTAATAAAATTTAAAGCTAATATGAATAATTGCAAGAAAGTCATTACAGTTGCATCATACAAGTTAGCTTCAATAATCAACTTCACAATTATGAATGAAACTTAGTAACCCAATAAAAAAAAATGTTAGAATTAGTAGTGTTTATTTTTGAAAAATCGATAACTGGTCTAATGAAATGATTAATTTAAAAAATAATAATAATTAAGAAATGGTTATGCAAAATTGCGAGTTACCTAAACCTCTGAAGCCATAGCCATCCATCTTTGTGGTCGCTAAATGAGGGGTAAAAAAGCCCATTGCAATTCAAACATACATCAGACAAAGAGAATGAATTTAACCCAAAATTGAAAAGCTAGGAAGAGTAGCTTCACTTTCAGAATTGATTCCAAAATCAAACGTGAGATTGGATTGAAGTGGCGATACGTAACCAACCATGTCCAAATCGCTTTTGATGGGATGAAACGTCGTGTTGATGGTTTTCACCACCAAACCGAACATCCTTTTTTTAGAATTTGATTCTAATTTGATTCTAATTCAAACATTAATCTAGTATACTATTAATTTCACTTTAGGGTGAAGTAAAATTAATTTTAGAGATATAATTTAATTTTGATATGATTGTGAATATGTTTGAAAAATAAACACTGAAAATAACATTTAATTTGGGATAATTTTTTCATATAAATATAACATTAATTCAATAACATGGTAAAATATTTTTAGTAATCTACTCTTTCACTCAAAGTATATATTAAATTATGCATCAAAAAAATATAAATTAAATCTTGGTATTTATTTATAATTTGTAATAATATTTATAAATTTATTTAAAAATATTATTTGAAAGTTATTTTTAGAAAATTGTGCTAGTCGACAATCACTTCATGTCGTTTATATATATATATATATATATATATATATGTTAAAAAGAGAGTAGTCTTTCCTCTCTTTTCCATTTGTAGTTGTAAATTTGACAGAATGTGGGAAAAGAATAGGAGAGAAAGTAAATGACAAGGTGGTATAAGATATTTAATATCATTGCACTTTCTCATTAAATATTTATTGAATGTGAATGAAAATTGTGTATATAAATGTGGATGATGTTCCTACAATCCACTAATAAAAAAATATAATCAAGTATCAACTCGAATGAGGACAATTAATAAGCTCCTTGAAGCATTTGTGTGGAATCATCCCTTACAACAATGCAAAATATATATGCCAATTTGGCATTAGTCTTCATCCTCCACTTCATGAAAAGGAAGTGGCACTGTCTTCACTGCTCTAAACTTGCCAGCATTATTTAGATGCTCATTCTCCAATCTAGAATAATGAATAATAAAATGTTTATTTATTGAAACATTTGAAAGTGATTTATCATGCAAATGCTACAAGTATCAAACAAACAAAACAAAATATGCATTTATAGTCATACAAGTATCAAACAAAACAAAATATGCTTTTATAGTACATCACAATCTATCACATTGATGATTTTAAAAATAATTATGGTAAAAGTTAAGTGTTTCTAATAATCTGATAGTGTGATTGATTGATAATATAAAAATTTCTAAGTGTGTGATTGATTGATAATGTAAAAATAAATTATATTGACAATGTTAAATCCTAATTGAAAACAAATGGAAGTAAATATTGTACCTGTAGAAATTCCATAATCCTCTTCTAACAACTTCAAGTGCTGCTAAAAATAAGCTTGTTACTCTATAGTCAACATTTTCAAAACTTGAATGGAGGACAGTTTGCAACCAAGCAAGCCTCAGAGTAACATTTAATACCTGCATAATTTGCAAAAGTTCAATGTTAAAGGTCATCTTTAAAAGTTGAGCTTCCATTATTTATAATCTGAAAGGAAATCATGTTTTATGTCTGCTTAATATTTGTAAAGAATATAATTCTCTATCATATGTTTACTTATATGATCTAGATTAGGAATCTCAATTTAAGTGGTATAATTATCTTATCAAAATTCTATATCAAAATTCTATATGACACTTTGTCACATTTTATCTTGAACAACTAATATTAAAGTTGATTTTCCTATTTGACAAATATCATAATTAGTGGACTAATTCTTATTGGTGTCAATACCTTCGTTACTTCAGATTGAATGTCTGTCTCGTGTCTGACACGTGTCAGTGTTTGACACCTACAAAACACTGACACAATATTTTTATTTTCTAAAATTATTATTATTGTATATTGTCTATATATCAATGTACGTGTTGTATCGGATCTTCATGTTTGTGTTAGTGCTCTCGGTAGATTCTAATGACTAATACACTCTTTAGGAAGAGAGAGGAAAAGGGTCTAATTTATATACCATGGAGAAGTAGTAAACAGCTTTTCTTCTAAGCATCAATTCATTCCTTAACCAAGGATTCTTGGAGTTCATTTGGAGCAAACCCCAATCCTTAACAAAGTCCCAATACACTTGGTACACAGTTGCTGCACTTGACATGATCACAACAACACATAACCATCCAACATTCCTATCTTTTTCATAAGCAACTTTAGCACCTGCAGCTAACATAGCTGAAACATACTTTCCTAGATTTATAAGGTGACTTGTCTCCCCTTCATCAAACCATCTCCTTGCACACTAGAAACATGTTAAAGAACATTAACTCCACATTTCTTAAAGAAAAGGAAACAAATTTGGTGCAGTGACTCTGTCACACAATTTTCAATCTCAACCATCTGATTTCAAATTAACAGTCAAGAAGTAATTTTGTTACTGTGTAATTTGGGCCGTTTGATTTCAGATTAAGAGTTGAGATCGTTTATTGTGCGTAAGCGCCTGTTTTTCTAAAGAAAGGTATAAAATGTTTATAGCTTTTTTACCTGCATTGCTCTCCAATAATATGGAAGAAAGGACACTGCATAAGCAAAATCTCTATAGTGTTTCATGCAGTATCCATAGTCTTGTGTCTTGTAGCTCCCAGTTATATAGTAACATGTCACAAACTCTAGGTTCCTTAGCATTGGAACCTATAAAGAAATTATGTAACTATTAATACAATTGTAATTTTCTGCTTATAAGGGAATCTACTAAGATTCTTATGTAATATTGCTAACAAAAAAAATGAAATTTTCTATGCAAAACAATACCTGACTGCAAAGTTGATCAGCCATAAAAAAGTCCAGCATCACAACCTAGGGAGCAATAGAAAATCCAATGAGATTATAACCAAAACAATACTTGTTTATCATTGAACAAAAATCATTCTGTTTTACTTTTATTTCCCTTTTAGGACAACTTGTGGAACTTGATTTTGTTTTGCCTTTATTTGATCTTAATCTTTCAATTTTTAGAGGAAAATAGACTTCGATAAATCGAAATTTGACCACAAAATAAGTGAAATCTGGTTAAGAATTGTTCAAATCAAAAACTTTATTTTATGTCTACTGACGTGATAATTTAATGGGAAAAATATTGTACCTTATAAAGGGGTGACCAAATTATGTTCCTTATCACACAAAGGAAGCGGTAACGGCTTGACCGATATATAATGTTGAAGGGACACACAAGTAATAGTAAGAAGGCCTGCACATAAAATAAAATAAATAAGATGTTATATTTTCATCTAAGTAAAAGACTATGCGTCAGACAATATAAAAAAGTTTTACAGATACATCTAATTATATCGTACTGAGTAGATATCTATTGCGACATTTTATGAAGTAATATAACAATCTAATATCATAATGAGATACGATTGAATGCACGTGGGAAACATTTTCATATTTTTTAAATGCATACTTTTTAAAATAATAATAATTTTAATGATAAAGTTGATGCAATGTATATGATGAAGAATTTACCAGAAAAAGTAGGCCAGGAAGGAATTGAAGTTGTGCATAAGAGTACCCTTTTGTGAGCAGAGCCAAATGAAAAAACAAGACTCCAACCACACAAGTCATAGCCATTGTACAAATCAAGAACACATCTTTGTACTTTAGTTCCTTATTTGGTGCCATCTCAAAAATAAAACTGTAGTTTATACGAGTCTTCCTCCATGCAAAAATGTTGCATCCATAGAGGAAGAAATGTAGAAACATGAGACTAAACACACTGAAAAAAAAGAATAACAAAAACATATGAATTATTTCATGTTGTATTACTATTGTAGATAATATATATGAAGATATTGTGTTGCTATGAAAGCAATTTTACTTACCTAAGCACAGGGTAGACAGTTTCCATGTAAAGTGAATTTTGGTGTCGTTTGTAAAGTCCAGTAACATGAGCCATTAAAACATATCCACCAAAAAGTGCCAAAAAGCATCCAGTAAATAATCCTGATTTTATTCAGAGAAATTAAGTTAATACTTTTATGGACCAATTATGATACATTTTAAAAATATAGACATAGTATATAATACTATATATGTTTACCGTATACAATACACACATTTTAAAAATACACATAAAAAGTAAAGGACACTATACCGTATTTGACATCAAATTTTTTATATCAAAAAATCATTTCTCTATATTTGAATAATAAAATTGTCTAAGACCTAAGTTTTTATGGACCAATTATGATATTTACACAACATTTTTCCTTTTGAAATTTGAATTTGTAAAATAGGATATATCAAATAGTGAAAAATGTAACAAAAGGTGATTACATCATGAGATATTTATTGAAAAAATATTTTGAAATTAGTAAATCATGATGGACTATAAAGTACAAATAAATGATGAACTATAAAATACAGATACAGACATCAGATATAATATTTATACATCGACATAGATAGTAATTTAAAAAAAGTATAAATTACTAAATATAACTATATGTATTGGTGAAATGTGTCGGACATCCAACGTCTAATTTCAATCATTAGTTTAGGTGATACATATGGTCCTTTGCCTATTGTTATTAAAAAAGAAAAATAATATAAAAATAAAGTTGAAAGGGTTATGCAAGTATCCATGGCAGCATTCATAAGTGTTTAGAAAAGTAGAACCAATTGTTTTTTCTTATTCATATAAGAACCTAAGTAGCTCAAGGGGTCCATGTTGTGTTTCCTTTGGATTTTAGTGGTCACAAAGCAAACAAGCCTAAAGTCTCTTTACCACAATGATTAACAAACAGAAGATGAAATATAAAAAAAAGTTTAAAATAAAAAAGCTAAAAAGTTACTCACCAATGAAGAAAGCTACAGCATGTGATTCTTTTCTTTGACTTGGTCTAAGGTATTTCATTGCCTTTCTATGATCATCTTTAGCAAATTTTTTGACAAATAGTTCTTCCACTTCATCCATGAACTTCACCACCTATCATATTTAGAAAAACCAAGTAAATAAAGTTGGTTAGCAAAGTTTTAAACTACTCTCTCTTTCATATTAACTGACATTTAACGTTTACAATAATTAAGAAAAAATAATAATAATTTAATGTGTTTAATAATTTTACTAAAGTATTGGAGTATCAACCATTACCATAGTGAAGAATAATATAATAGTTTATGAAAGATGCATACATTACTCATTAAATGAAGTGGCAACATATTATTATACACGTGTGGTAAAAATAATTTTACACTAAAAGACAGCAAGAGTATATAAAAATTAAACTTAAATCTAAAATTTTACTTAATATAAATTTTGCTAAAATATATTAATAAAACTAGGGAGCAGTGTAAAAAGTGACAGATATCTAAGCCATCTGGTGGTGCAGACATGAATTATATGATTATTGGCCACTAGATATTGTTGGTAACACTTTGAGTTGCAAGGATAACTAGTGGCCAACATCTCAACATGATTTTATTTTAGTATTTTATCACCAAATATATTCTTCATTAAAAATTGACATGATGGATGGGAGTAAGATATTTTTGTTGATTTTTTACCTTGTCTGAGTTGTTGAAATATGAACTCTCAACTACTTTAAGATAGATGGGAAGAATTTGCTTTTCTGTGACCTGAAACAGGAGAAATCATAAGAATTTATTTTGGTATTAACACCTTTTATATAAATAACTTCATTTTTAATATAAAAATTGTGTACTCTCTAATTCCCTTTACCTTGTCAAATTTCTTCAGAATCTTTATAAATGCAAGCAGGTTCAAATTCCTACAAAACATCAACATGATGAAGCAAACTTTAGTTTTTTTCTTCATATCAAATGTAACACTTATTTTAAGTTCATTATTACAAAAAAAAATAACTGAGATTAAAACTAAAGTTCGCTATATTAGTTGTATTTGTGATGAAAGAAAATTGGAATCATACCTATAATCATTCAAATATCCTAAGCCCTTATAAAGCTCAATGAAACCACCTTTGATCATTTTTTCTGCATGATGTAACCTTGTTTTGTTAAGATGAATCATACCACCTTCTTGATTGCACTTCCTTGAAGATTGGTTGAGCAAATCTTCCATTACAAGGTAACTAATTTCTGATAAAGTTTGAGAAGGAGTTGTCAAAGGAATGTTTATCCTCACATTCTTTCCTTGACAACTAACAATATGGCCAGATAAAGTCCTCAATTTACCATCTTCCCATTTCAAATTCATTGATTTTTCTCCTTCATTTAATTGAGGAAGGTTTTCTTCTATTTTCTCTAAATCATCTGTATTTCCTCTGCTCCTAACAGAGTCATCCTCTGCATCAACTATACAGAGTATTAGATCCATATGATATAAATAATTTGAAAAACATATAATACATTCAAGTGCTAAGAATAACTAGAATGCTAACTAGGTAGTTATGAATTGAAGGTGTGTCTGGTGCTGACGTGTGTTAGTGTCTTCCAACCCGACACCGGCACATATAGTTATATTTACTTTTATTTTTTTAATCTAGTCAATGTGTTAGTGTCGTATCATATCTAGTGATTGTGTTTGTATTGATGTTTGTAGCTAAGTAGCACCAATACTTCATATTGAAAGTGTGTATAGTGGCATACATATGTTTGTATGAACTACCAACACGATCGACACATTCAGTTACAGTGAATCACTTTTATTTTCTAAAATTATTATCGATATCTACGTATTAATATCATGCTTCTGTTTTATTGAATACTTGGTTCAATATTAACACTACTTACTAGAAAAAAAAAATCCTATTTGTAGCATAAAAAATCATTTTTTTTAATAATATTCAAATTAAAGATAAGTACATAAAAAACTAGTCACCTTCATTTTGGTAAAATAGTCTATAGCTTTCTTAATTAAGAAAGTAGTCTAATTTAAACACAATGAATGCTCACATTGGTTAATTAAACAAGCAAAAGTTGAATATGTACCACTAATAGAGAATGTGGATGAGACAGATTCTTCCTCCTTGGAGTATTGACAAGAGCTCCCTTTACCTTTCTTCTCAATGAATGCAGATTTCAGCTCAACAAGAATATCCATTTGTTTTTTCAAGGACTCACCTCTCTCTAAGAACTCTTTCTCCTTTGTCCTATAGAATTTATTCACCTTATTGAGATTATGGTCTAGACATGCAAAAAACTCTTTAGTTGCATCAGTGTCAGCAAATTGATCTAGCAATTGTGTCTCATACATATCTCCTTTAATTGTTGATGAAACAAGTTTTCTATGAATCTGCAAAATACCAACAAAAAAACTATCATTATTTGATTATTATTTTAACAACTAATTATTAATATTGACTATTTAAAAAAAAATTATTTTTAACACAAAAAATAGGCAAACAAAAGTATCACTAAAGAAATTAAAATCCCAACCAAGTTGGCACCTCAGCTCTTGACAATCATGAGGAAAATAAATACACAATATTTAACACATTAATATTCATAATCTTATATCTTCAAAATAAAAATAAAAAATTACTTGAATTGGTTCATGCTCTCTTTGTTGAAGTCCAAATGAAAAGCACTTTCTTAGTAATGAAAAGGGTGACTTCACTACTGAACTAATTTGGTGATTATTTGATGTATTGTTAAGAACATGAATTCTTTTAATGTCTTTCTTAAGTTTCCAATAATCAACAAAAGCATCTTTCCATTCTGGAATAAGTTGCCCTTCAAACTGCTTAGAGAATTTCACCATCTCTTCCTTTTGTTCCAAGAAACAAGAAGAAAAAAAAGAGAGAAGTTCTATTTCAAGGTAATATGTGTTTTTTTGTTGTTGAGTGTTCAATGACAATTAAACACACAAGATGATATATTTATATATATATATATATTGGAGAAAAAAAAAGGAGTTTGGTTGATATGCTGGTACTGATACTTTAAAGCACAATTCTATAATATACTAAGATCCTATATGCTTCTCCACTGAGAAACTAAGAAGATAAAATGGCTGGATTATGCCGGAAAGTGATCGAACCGCCACCGGAAATGATCACTTCACGGCCAACATGTTCTCATGAAGATTTTGAAAGGTTATGTGAATATTTAAAGTAAATTTTGGAGTGGAGACAAATTTTACTATTCAATATGCATGCATGAGTGTGGCCATACATGTTCTTGTCACATAAAGTTGGCCACATTAAATTTTTTTTTTTATTACAAACAAAACCATTTTGAGGAAAAGATTTTGTGAATAAAGAAGGAAAGGTGTTTTGATTTTGGATAGATTTTACATGTTGTAGTGTTGTATAAGTTTAAGTCAAAAAAATGATCATGGTTGTAAAGCTAAGTTTATTGGTTAAATTGTTTGCTACCACACAAAGGTGTCTTTTAATTAGACCAACCTGATTTCCACTAATTGGTGATAAGTAGAAAAAGTTTCAATTATTTTCATGATCTCCACTTTCATTATGAAACTTGTTTAAATTAAAAAATTCATACAATTGATATTAGTTTAGAAGCTTATTATTCAAGAGAGATAATTATGGTAATTATTTTTTGTTTTTGCATTAGTATCTTAATCTTAATTTTATTTTAAATTTAATAATATGCAAATTAAGCTCACACAAATGACAATTTTAAAACTGTCCCAACCACATGAAGTCATGTGAACACAAAAACATCATTAAATATTAATTAATACTTTCTTATTTTTAACTAATTTGGGTAACAAAGCACATTTCACACACACTAATTAAAAGACATCACCTTTGTCGTTTATTTACAATTTTATAATTGGGTGTATTGTTTGGTTTAAGAAAGAAAGATAGAGAAAAAAAGTAAAAAGAATGAAAGATTATTTAATAGTTTGGTACATGAAAAAACATAAAGAAAATATGAGAGAAATGGCGCACATATTTATAATGTCTTTTGAAAAAAAAATGTATGTATTGAAGATGTATTTAAGTATATTTTTATTATTTTTCAAAA
>JBBPBR010000007.1:17401709-17422688 GCA_037974775.1 Cicer pinnatifidum | reverse complement strand
AAAAAAAAAAAAAAAAAAAAAAATAGAGATGAGAATTGTAGAAAACCCCAAGTTCACTCCGACACACAACCAATGCTATTTTTTCAATCAAAAGTGTTGAGATGGATTCAAACATATGTCCACATGTGCAAGTCAATTGGCATTTTCTTTGATATGTTAAGAAAAAAAATTTAAATCTTTAGAAATTTCAGCATTAGAAAAGAAAAAGGTATACAGCGAAATCTATGGCTTTAAGGTACACGGATCCAATGACATGCCATGAACATAATGGTCTGATTAGGATACCATAATATATTTGTCAAGAAAAAAAGGATAGCATAAAATAATTTGGTGCGTCCTTGCAGTGTCTCCTATTTCCTTGTTCATCATGATTGATACTATCATCTTATATTCGACTACGTTTTTTAACATTAGCATAAATTTGACCCCACGTGTCATATATATGATCTTACTCTTAGTGACAAAATCCTGTATATGAAAATGATGTGCTCTTTTCTTTGTTGGTTTTCCAAGATATATTTTAGTGGGACTAAGCTAGATATTGGAATATACTTTTCTAGGGTATATGTTTTATATAAAAATATAACAATGTATTTGATGCTATATTAACTTCCTAGTTAGTCTTATACCCTGAAAGTTTGAAAGTGGAAAGTTCGGTAAGTTGGAAATATTTGTTTAACACTTCAAGAATTAGTGGAAAGTGGAAAGTTTTAGATGAAATTGGCAAACGAGACTCGTGCTCATTTGCTCAATTTAGGTGCAAATAAACTAGATATGGAATATTTTATTTTTCTTATATATATAAATATTAATAAAATATAGTGACTTCATGTATAGACTGATATTTAAAAATCGATTAAATCTCAAATGATGATCGACATTACTTCTAAGAAGTATAAATTAATGTTTGTTTTGATCTTTTACAGTTGAGACAATGATTCATTCAATATAAGTTTGATAAAAATAAAATAAAAGAATTGTATTTTTCAAAATTTTATTTGTCAAACCGACATCAATCAAATTATTTTCACAACTATAAACACAAATATTTATTAACTTATATTTTTCAGGAGTATTATTGATGTCATAAAACTTTTACATCACTTTTGAACATTGACTCACAATAGCCAAACTATAAAAATGATGTACTTTAGAATTTATCTATAAATAAAAGATAAATAGAGAAATTGTCATTATGCACAGCATTGATAAACACACTAATTTTATAAATAGTGTGATTATAGGGCCGTCGCCCCTATTAAGACACAAAAATTAAACTTTGTAAAATAGAGGAATGTATGTATATGAATGGGACAAGTGCCCCCACTGTATTCTTAAGTGTGATATATATAGTATTAGTTACTTATGTTGAGAAAAATAACAAGCAGCAAAATGAAGGAAATCTTTAACAATTGAATAATCGTTTTACAAAAATGACTATCAAATCCTTTTTGTGTAACATATTTAAAATCAAAATATTCATTTCCTACATTTAATAAAGAGAAGTTGAATCCTTTAGTTCAATTTTATCATTAAGAATATTTTGATGTTGAAATTTTGGTACTACATTGTCGACTTAAAATTTATTTTGCATATGTATGCTCTAAAAGTGTATTTTCAAAATTAAGGAGAATTGTATCCTCCAAAAGTGTATTTTCATAATTAAGGAGAATTAGTGATATTTTTATAAAGTTAGTGTTCATCATCTCCTCCAATCCTCCATTTTTTCCATTTCTTTCCAAAATTTCTAGAAACAATAATTTATTGTACCTCCTCAGACTAGTTCCAACTCATTTCATGCACGAGATCATCCTTCAATTATTAGTAATCATCCACATCATACTTAGGTGAAGTCAAGAATAACAACGAAAATCCTAAAGAAATTGGAGCAAGGTGCAAAGACTGGTTTGTGTCTGGTTTTGTCTGCTCGTTATTTTGTTTTTGATTTTGATTATGTTTTGCTTCTAATTTTCTTTTTTTATTGCCTCTAATCATGTTTTCTGTAACTCTACCTCTAATTATGTTTTATATGACTCAGTCTATGATTATGCTTCCTTTGAGTCTGCCTCTGATCATGTTTCCTTTGACTTTGCTTCTAACCATGCTTCCTCTAAGTTTACCTTCTATTTATATTACTTTGTTGAGTTGATTAAATAATTGCATTAATCATATTGATGAAATGTGCATTGCACACATAACATTGCAAAATGCATTGCAGGAATTAATCATGGCATTTGTGGCTCAAGCACACGTGGAACATTTGATGATGGCTTCAAGCATGAAATAATGGATAAAGGAATAACGAATCGGAACGCTGATTTATGGTTATGCTTAAATTATGTTTTCATACTTAAGAGAATTAAATTATGTTTTGATACTTAAAGAAAACATAAGAGTATGTTATTTTACATACTTCCAAGTAAAGGCAAAGTTGAAATGTTTTAGCATGAATTCCATGTTATTCATGATAAATGTTGCATTTAAGAAAAAGAACAGTTCCTTCCTTTTTTTTTAAAACTCACTGAGATTATTATCCCACCCTTTATTTTCTTATGTATCATAACATATAAGAATAACTAATGGTTGGACTTCAATATGTGAGGATAACCCTTAAGTTGAGAATTTATCTTCAATTAAGATGATGTATAATTCTCATGTATCAGAAGAATGAATTGGGATGCTAATTTAGGGTCATGGTCATATCAACGTTACCAAGAGGTCTCGGTTATCTTGGTGACCCACATTAAGATAATTGGAAAACTTTTTTGTATCTAAAGAAAAGAAATATGACATGTTAATTTCTATACTTTAAGAAAAAGAGAATTAAATTATATTTTCATACTTAAAAAAAAAAACTTAAGAATATGTTGTTTTACATCCAAGTAAAGGCAAGGTTAAATTATTTTAGCATGAACTCTATGTTATTGATGATAAATGTTGCATTTAAGAAAAAGAATTGGTTTAAATATGTTTTTGATCCATGTAAATATAATAATTTTCAGTTTCAGTCCCTGTAAAAAGTTTTGTTTAGATTTCATCCATGCAATATCAGAAAACTTTATCTTTTGTCTTTAACATCAAGTAGACATTACAAAAACATGAGTTGACAATAGAAAATATGTTTTTTGTCCCTGGAAATATAACACTGTTTAGTTTTAGTCCATATAAAATTTTTTACTTGAGTTTCATTGTATTCATCACCATCAATCACAAACCCAGAAAGTGAGTTTTATCATCTTCGTCAATCCAACAATTCATATTTTCTCGCACCCTACTCAATGAAGTAACAATTTCGATTTACAAGAAAGGGGGGTTTGAATTGTAAATGCGCCTTTTAAAAATTCCTGATAAAACTTAAGAAAATAACTCAAGAATGATCTTGGTTATGAAAACAGAAAACGAAGAATGTTCTTGGTTTTTGTTTAAAAACGGAGAACGTTCCTGGATTAGCAGAAAATCAGTTTATATGTTATCTCAGTTAATCAAATCAGTATAATAAAGAGAGAGATAGGAAAGAGAATGCCACACAAAGATTTATCCTGGTTCACCCAACGTGGGTTACGTCCAGTCCTCACACTGTGAGATTTTCCACTAAGTGTTTAAAAGCAAGTAACCTTCTTGATCTTACAACACCTATTCTAGATCCACCTTGATCTAATTCAATGTCTATTACTTTCCACCCAGAAAGCAATAACAACACCTATCTAACCTTGATATGAAGCAATCTTAAACAAACTATAAAGAAACTCTTATAGTTTGAGTTTTTACAAATGATTGAATTTGACAGAATCTGATATTGCTCATCTCTTGTTTGAGAATAGATTCTTTACAGAGTATCTAATGATAATTTCGCAGCTGATATATGAATGTGCAGCAGTAGCTGTTTCGCGAATTGCAGAAAATGATATTGCCTCTGTTTTGCAGAATTTCAGGCTTAAGTGTGATTGTATATTGTTGATTACTTAGCACTTGAATTTCTTGCCATCATACTTGATTGAGGCCTTCTATTTATAAGTTGAGGATGGACTGGATAAGTACGAAAGAGCTTTTGGAGAGGCCATGCTTTTTCTGATTTAAGGCAGTACTTTTGAATAAACTAATCATGCTATGACATAGCCTTTTTTTACTTTTGGATTTAGCATTTAAAGCAGTCTTGTACTTTTCGGACAGTGTCCTTGATGTTTCTTCATTGATCTTGGATGATACATTCTCCATCTTGAGTCTTGAGTGCAGCTGGAGAAGATTAGAAACGAATTGCAGGCTGAAACAGAGAGAATGCAAGGCTGTTGTTGATGTGCAGAAAACGGAGAACGTTCTTGGTTTTTGAGTGAACGTTCTTGAGCTTAAATAATCATTCTGGAGCTCCCGTTTTGATCAACCTGAATTTCCTTTGTAATTTCCTTGTCATATGTCAAGATTGATTGAGCTTTCTTGACATTTGAATTTTTGGAGTTCTTCAAGTTGTCATGACTTTTGTCCATATTTTGAAATTGATATCCTTTAAAATTTCAAAATTCCAAAACCCAAGCAAGATGTCTCTTTGCTCTTTTGCCTTCTTTCACAACATACAATATTTTAATTTGAACATGATAATGAGCGCAAGGGAAGCAAAATGAATGTGATATCGTGTCAAGTATAATTTATCTCTTTACAAAACATTTTTATGCTAAAAAAAGTTTGTATTTATCAAAAACAATCAAAGAGATTTGTTCACATAAAAAAATGATTTTAAGGACATAAAAAGGAGAATTTTGAGTTCCATGAATGAATTAAATCATGATCAGAATATACCTTGATAAGATCCAAAGATGAGGACAATGTGAATATGTGCTTCTTCTAAATGACAAGCATTCATACTTGTTACTATTTCTTTGATTTGATGGCTGATTTTCATCAAGACTCAAGTAGCAGCAGCTTTGACACCATAGCCTTCCAATTTAGTTCTTCCAATAATTTGATCATGAGATGTTTTTGGAGGAAAGGTCAATAGTGAGATATGTGTAGGAGTGCCAAAACTAAATGGTTCAAACTCATTTAGAAGTTATTGATGTTTTTTTTAATCATATCATCTTAATAAAAAAACATTAGATTTGATTAAATGTTGCATATGAGCTGTCAAGAACATTATGAAGAATGTTCAGCTTTTCTGCAGAATATTTTGCTCTTCTGCAGAATGTTCTGCTCTTCTGCAGAATTTTCTGTTTTTCTAGAAAATGTTTCTGTCATTAGCCGAATATTCTGCTTTACTGGAGAATGTTTCTTTCTTCTGTAAAATGTTTCTCTCTTCTGCAGAATGTTATGCTTTTCTGCATAATGTTTTGTTCTTCTGCACAATGTTCTGCTCTCTTACACAATGTTCTGATCTGCTGCACAATTTTTTGCTCTTCTGCATAGTATTCTGCTTTTCTGCAGAATGTTCTGCTATTCTACATAATATTCTGCTCTTATGCATAATTTTCTGCTCTTCTGCACAATGTTCTGCTTTTGTGGAGAATGTTTCTGTCTTCTGCAGAATGTTATGGTACTGCTTCCAGAATGAACCTTTTTGCTTAAATTGATCATTCTCTTGGATTTTGCCTTTATCATTCTCCAGCTTTTAAAAGGATAATGAAACAGAGACTGTTTATTAATCTCGATTTCCTGGAAAGCATTTTGTTGTTGCTGACCATAATGTTCTTCTTCTTCATCTCCTTAGCTTTAATGTTTCCAAAGGTTATAGATACTCCAAATTTTTCTAATGATATGAGGCACAATACTTTTCCATTCATGTGTATGGAGCATACCTTGTCCGTGTATCAATGATCTTTCTTGATTGTTGGATGGTGTTCCTACATCACAAGTTAGTAATGATTTTGGTACCCATATTTGTTTGGGTCCTTAATGGTTAGTATATCTTCTTTTAGAAGAAGTTTTAGAACTTGAACTCTTTTTAAAATAGCAAGTTGATTCAAAGTGATCATTTTTTGAAAAATAGGAACACTTTGTTGTTGATCGTCGATAAGGTTTCAAAATCTGAGTTTTACACGGATTTGAAATTGATTTTGCTGATATTCTAGATTGTTCCCTTTTTCCCAGATTTTCTGCAAAAGGTTCAGCTTTCATTTTTGAACTTTCTCCGTTTTGGAACCATCCTGGAGATTGTTCTCCATTTTGCAGTTTTTTCAAAACTGTTTTGACAACATGATTTTCTTTTTTAACAAACTTTCTTTTTTCAATCTTTTCATCTCTTTTTCTAAAATAGCAAGCAAATTCCAGATGTCCAAGTTTTTTACAGTAAGAGCATTTGGTTTTGCTTTTATCCTCTTTTCTTTCCGAAACAAAAAAGTTTTCATACATTTTCATTTTTTGAATTTTATCAAAATCAAGACCAGCTTTATCAAATATTCCCACTTGAGATCCCATGATTTTATGAAAGGTTTCAGTGGCTTTAATGAAATTTAATAAATCTGTTTTGAGAAGTTCATTTTCATTTTTAAGGATAACATTCTCCATTTTCGTTGCAAAACGTTCTTGATTTTCAGATTCATCAGTTTCCGTAAAATGAGATTCCTGCATGTTCTGAATGATGTTTTTTAGTTCATCAATCATAACCTGAGCTTTCTCTTTTTCCCTTTTTTCTTTTAAAAATTGATCATTTAAAGAGCTACATTTTTGAACAAGCAGATTTGAATCATTAAGTAAGCTATCAAAATCTTTTTCAATTTGTTCACATAAAAGACATGGTTTAGAATTTATTACCTCATTGTCTTTAGTATCTGCCATTAAACATAAGCTAGCTTCTTCAGGTTCCTCTGTTTCTGTTTCATCATAATCATCCCAGTTCACCATCAAGGAGTTTTTCTTGAAAGGGAACTTCTTTGGTGTTATTTTGTTCAAGGGACATTCAGTTTTATAATGTCCTTGTTTATTGCATCCAAAGCATGTGATTTGACTTTTGTCTACCTCTATTTTGAAGTTTTCTTTTTGATTTGAAAATCCTTTTTTGATATGATCCCTTCTTCTCACCATTCTTTGTATCTTTTTTGTAAGACGAACTATTTCTTCATCAACATCTTCTTGGTCGATTTCTTCAAAGTCCTCATTTGGACTTTCTTGAGATGTTTTCAAAGCTATTGCTTTGCCCTTTTTGATTGGTTTGTCTTCTTGTAACAGCACTTCATGTGCTCGTAATGTTCCAATCAATTCCTCCAGTCCGAATACATCAAGATTCTTGGCCTGGCTTATGGCTGTCACCATCGGTCTCCATATTATTGGAAGACATCTCATGATCTTTCTTACTCTTTCTTGAACTGTGTAAGCTTTCCCAAGAGAACGCATTTCATTTACTATTGTTGTGAACCTTTGAGTACATTTCATCAATAGTTTCTCCTTCTTGCATTTCGAACAGTTCGAATTTCCTTATGCCAATGTCAATCCTTGTTTCTTTCACATGGCTTGTTCCTTCATGATGAGTTTGTAATGTGTCCCATACTTCTTTAGCAGTTTTGCATTCATCAACTCTTTCACTTTCTTCCCTACTCAAAGCACACGATAAGAATAATTGAGCTTTTGAGTTCAGGAGTACCTTAGATTTTTCTTATGCTGTCCAATCTGCTTCTTTCTTTTCAATAGAGGTTGAATCATTTTGGTCGACTCTTGGTATGAAATTTCCATCTGTAATGATGCACCACATTCCTGTGTCTTGAGATTTCAAGAACAACTGCATTCTGCTTTTCCAGAAATAGTAGTCTTTGCCATTAAAGTAAGGTGGTCTGTATAATGACACTCCTTCAACAATGTACATATTTCTTGACATGTTTCTTCTAGATCTTTTTATCTAACACTTGTTAGGTGTTTTTAATCTTTCTAGAGACCGAGCTCTGATGCCAATTGAAGTAACAATTTTGATTTACAAGAAAGGGGGTTTGAATTGTAAATGCGCCTTTTAAAAAATTCCTGATAAAACTTAAGAAAATAACTCAAGAATGATCTTGGTTATGAAAACAGAAAACAGAGAACGTTCTTGGTTTTTGTTTAAAAACGGAGAACGTTCCTGGATTAGCAGAAAATCAGTTTATATGTTATCTCAGTTAATCAAATCAGTATAATAAAGAGAGAGATAGGAAAGAGAATGCCACACAAAGATTTATTCTGGTTCACCCAACGTGGGTTACGTCCAGTCCTCACACTGTGAGATTTTCCACTAAGTGTTTAAAAGCAAGTAACCTTCTTGATCTTACAACACCTATTCTAGATCCACCTTGATCTAATTCAATGTCTATTACTTTCCACCCAGAAAGCAATAACAACACCTATATAACCTTGATAGGAAGCAATCTTAAACAAACTATAAAGAAACTCTTATAGTTTGAGTTTTTACAAATGATTGAATTTGACAGAATCTGATATTGCTCAACTCTTGTTTGAGAATAGATTCTTTACAGAGTATCTAATGATAATTTCGCAGCTGATATATGAATGTGCAGCAGTAGCTGTTTCGCGAATTGCAGAAAATGATGTTGCCTCTGTTTTGCAGAATTTCAGGCTTAAGTGTGATTGTATATTGTTGATTACTTAGCACTTGAATTTCTTGCCATCATACTTGATTGAGGCCTTCTATTTATAAGTTGAGGATGGACTGGATAAGTACGAAAGAGTTGTTGGAGAGGCCATGCTTTTTCTGATTTAAGGCAGTACTTTTGAATAAACTAATCATGCTATGACATAGCCTTTTTTTACTTTTGGATTTAGCATTTAAAGCAGTCTTGTACTTTTCTGACAGTTTCCTTGATGTTTCTTCATTGATCTTGGATGATACATTCTCCATCTTGAGTCTTGAGTGCAGCTGGAGAAGATTAGAAACGAATTGCAGGCTGAAACAGATAGAATGCAAGGCTGCTGTTGATGTGCAGAAAACGGAGAACGTTCTTGGTTTTTGAGTGAACGTTCTTGAGCTTAAATAATCATTCTGGAGCTCCCGTTTTGATCAACCTGGATTTCCTTTGTAATTTCCTTGTCATATGTCAAGATTGATTGAGCTTTCTTGACATTTGAATTTTTGGAGTTCTTCAAGTTGTCATGACTTTTGTCCATCTTTGAGTCCTTTTAATTTTGAGATCAATAAACCTTTTTGCGCTTGGAAGAATCCTACTTGTTCCTTGCCATGTACTGATTGTATATCAATAAATTTCCTGGGCAGATTATTTGATAAAGATGTAGAAAAAATTTGAACAACATGCTGTGATGAACTTTTTTGAGGCTGGAGCTCTTTCTTTGTTTTAGTGTTCTTGTTGTTGTTTTATTTGTTTTGCTTGATTAAATTCACTCAAAAGCACAAGTTAAATTAACATAACATTTAGAACCATAATTAACATTCTTAATTAACTTTTTGTTTGTTTTCATCAAAACATTAAATTGAGATTTTGTCTCAACACTCAATCTATTTTCCTTAGTTATTCATATCTCACCTAATCCAATTTTTTCTATCAATAATTCTACCTCCAAACTCATATTTTCTCTCTATTATCTCAAAAATATATCAACCTCATCTTTGAAAATTGAATATTTAAAGGATTAATAAAATAGAAAATTAACATGTAAAGACTTAAAAATGATTTTTTTTTATATTACCTAGTTGTTCAAACGTCGCTTGGCGATTCATATTCGAAGGTTTTGAGGGGGCTAGGAGATGCACATAAGGTGTTTGATGAAATGTCTAACAGAAATGTTGTTTCTTTTACTATTTTGGTTTTTGGGTATTTGAGAGTTGGTGATGTTGGGAGTAGTTTGAACGTGTTTGATGAAATGGTTGAACGAGATGTTCCGACTTAGAATGCGTGATTAATTAATCCTCGTATTTGAAAATTAACTATTCAAAGGATTAACAAAATAGAAAATTAATATGTAAAGACTTCAAAAAGATTAAAATTATTTTTTATATATTACCCATTTGTTCAAACGTCTCTTGTCGATTTGTATTCGAATGTTTTGAGGGGGTTAAAGGATGCACATAAGGTGTTTGATGAAATGTTTGACAGAAATGTTGTTACTTTTACTGCTTTGATTTCTGAGTATTTGAGAGTTGGTGATGTTGGGAGTGGTTTGAATGTATTTGATGAAATGTTTTATCGGGATGTTTCGGCTTGAAACGCAGTGATTAATCTTCATATTTGAAAATTAACTATTTAAATGATTAACAAAATAGAAAATTGACTCGTAAAGGCTTAAAAGGGATTTTTTTTCTTTTTTTTAGATAATAGAGGGTAAATATGAGGTTGGAGATAAAGTTATTGATAGAAAAAAATTAGATTAGGTGAGGTATGAATAATGAAGGAAAAGAGATTGAGTATGGCGAGGGAAAATATGGATCGTTGGGTTAATGAAGATGATGAAACTCACTTTATGGGTTTGTGATTGATGGTGATGAATATGATGAAACCCAAATAAATAAATAAAATTATAGAAACTAAAACTGAACTATGTTATATTTGCAGAGACAAAAAGCATATTTTCTATTGTCAACTCATGTTTTTTTAACGTCTACTTGACGTTAAGGACCAAAAATAAAGTTTTCTGATATTGCAGGGATGAAATCTAAACAAAACTTTTTTACAGGGACTAAAACTGAAAAACTTTTATATTTACAAGTATCAAAAAAATATTTAAACCAAAAGAATTTTTAAATTGCTTCTCCCTTTTTTAAAACTCAATGAGATTATTATCTAACCTTCTATTTGCTTATGTATTATAGCATATAAGAATGGCTAATGGTTGGACTCCAATATGGAAGGATGACCTTATGTTGAGAATTTATTTTGAATTAAGATGATGTATAATTCTGATATATCAGAGGATAATTCCTTAGACTTTAATATTTTCTAATGTTGTAATTTTAATCTATTTGGTACATTGAAAACTACTTGTAAATTATTTGTTTTATATAGTTAAAAGTCACTTAAATGATGATACTTATGTTGTTTAAAATTGATTGCCTCTGTCATATTAAAATATATGAATTTATTACCATATTCTAGACATATAGCGATGGGCTTTACACAATCTCTCTCGACGACACTCTGATACTCTAATCTACAATGAAGATTTGTGCTCGTACATAAATCAACTCATAACAACAAGGGGAAATAAGGATGCTCTTGATAACATATGAACAACCATGTTCGTTTGTCTTCTAATAAAAGTAACAACAATATTATTTAGTTTAAGAATATTTGTACAACTTTTAATGATCTTGCCAAATTCAAATAGCTCATTATTACTTTTGATGCTTTAACCATTGTAAGTGAATCTTGTTCGAAGTTGACTATCTACAGCCTCAACTGAACATACCACTTGAGGGTAGCTAGAAGACCCTAGACGTCCCCCTTTCGCACAAGAAGAATTGATTCAATCCACTTGGTGTGAGCTTGCAAAAACTGACTGTGGGAGCTCATCAAGACCAAACTAATTCCAATTTTTGAATAATGGAAAAATAACGAAGCATATGAGTTACAATTGACAACCTCAGGGGGAGATTATCTATAAGTTGGATCTCGAAAAACTTACGACAGAATAAAGCACATGATTACCTAGGCAGTTCAGGATGGCAAATGGCATCCTTTGCAACTTACAAGGGATGGTCCTCAGATCTCTCATCTTTTCTTTGCAGATAATATGCTCATGTTTGTGAAAACCAAACCCTCACAAACATTTGTCGCTAGCCTTTCAAATTATTTTTGTTCTTCTTTAGGGCTCCAAATTAGTATTGATATATCGAGGGCATATGCATCCAAAGGTGTAGGTAGAGTTGTTAAGGTAAATCTTAAGCATTTAATTGGGGTTAAGTTCACTGACAAATTGGGTTTTAAGTTGTGCTGTGGAGGACCAAAAAATAAAACTTCCTTGAGATCTCCGATAAGGTGGCTTCTAAGTTGACAGCTTGGAAGGGAGTGTTTTGAATAAGTCAAATGTTACTTTGGCCAATGTTATTCTTACTTCTCTTTCATATCTTATAGCATGCAAATCCAATGGTTCTCCCAATATGCTTGTAAAGCGTTGGACATGACCAAGAGAAATTTTATCTGGTGCAGATGCAATGATAAAGCCATGCAAATGGTATGCTAGCCCCATTGGTCATGTGGAACATTTAGGTCTCAGATGAACAAAGTCATCTTTGAAGGGATACATAAGTGATCGAAATCGAACTTATGACCAGTCTGGATATCTTATAAGATCAGACAATCTCACCTCAGACATGACATCATTTAGTCGACTTTGAACCAGCAGAGTCAACTTGCATGGCTCGACATGTTCAAACCTCCCTCTGATCATTGGCAAAATGTCATTTATTCCCTTATCATTGGCAAACACTGAACGAGACACTCAATCACACATTGTTCCAAAAGAGAACTAGATTGAAAAAATTATAGCAGCTAAAATCAGATCAATACATTGAAGTTATGTACCTTGCCCAATTTCTATCCCGCAAATAACTAGAGGAAAGATTGTGATAAATCAGATAATAAAATAATTTATAGTTTTGTTGATAATATATATACTTCATAGTTTTCCATCAGCATGCACCAGATAAAGAAGTTCATTAGCTTCAAAAATATGGTCAATGCCATGGGGTAGCAAGACTTCTTAGAAATACAATGTACAGACGCTGATAATAAAAGAAAGGGCGTGTTTACTTAGGAAAGGGATATTTATACAGAAGCTGAAAGAGATACAATGTAGACCCTTCTATGCCCATTTTTTGTACAAAAGGGAGCGACCCAGAATAGATTAACATATACATCAGGAGTTGAAGTGGTTCAAACCATTTTCTCGGCATGCACACCTCAAGTTAGTTTAAAGAAGAAAAAAAAGTTATTCACGACAAACTACAATATGTCGAGATCAGAAAACATTACCGAGAAGCAATCATGTAAAGAGTCTCAAATACCACTTCCAATTTTAAAATCTGAAAAAGTGGCAGTTTCTTGAGCCTCAACTGTCGATGGTGTTTCCTTTTTGTCAATTCCAAAAAAGGAGCAATTCTGGAATGCATCCAGGCTGCTGGCTATCAAGCGATTCAACCCACTAAGACTATCACTTAAAATAAGATCACCGCCATTGTACTTGGTAGATGGTATATTCAAATCCAGTGGTCCCAAAGAATCAGGCTGCCACACGATTGAAACGAAAGATTTGGTGAGAAATAAAGTCAAATGTACGAAGTACTTCAAAATCTTCATTATATAAGAACAATACCGATGGAAACATTTCAAAGGCAAAAAATAATAGTTCAATGTTGTGAACTTGTAATAAATATAAAGATTCAAATATTTTAAGTTCATAAATTCATTATTTTCATTGATAGTTTAAGTGCAAGCATGTTCGAAGTATTACAAATATGTTTGTGACAACTCCCTCAGAAAAAATTCCTCGAAATTGACTTGCCACAAGAAAATCTAAACAACAACAAAGAGTATAGAAAGGAAATTACCCAATACATATCTGCTAGCCCAGTCAAATCCTTTGCTAACTGATACTGGATATCTGCATCGGACTCACAACTGTCCATAGCCATAGGGTCAGTTTGAGCAATATCATCCACGAGGCTCTCTTTTTCAGGTGACAGCTGCCATAAAAACAATGAATGTTATACCTAATTACACTTTGCAAGCAACATTGAGTAGTAGATAACAGGATCGAGAAATACTACCTTATCCAAATTCTCAAAGCTTCTTCCAGGAACCTTTTTATCTGAATCTAAAGAAACAATGAAAGATAAACAAGGACCGTTTTCATGAAGAATAGGATCCTTTTTGAATGAGAAAGCATCACGTGTTTCTTCAGCATCCCAGATGGAAGACATATGAGATGCCATAGTTGATTGTCCAATCTTGTCTTGGTGTTTAGATATGTGAGCGGCTATAGCAGCATCAAAAGAATCACTACTAAAAGGAATTTGATGAACACTGTGACAATTCTCAGCAATAAGAGGATCGATGCAGTTATCATCGAGATTTTGGGATACTCCTGAAAGTAGGTCCCCCACACTGATGTTGGTAAGGCTGTCAGCCCACTCACCAGCTGACACGCCTGATCCACTGTTTGATTTTAAATCATCCTGAATAGATATACGAGACTTAAAGCTCAAATGATGGCATAATAGAAACGGATAGTAAATGCTAATAATAATGATGCACTATGCAAAAACCAAACAAAAAAAGTAGATTAATGTACCAGAAAGAAATTTAAAGCAAGCCTTATTGGAACATAACGATCTAAAATACAGAGAGATACGGTAAAAACCACAGGAAATGAAAATATCTGCCATTTGTGCCAACAAAACACACTTAAGTGGAACTTCAAGATCCTTGACATAAAAGACGAAAATCTATAGTAGAACCTTATGGCTATTAGATGTAAGAGAACAAGAAATGAGAGGATGAAAATTACCATGTCCTCCAACTTTCTAGTCACAGCTCCATCTGTAACATCTTTTCCATGCAATGATATAAAAGCTGTAGGTCCACAAGGTTCCTCAGTGCTTGTATTCTGGTAGGTACTGTCATCTCTAGCATTAGGCAAATAAGTTGAAGTAGTGGTAAGAGCACCAGTTTTGATCAAGGATGTTCCGCAATCTACAGCACACTCCGTGGAGTAATTATTAGTTGATGGTATAGGAAGTGATGCCAAATTCACAATCTGATCCTTCATATTGTCACCACCATTTTTGGATTGTCTAGCCAAGCAGCTGGATGCTACAGGTGCTTGCATATTTAATGCCCCGTGCTTAGTATTAGAGAACCAACCATACCTTCAAAAATACATATAAATATGATTATATTCTGATCTGGATATAGGAAAACATCAGTTTTTGCCGATACTTACAGTATGTATAGGTTATGAGCTTTTCCTAGTGAAGAAAAAGGAGTCACTGTTTCTTCAAATATTTGAAATTATACAACCTTTACATTACTACAAGTATCATAACTTTCCCACATGAAAATTCAATCTCAGTTTTGTCTGCACCAAAACCAATGAATAAAATAAAAGCTTGAAACCAAGTATATTCAAATTCCATTCATATGCATTATTTTTTTATCTATCCCTTGTAGTCTGATAAAATTAAACGACCTTATTCCATGCACACAAAACCTGTCTTCTTTATATTACAGACAATGAAGGACTCAAAACACTAGATAAAAACACCTTCAATATCCCGTAAAAAAGGAAAGATAAGTCATAACCAAAATGGTTTGCCATTTATAACACACTTCTCTGCGCAGAATCCCAGAATATTCTATTGGTTTCTGTAACTCTATACGTTTAAAACCATCTCGTCAACTTTTCCCTCATCAATTCAAGATTTCAATATAAAGCCTGATTATGAATTAACCAATCAATAATAGAACAATGAATTTTCACATGTTCTTTAATAAAAACATTATGTAACTGCTTAGTTACTTTGGATAATATAACAATGAATGAAACCACAAGATTGCACCATGGAAAAGAAGTACCTCAAACGGAATATAGGTGGACTTCCTATCACTGCATATATATCTGCCGCACTAAGAGTAGATTCCTGGTTCCATCTTTGATAATTATTCAAGTTTTCCTTTTGAACACCATAAGGAAAAAGCATCAATTCTCCAATTGCTATGCTTGAATTGCCCCATTTACGGTTCAGATGTTCTAAAATTGATGATATCTTCTTTCGTGTACTAAGCGTAAGCTCCAAGTATGGATTATGCTTATCCTACAGTCAGAAAAGAAAAAGGAACCATAAACATAAAAAAAATTCAGAAATCAGAAGTTTTTTCACATTGCTGTAGTATGATGCAATCGGATTTCTCTCGTAGTTACCATTTCCAAAGCTTTTCGAGTGGGTTCATCAATTGGGAACAATTGGAGCTTAAGTTTCATAATATTCTGCACATTGTTATCAACAAAGTGATTTTGTGGAAATGTCGGTAAAGAGGACAGAACTTGATCGGCAGGATCAGAGCATTTTTCCCCTGGAATGAACATTGATAAACCAGCATTAAGTCGTAGTAGATCCCTAGAAATTTCTAATCGGAGCAAGGATCGAAAACATATACCACTAATGTGATAGCTACCTGGATTCTCCTGGCCATGTTCAACATCTTTAACAGTGGCAGCTCGCTCCAAATGCTCAGCCGCATCTGCAACTAAAGAGACGCCAGCAATTGCAGCCTTCTCCCATTTTCTATATGCAGCTGCTGTGGCTATACCTAACAGAAAAACGTTACAAACTTTTTACAATATAGTAAAAAAAAAGTGTAGATTTAATATACTACCTCTATCCCAAATTATAAGCACTCATTGGCAAAAAAATTGTCCCTAAATATAATCTCTCTTTCAAATTACAAGATGCATTAATTATTTTCTCTCAAGCATATTCTTTATTAAAACTACTCATTTATCTTGGAAAACAAAAAGTCAAATAAAATACATTCATGTACAAAGGGTATTTTAGGAACATTTACGCATTAAATTGACACATTAAATTCACTACCTACTTTTCCTAAAATGTGTAAAAGGCAATGGGTACTTATAATTAGGGACATAGGTAGGTAGTACATTATCACAAAAGGGAAAACTGGTTTAACGCATAAAATTGGTAAAAGATCCTGAAGGGAGTAAAAAGAATCACCTGATTTCTTTCGCTGCCTTGTAGGTTTCGAGTTATTTGAATCTCCCTTAGCATTGCTACGGTTAACACCCATGTTCACATTGCGCTTCAATGGTGGTTTTGAAGGTCCAAGTTTTATAATATTTTGACTGTCGACAAGAATCATTTTAACTGCACGGGTATCATTTCCTGATCCTCTAGCTTGATTTGAAACAGCGTTTAGAGCAGGAGGCTGACAATTTCCACCCTGCAAAGGTCGCTTCCTTACATTCTTCTTTCGGTCCTTCAAAAGTTGGTGCTCCTTCATGGAAAAAAAAATTTGGTCAGCTCCAGCACATACTGAGCATAATAAAATAAAAAATGCAGTTTTCAGACAAATGCATATAGTTGACTGACCAAGGCTTCTAGAAATATTTTAAACCTTCGGGGCTTTAGGTGAAGCTTTGAGGCTTTGCAGCTATACTTTTCCAATAAAGACCACCTGTGTCACAGCCTCATAGGTCAGATAAGTTGAGAAGATATCATATTATGATTCATGAAAAACTTTCAGTTCAAAATATTCTAAGAACAATAGTAGTATACCCCAATTTTTTTGTTTTGGTATGAAGTATACCCCAATCATTAAGGAAATTACTTAAAGATGATAAAATCAGAAAATTCATTGTCAATGTAAAAAGATTTTATACCATAACCCAACAAGGGAGGAAGAAAAGAAGACGAAGGGGGAAAGGTGCTTTGGATGGCTAGGAGAGATTTTGTGCGAAGAATTTCCCAAGAAACATTCACTTCTCATCTTCATTTCTCGAATAATTTCAGTCTTAAACAGCGGGTTACCTAAGAATCTAAGGAACTTAGTCTTCTTTATTTCAACTGTTTTCCAAATTTCTATGAGGTGTGATATCATTTAATGAGCTTGCTTGACATCTCATGAAGTAGTTAACATAGTAAAACTCTTAAACTATGTGGCAATACATCATTGATTGATTGCATACAACACTTTAACACAGTGCATCAAACTTGAACTCAAATCAAACACACCCAAGTGATTCTTTTTAAAGGAATAATATACACTCTTAAACATTCTCCTTATTTTCATAGCATAAAATCTCTGATGCACAGATATCTAGGTAAACCATAGATGTCCTAAATACTTTTCAGTCATTATTTAGCAAAGAGTTCAACCAAAGTAAGAGGAGTGTATGCCCAAATATAATCATCTCTCTTCAATTGAATTATTAATGGATCCTGACAATTTCAGTAGAAAATCTAATACCATCTACTAAGTCACTAAAGGGTCCAGTCTATTCTCAAAGTCTCAAACTAAAGAGAATCTTCAAACACAGGATTTTAAGTACTCTTATGTTTCTCCTCCAAATTCAACCTGTTTTTTCCATTATGCCCTTGTATTCATCCTCAAAATTAACTAAGTTTAAGTTTAAAAAAATGTTCCGTAGCCTTCATATCTTTAGCAGAAATGAACTCAACTCGATGCAAAAATATATAATCTACATCTTCCATTATAGGCATAAAGCTATTTAATGAACAACTACTCAGAGTAAAAGTATGTTACCAACGAAGCATTGCAGCATTAGTATCTTTTGAATTTTTGGCATCCAGACATAATCCTGGACCAAGAAGTTTGTTCATCCGTCTCACGAGACGATAGTAATAATGCCTGACCTGGAAGTCAGCCCCAAAGAGAAAAATAGGGGTGAGAAGAGAAAAACAACCAAAGATATTATCAGATATATGAAACTGAACACCGTCATTGGGAGGCAAATTGGAAAACTTAAAGGGTAAAACAAGCTTTGCCAAGCATACCTGATCCTTGTTTTTACTTTGTACACGGGAAGTGATTTTCTCAAAATTCTACATTCAAGGATATTGCAGTTAGCAGTTGTATGATATCAAAGGAAATAAAAACATCAAAGTTAATAATGACGAATAAGTGTACCTTCCCAACTTGCCGTAATGCGGTGAAGAAGCTTTCTTCCTCTTGACGAGTCCAAGCAGCCCACTGCCTTGTTGGTTTTTTCAGAACTATATAAATGACAGACATGCAAGCGTGAAACCACTAACACCTCCTGCCAACAACCACACACTGCTAGAAAAATTTAAAAAAATGTAAATTAAGTGTCAAAAACTGACCTGGCTGCTGAGACATGATGACAGCATTAACAAGAGATGAAGAAACACCAGGATCCTCATTTTGAACAGAAACAACAGTCTCTGAATGAAGTTGAGTGTTCAAATCAATCAAGATTTGTGCCTCGTCCTGCATTTTTTCTTCGTCAATTGCTCATGCTATTCAAATTCAAATGCACCAAAGTATTCAATTCCCTGAGAACAACAACAAAAATAAAAATTAAAACATAAACAAAACTCGCGCCTGAGCTGCAACTCTCGAGCATAATTTATAACAAATATCAATTACAATGTCAAATACAGATACAAATCACAACTCACAATGTAGGCTACATGCACAGAAAAATCAATTCGTATACTCCAAGTTTCCAACTAGTTTTGAACATAAATAAAATTCACAGAGAATTGAATAACACTGAAAAAACAAAACTGTTCCTATTGAAACTTTCATTAAAACTGATGTAAAAAAGTCACGAAAGTAACACAATCAACAACGAATTTCAAAGTTTTGATCGATATTTTTTTTAAATTACAAGTTACAGAAAAGGAACAACGGTGGAATTGAGAGATGTTACCCTAAAGAAATATCGTACCTGGAGAGTAAACGTTAACGAAACGAAGAGAAATTGAATATCAGAAACCCTAAATCGAAGGGAAAGGAAGATGTAAGAGGAAGCAACAAGATCCACGATGAAGATTCATTCTCTGTTCTCTTGTTCTAAACCAAAACGCTTCGTTTCCAGTGGTTGCAAATATTTTCTTTTGCTAAACTAACTTAACTCACAAATAATGCATTTTATTTATTTGCAATTTAGTCCTTCATTAAAATGATATTATGCTTCAGTCCGTAATTATTTAAACTCCTATGAGATAGTTTTTTTATTATGAAATAAAGGAGTCAAAACTCAATCCTGTCTAATTCAACTAGCAAATGTAAAGCTACATTGTTAGATTGAATATCGTCATTAAAGATAGAATTTGAGAGTTCACATTTGTGTGAGTAAATTTCTCACTTCCTCTACATACCAAAATAAAAAGAGACAAATGTCAAAACAAACTAAAAACACCTAACTAAAGAATAACATTTCTATATACTCATTTAAAAGGAGTTCATGTTTAGCAAAAGTATTTGTCACTTGGTTTGCTTCACGAAAAACATGTTTCTATATGAAAAATCCAAAAGAGTTGTTCATCCTGATGATTTGGGAGATAATATGATGCAACGCCTTCTTGAACCATGTGATGTCCATCAAAGAATCACTTTCAATGACAACATTTTGGATTGGTGAGAGGGTGGCTCTGATTAATTCGTTTTGTCTAGTCTATCTTTGTTCCTCTTTTCTTTCTATAGAGCGTTGGAGACGATATTAAGGAGGCTTGTTGCTATCCAAATAATTTTATGGTATGGAGGAGTTCAGCGAGATAAAATAATGGCTTGGGTTGGGACCATATTTGTGCACCAAAGAATGTTAAAGAGGATGAACCTTCAAAGTTGCATAATATTAATCATCATTGAAACAATGATTTTTAGTCATAAAGAGAAGATAAATCAAAGTCAAAGTATGAATGAAAAAAGTAATTTGAATGAAGAGGTCAAAGGCCAGAGTTTGTATGTACGAGGATGGATTGTACAAGGATGGAATGTACGAGGATGGACTGTAAGAAGATGGATTTATAGTCCACATCATCCTCAAATGTTGAAAATGACCCAACACATCAACATACAGAAAGGTTGTAGCCAACAAGACAAAAATATAGTCTTTATACTTTTTATAGTCTTACACTAGATCTTTGAAATATCCTTTAGAAAGTGTTAAGTAAGGAGAAACATCATACTCGTATTACTTTATAAATTTCCACGTGACTTACACTTGGAAATAGTTGAAACTTGTAAGAAACAAGGTTGTAAGCTTGGTGAGGCAAAAGAATACACAAAGTGTAACTAACCTCTGAGAGAGGTTAATTTGTTTGATCCTTGGTGAAAAACTCACAAGTGTGTGAGGACTGGACGTTGCATTTATTGGGTGAACCAGTATAAAGTTGTGTGTGTCATCTTTTATACTTTATCTTCTATTTATTATGCTCATATTTAAAGTCTTAAATTTCTATCATCTTATTCCCATCCTCCCATCCTCTTAGAGAGGATTGTTATTTAAATCACTTGAGAAAATTTTAAGATAGCAATATCCCTACTCAACCCCCTCCCC
>JBBPBR010000007.1:17373809-17391681 GCA_037974775.1 Cicer pinnatifidum | reverse complement strand
AAAAAAAAAACAAAAAATATCTATAAATATAAGCAATTATATGATATTAAGTTATAATACACGAAATAAATTCTTATTTTAAAATAATTATCATACATAAAAATAAATTATCACTAATAAAAAATTTAAAATAAATCTCACATACAAAATAAATTATTATTATGCATTAAATTATCATACTAAAATAAGTTCTCACTTATAAAAATTAAAAAATAATTATAAAAATATTGTGCTTTACTTGAAAATTAACATTTGTTTTCATTGTATAATATTTTGACCGTGGAAGCTTCAATTTTTTGCATTGTGTTTTTATTATATCAATTATAAACAATTAATAATACATATTTATAATTTATTTTAATATTTATGTAAAAAGACTTAAATGGTAAAAAATATATTTATGTAATTATCTAATTCAATCAAGTATTTAAAATAACATATCATAATTATTATCATTTTATTCGTAAGATAGGTCTCAAAGTAAGAAATTTAACAGGAGCAAATGCAAAGAAACTAATTTGGCAAACATAAGAAATTTATCAAGTACCACTAATAAATTCATCCACAACTAGCTAATCCCATGCATGATTGTTATTACAATTTACATCCCCTTGAAGTTTTCTTGATAGACAAAAAACTTCCCCCCAAAATAATAAAATTAAGATATAATTTATATACACAAAATATATAAAAAAAGTTTTTTACACTTGATAATTAATTTTAATTGTTGATCTATTACACATTTTTTATTTTTATAATAATTACGTTAAAAATCACAATAAATTATTAAGATAGTGTAAAATTTTGTACACAGGTAATGGGGTTTTGGTGAAATATATTAGGGTTCAGCGTCACTTCTCCTTCACATAGCCACAAAGACGCAACACTGAACATTCAAGCCAACGAAGTCTTCGACGCCGCCGCAGCAACCACCATAACCAACCAACTACTCAAAACAAGCCGATAACAAAATGGGGAAGACAAAGAAATTCATCAACAAGAAGAGCTCTCTCACGTTCCAACTAATGCCCCGTGACTCAACCGACCCCGCATTCACTCAATCCGACGACCGTGTATTCGTCCGCGTCGACAACAATCCAATCTACGCCGACTCCGTCTTCGCCGATTCACCCGATGACCCCGACGCTGACACCGAGGACGGTTTCGCCGATGATAGTGGTCCGTTGTCGGATGATGTTAGGAAGGATATTCTGGAACTAGGGTTTCCTGATGATGGTTATAATTACTTGACTCATTTGAGAGAAATTAAGAATGCTGGTGGTGGTTCTTTTTTCTATAGTAATCCTAAGTTTAAGCTTCAGCATCTTCCTCGTGATGTTAAGGTAATGGCTCTGTTTTGTTTTATCTCTCTGTTAGAGTTGATTTCAGTGTCTGTAGCTAAACACTTTGATTATATTCAATTAATTCATTTTATCAAAGTATTATAGGTGTCAATGTATCAATATCCGGTGTCTGGTGTCTGTGTCAGTATATGTGCTTAATAGGTTTCAGTTTGTTATACTAGTTGTTTAGTGTTTTGATGCGTGAAAAACAAAGCATCAAAGATTTGTCAAAGTTAGTTCCAAATTATTTTTTTTTTGTATGGTAATGTATCAAAGATTTGTCAAATTCTTTTGCAAGTATTTGTAGGATTTTATACAAATTGGCGATTTGTTGTGTTTGTGAATTTAGGCATATGATGCTTCGAGACTGCGAATTAAAGAGGCTGATGAAGAGCCCGAGGAAAACACTTTGTACACTGTTGCTTCCAAAACTGCCAGCGTAAGGGTTCAGAAAGCTGTTGATCCTGAAGTGGCAGCTTTGCTCGATGACAGTGATGTGTCACGGTTTGGCTCTGATGTTGAAGATTTGGAGGAAGATTTTGTTGTCCAGGCTAACCTCCATGAAGACAAAGATGATGAAGAGAAGGCACCTGTGTGTAATGGAATGAACTTTGCTGAGGGTTATGCGATGAATAGGAGCTTAAACAATGATCATGTATTGCAAGATTCTGCGCATTCTACCATTGCAGATGATTGTGAATCTTTGGACGGGGGTGTAAATGATGTAACTGGTGTGCAATGTGCTGGTGAGAAGTCAAGGCCTCGTCGTCTGTTAGATGAACAATTTGATTTGGTGAGTTCTACTATTGAATTCATAATCTATTTATTCTTACGCTAAATGATGCTTTCTCTTTTCAAAATGATACTATGATTTTATTTCTGTGGGTACTATGTCATTAATTAGCTTGTATTGCTGCGCTAAGTTTCGGTTAGTATCTACAATATTTTTTATGCAGTTGATTTTGTATCCAAAGTATTTCCGTTTGTACTGAACTGTCTTAGAAGCTTGCTTAGAAAGCTTAGGCTGAATATAAATACCATTTGTTAGTCTCTGTTATTCAGAATAGAAAACAGAGTCAATGGACAGTTAGTTTTCTCCTTACTTTTATGCTACATTATCTACACATCAGTTTCTATCACAAATTACATCATCTAATAAACTGTCTTGTTTCTCACATGGTATCTGTGTATTTTTCAAAATTTATCTTCCCGGCCATTGCTAGTAATAGCCTTTATTGACCACCTATATATTTTTTTACTTTTAAACGAGATAACCATCACTTTTTTACTTTCTCAAATTATTAGTGGTGTTGACGTGTCAATGTCATATCTAATGTCTATGTCAGTATCTGCACTTTAAGATATTAATTCTCAATATATTCTGTTGTAGCTTGAACAACAAGAGTATGGAAGTGATGATAACAGTGGTGGTGATTATTATGATGATGATTACGAGGAAAATTATGGAGCTGAAGATGAGTCACTTGCCGAAAAGCTCAAACTCTCTCTTAGCAACCATGAGATGGAAAGCCTAGAAGCTGAAGATGATGGCAAGTATAAGGTTCCTGCAGATTTATTGAAGAAAGACGCTCCAGGAAGTGAGGGACAAGAAGATTCTGCTGCCGATTTGATTCGACGTTGCAAGGAATATGGTGAGCAATATGAAGTTGAAGATGAACACAAGGATGTTGTTATTTTTCAAGAAAGTAGTGATGAGTCAGAAGCTTGGGATTGTGAAACTATTGTTTCGACGTACTCAAATTTGGATAACCTTCCTGGGAAGATTGAAATACCTGGGGCAACTAGGAAAAAGAAATTGGCTGAAACCATGACTGCAGCATCGAGTTCTGCGAATCCAATAATTTTCCTAAGAGGAAAAGCAAAGCTTCCTGTTGACTTCTTGCCTGCTGGTAGAAGACCGGCGGCTGAAAATGTTAGAGACTCCACTGCAAGACCTGAGCAGTACAGGAGAAGGCAACATGGCCAAGAGTCAAAGGAGGAGAAGAAAGAGAGAAAGGTAACTGTATTACTTGGTCTGCTTTTACTAGTTCCTGAGTTTATGATGCTTTATTTATGCATGCTGTCATCATCAACTTCTTTTCAAGAACTCACCAGCCGTTGTCTCCATAAGAATAATGGTTTTACGAATCTGCTAATTTGACAATTGTGTTGTTTGGTAGAATGCTGTGAAGGAGGAAAGGCGTGAGGCACGTCGCACTAAAAAAGAAATGAAGGAGCTTTATAAGTGTGAAGCGCATCGCGCACAAAGAGTTTCTGCTGTAGCTGGTCCTTCATCCTTCCATCTTTTGTAAGTTTTCTAAATTTAAAATTTTTCTATGAACTATCTACAAAATGATACACGACAATAGCTTGCATTTTCTTAAAGGTGAAAGTGAATCAATATGATAAGAACCTCATAGTATCAAATGTGTTTAAATGGCATCCTAAACCAAAAACACTAGTTCCCGTTGCATTGAAGATTTTTTATCGGCAAATGTTAGTAGTTAGTTTCTTAGAGGAGATGTTAGTAGCTAGTTTCTTAGAGATGTTAGTGGCATGGGCTGAACCTTGACCTCTCTTTCTTAAACCTCCTTTAATGTCCCGACCCTAAACCACTAGGTTAATCCTTCGTGGACCATCACATTGAAGATTTAAAATACAAGATATTTAACTTTTACCATAATCATAATAATATTTGTTTTTTGAAATTAAAGACACATATATTCATAACTACCTATGTTCAGGGTATCACATTGTGCTTACTAGTATTTCTACCATTTTTTGGGTTCTAAATTTATTCAAATATATATGCATGCTAACTGACCTGTAATATGCTCAGTGTCCCACAATATGACAAATGAAGAGAAGCTTTGAATTTCAATTAATGTCCAATGCAATGGCATCATTTTGTCTCGAACTTTTCTTGTAAATGAGTGTAGAAATGCTGTTGTTAATGTGATTTCTTTTTGTGATTTATTTTTATAGGTAAGTTAACAGTCACAAATACCCCAACCAGTTCACCTGCCAGTGTACTACAATGAAGTTTGCGAGGTTCTATGATGTTTTCATACATCAGTACTAAGTTTTGTCACACAATACCCATGGCTGTTATGGGTCTTTTGCTTAACCAAAAATGTACACATTAAACAAGAGTATATAATGTAATTATTGGTTATTTGCAAGGATAAACAAATATCTCTTTTTTATCTCTCAGTAATGAAGCTTAGTCAATTTTGTTTCGTAGAACAAATTAATAAAAGTGCAGCAACTATATGGTTTGTAGCATCAATTAATTATATACGAGGATGCACTAAAAATTAAATAGTTATATTTTATACATTTTTGGAATAATGAGCTAGAGATTAATGAGTTGAACATATATGCTATATGATAGAATGTTATGTTGTTAGTTTGATTTATGCAGTAGGCCTTAGTTGGATAAGATTTGATTGTTGTTGTTTAGGTTGGTTCAGTAAAGAACTATTTATCACTATTGAATAAAGGTTAACATTTACTCCATTTCAAATAAAATGTAAGCAAGAAAGTATTTAAAAAGTTGATGTTACCCTTTCGGCTTATATTTTGTTAGCTTATTAATATTACTATGATATAAGTAAATTAATATCTTATTATCACTAGTGTGCAGACAGGTGTGCCTGTCTATATGTTTTTTATCAATACAAATATAGAACTTGCAAACTTTTATGTTATTTAATTGGTAAGGAAGCATAATATTGTAAGTAGATAGTTTAAATAAAGGGTATTGAGAGAGAAAAAAAGTTACATCAAAATTTAGTATCTTTTTTATATAAGATGTAGATATTTGAAAAGTTTTATTTTTTATTTTAGGGGTATATCTAGTGAGAGTTGTTGTCATCGTAAGAAATAAGAAGATCACTAACTACTGTAGGATTATAATTGATGGTTTAGATCAATTTTGTTTCGATAAAAGCAGCAGCGAATGATCCAATTAAATATAACATTTTTTACTGTATTTGGTAATCAAGAGATATACCAAAAGCATCCTCAAACTGTCGAGCAAGTTTTTAATCTAATATAAAAGCTATTTAGAAACCTGTCATTAGTATCATAAACTAAACCTAAAATTTTGTTTGAAAATAATGAAGAACTAGTGTTGTTGTGAATTGAAAAAATAAGGAAGTCTAACATATGAGTGATATCACACACTAGTAAGATATATAAGGTGGACGTATGGTACTTGGGGCGTGCTCCAAAAGGTACTCCAATTTTGTGAAGGAGGGAGAATGCAAACAAAATTGACAACCACACGCCACCTTCTGGTCGGCTCGGCCGGGCCTTGGCTTTGGCTACGTGGTGTTTTATTTTTTAACATATGAAAATTATTTATTTAATTAAATGAATGTTTGCATTTTTCTCTCTAATTGATACGTTAATTACGTAATTTTCCTCCACCGAGTCAACATTCAACATCGTATTCAGTTAGTTCTTTGCCCTCAATTTCGCGCTTCAGTTTTATTGGCCAAAACTCTAATTACTGGTCTCGAATATCTATTATTGTCCGGTCAATAACCTAAGTCAAGTATGAGGGCACATTTTGTGGTCAAAACCCTTGTACACGTTTAGTGAATCAGAACTAATGGATCGTACATTTCTCTCTGATCCAGTTACGAGTTTCATCTATAAATACAATGCTCTCATCTTTTGAAAAATCACACTAAAAATTCTCTATATATGAGACCTTTCTCTCTTCTCACTTACCTTACTCACTTCTTCTATTTCTTTTGAACGATCTTAGTGCCATATTATGACCGGTAGTCATCCGAATGTCATGTTGTAAGTGTAATTCTAGAACGATTTTATACGGTGCAGTAGAAGTCCGTGATCTGAGCTGTTTTATACTGAGTATTTCGTAGTTGATAGTCTGTCTTGCACCATTTGGACAATGTTTCGTCTTAAAGAGAGCGACCTAGTCCGCGACTCAACCAATAATATTAATATTGTCAGTGACATAAATTATTTTTTCAAAATTCAAAAATAACACTAACTCAATCGACAAATATCAAAATTATTAAAATGAATGTTATATTCTACGTTCGAACTTACACTTTATAATTACGGAAATTTATTTACCATTTTATTTATATATTAAAAATAATTATTTATATAGTTGTAATCCAAAAATAAAAAATACTGGTTTGATGATATAACATATTTTTAACGTTCTTATTTTGATCATTGGACATACACCACGTGATCATTCGACCTCTAACATCCAACTGGCCCCACATCCAGCCAATCAAAACATTTCTTCTTCTCTATTTCAAATTTTAAACAAAAACGCACCAACTCAATTTTTGCTTTTAAGTCACTTAACTTTTATTTTCATTTACAGCAATAACCTATAAAATATATTAAATTATGAACGCGATCTAAATTTAAAAATGATCTTAAATTATGATTATTAAATATAACAATCTAATAAATATTTATAGAAAATCGACAATCCAAATTATTTTACTCAAAATTACAGATATCAATTACATACATATCTTTTTATTATTTTATTTTAAGACTGTACATATAAAACGCAAATCAAAGCAGATAAAATATAATACATAATTTGGCAGATTTTTTCTTTGAACCCACTTTATTCCATTTTTTTCATTTTTGTTCTCACTTCTCCTTTCTCTGTCCTCTCCAATTGATGATCACCTTCTCTGCCAAATCCGTCTTCCTCGGTAAAAAAGACACAAACTTGATACCAACCCATCTCAATATTCGCTCTCAATTTGCCAATTGTCCCATTATTTCTCCTCCCAAAAATATGCCATCTCACACTCTTCCCATTACCAATCTTCAATTACCATTTTCTCATTCTTCTTCAATGTTGCTTAAACACGATGATGAAGAAGATGACCCATCAACGACTCTCTTACTCTCTTCTTCATTCAATGAAAGTAACAATAACAAAATCATGCCTGTTAAGCCTATTCTATCAAGGGCTTCAAGCTTCAACTCAATTGGTGGTGGTGGTGTTGCTTCTTTCTATCAGAAAAGGCGTAGGCGTGTTGCTAGTGATGATTCACTTTCTTCTGTTTCCAATGGTACTTCTAGTAGATCTTCATTTGGTCGTGATGTTAGACATGTTGCTTCTGAAACTTTTCTCTTGACTCGCCTTGGATTGAAGATGTTGACATACCTTGGGTATGTATCAATTGTTGATTTACTTCATCTATATTGGAAATTCTGTTATTTATCTATGTTATTTGAATTTGCTATGAATTAAGTTTATGTATTTGTCAATGAGTTCAAATCAATTCATTTTGTATAGGAGATAAAACTTGAGCTTCATATTTTAGTCTTTTTTTTTGGAGTTGTGTGAGGAGATTCTACTTTGCAATTAATTATGTGATCTTTAATTTTGACTTGTGGTGTGTTTGGAAGATTTTGTTGTGTACTCTATTTCTATACTTTGGTGGTTTTGGATTGTACTAGTAAGACTAAGATTATGGAGAAGTAAATATTTGAGACATGTTTAAAGCTGTTTTTGAGTTATCTTGAAGAGCTTATGAAAATAAGCTGAAAACAACATAAGCTAAGCTCAAATAAGCTCTTCTAATTGCTCCCTTAATCCAAGAAATCAAGAGGATCACCATTTAAAGTTCATATTGGTTTTGTCTTCTTGCATTCTATTGTTATGTTAAAAATTTGGACAGGGCTACCTGCTTTTTGATGAACACAGTCACATATCCTAGTTATGGATGCTTGCTTATCACTTATTTCTATTCAGGGTAGGCTATAAATGGATTACAAGATTTCTTGCCCTCGGTTGTTATGCGTTACTGCTTTTACCAGGCTTTATTCAAGGTTTGAGTTCAGTGATCTATGGCATAATTTTCATGCATATAATCATAGATGTACAAATTTTGTTTTGAAAACATTAGCATCTCATATCAATAGTCTGTTGGTGAATAAGTATTTTCATTCTGTTTTGTAGTTGGATATCAGTATTACTTCTCTAGTCAAATACGCAGAAGTATAGTTTACGGTGATAAACCACGAAATAGGTATGCTTTATTTATATTTTCTCTCTGCATTTATAATCTCCTATAACTGTTCTAATTTTGATTCATAGCTTATTTTCTTTTGCAGGCTTGACTTGTATTTGCCTAAAAATTGCGACCAGCCAAAACCAGTTGTTGCTTTCATTACTGGAGGAGCCTGGATTATTGGGTATGTGATGATGCCCATGTTTTTTTTTTCTCGATCTTGTAATCTGATGGAAAAAAGTGCTAGATGAAATTTTGTTAAGAAGATATTCCCTTTTCATGGAGTTTTCTGTTCATATACGAGCTTCAATTGTTACTTATATTTATTTAATAAAAATAGATGTTCATCACATTTATTCTGACCCGTAAGCTTTGTTTATGTTTCATTACATCATGACGGTGATAAGAAGGTTTTCAATTGATTGAGGTGCTTCAGGAAATTGGTTGAACTGTATAACGCCTGATTAAGTTGATAATATTCAACCTATGGAATGAGAAATTTATTACAATATATACTGTGTTTTTCAATTTTGATATTCTTCATAACTTGGTATCAGATGCTACTAGTTTCATTTTTGATTGGATTCATGCGTTAGTGTGTGCGTGCACACACATTCACCTTCGCTACATGCAAAGTCACTTCACTCGTTACAAGTTTTGAAGTATTTATATTTGTGCAGTTACAAAGCATGGGGTTCTCTTTTAGGTCAACAGCTTTCGGAGAGAGATATCATTGTGGCATGCATAGATTACAGGTGATCTCTTAAACTTGATATGGAGACAAATCTTTATTTGTTCTAATGAAGAGAATTTTTTTATTCTTTTCTCATGGATTCTATTTTAACCACATTATCATTACTCTATCTCTTCACTGTTGTTTTCATTTGGGCTTTAGTCCCGATCCTCCTGTTTTTAGTTTGTATAATGAAATAACTCATTGATAGCTCTATTGTTTCACAAAATCTGTTCAGAAATATCAAATATTGTTATATATATAATTAGGATGGTCTTAGGGGTTAAACAAACCTTTACTTGTAGTGTACCCTGTCAATGATCAATTACGCCAAAAGCTAAAACTTGTCACGTGGAGGCTCGTGAATGAATTTATATCTCTAACATATATCTTCATGCAAGAACTATTTGGGTTTAAGGTGTGGACAATGGTTAGGCTTGTTTACCATGTGCTGAGATTTTACTTTTATATAGAAGAATGAAGATGGCAAGGATCTAGCACTTGATCATAGGGCTCTAATAATATGTCAATGACCAAAATTCTTGAAAGTTTAAGATGTTAGATGGAGGCTCATGAATGGATTTATATTTGAGACATACCCAAAGTGGAGCAGGTTCTTTAATTTTCTTTCTGTAGTCGTGTGTATTAAGGGAGGTCGTTAGGTATTGGGCCTTATTAACCCAACAAATGGGCTGAAAAGAGAATTGGTATATAGGACAGGGATAGCAGGGGAAATTCATTCAACGTCTTTTCAGTTAGAGACCTTTGAGAGAGAATCATCTCTTCTCCGAGTAGCTCTTGCTCTGAGATTGTAGGGATTATTCTCTGTAATTGATCTCTCATTTCAATCAGTAATACAATTCCATTTTCTTTCTTAATCTGAGTTCCTAACAGAGGTATAATTTACAAAGTCAGTATTTTGTTCCCAGTTCTGGGCTGTTGCAGATGATTGTTAGAACTTGAGGTGTCAACGTAGTTACGAAATAGGAGAGTAAATATTATTATTTATTATAACAGGGAGGTGGGAGACACTAGGTCGTGGATTCTCCGATAGGATTCAAACTCTATCCCTTTGAGTTACAAAATTAGGAAGTCACTATTGCACTAGCACCCACGAGACTGAGAATTTAAAGTAAATACATAAATTGATCCCGGAATGTAACATTTTGTTTTTCTTTTGTCCTTGAAAGTTTGGTGTGTACACATTAATCCCCAAGGGCGTCAAACTTCTTCACATTTTCGTCCTTTTTTCAATGGCCACTGATCAAAATGTAATGAAGTTGCTAAAATGGCTTGTTAACTACAAACTTTAATCCTTCTGCCAATGGTCATTAATCAAAGTGTAATGTAGTTGCTAATTTGTGCACAGAAATACTTTCAGGGGCCAAATCTGCACAAGTTCAAGGACCGAATTATCTATTTACTTCAACGTATGTCACACTTAACGTGATACTTGTGTAGTTATCATGCCACATTAGCAACTCTACTACACTTGAATTGACATAATTAGTAACTTCTTGGATGAGGTTTTATTTTCTTATGCCACCTTTAGTTTTTTTTTTCTTCTCATTTTATGGTTTGAAAAACAAACTTCATTACACTTGTTAGCAATGTGAGGAGACTGTCCAAAATGCATATGTTAATTCCAAAGCAAGATTCTCCAATGGGTTCCACTAAATAGAGAGTAGGATGCAAAATGTTATTTAGTGTGAGTGACCCATGTGGAACTCAACTAATAAGTAGTAGTGTATTGAAAAGAGATTATAGTCTCATCTGATATATCTTTTTGTGCAGAAATTTTCCTCAGGCAACCATCAGTGATATGATAACCGATGCTTCCGAAGGAATCTCATTTGTGTGTAACAATATTGCAGAATATGGAGGTGACCCTAACAGGTATGTATAATCATCCTCTCAACTGCTGAGTTCTCTCATTTCTGGGTGCTCCTTTTCTCTTTCTCTGAAGGTAAATGGATTATCTTGATCACCGGTGATCACTTTTTTCGTGTTTTTTCCCGTGCTCAGAATTTACCTAATGGGGCAGTCAGCCGGGGCACATATTGCAGCATGTACAATCGTGGAGCATGCAATCAAAGAGGCCGGTGAAGGAGAGAGTACTTCTTGGAGTCTTTCTCAGATTAAGGCTTATTTTGGTTTATCTGGAGGGTATGCAACCCGGGCTTTTTCTGTTTTAAATGTATAAAAGCTGTACTTAGAAATGTAATAAGAAGCATTCAAGTGTGTTAGGAACCCGAAAACAAGAGAAACAGAAACTATATTATTGATTGAAATTAGATGTATTGCAGAAGGAAAAACCTCTGTAATCCCAGAGAAAAACTCCTCAGAGAAGAGACATTTCTCTCTGCCTAACTCCCAAGGTCCCAACAGAATTGTTACTGAATGCCCTTCCACTTGCTACTCCTCTTCTTAATATAACTGCATTTCCTCTCTAACAGATTTGCCATATAGGTGTGTTTAACTTACAGCTTAAGTCAATGGGACAATTGGTTGATCTGTTCATGACAGACCTCATGTAAAATGCAAATTTTGATTGCACTATGCGACGAAGCATTTTTTATTTATCGACATTGGGGTCATTATACAGTAAATGGAACCAAAGATAGTATATGATCAAGTCCATCATTCAATGATGGACTTGATCTTTAATATAAAAAAAGATATATGCTTTAAGTACAGACTCTTACAGTTATGGTTTTATAGTGCTTCTTAATGCTTCTTGATTTTACAATTAAATTTGGATTATTTATTTGTTTTCTTTCCTTCTTACGTGAAATCAGGTATAATTTGTTTAACCTAATAGATCACTTTCACAGTAGAGGCCTCTATCGTTCCATCTTTTTAAGGTACACTCTAAATCTATCTTAAATTGAGTTAGTGTTTAGTTAATATGTGATTCTCTACTTCTCATTGTGTTAAAATTTCAAATGACATCTATTACAGCATAATGGAAGGGGAGGAATCATTACGACGATTTTCTCCTGAAGTAATGGTTCAAGATCCAAACTTTGGAAATGCTGTTTCTCTACTACCTCCTATAGTTCTTTTTCACGGCACCGGAGATTATTCCATACCGTCAGATGCCAGGTTTGAGCCTCTCTCAAAAGGGTTTTCAAATTAAGAACTAATAATAGTCATAGATAACATGGAGTATCATTACTTCACTTCTCTTTCTAAATTGAAGCGTTTCAGCTTCTGGACTATGCTTAACATTTTATTTTATACAGCACATCATTTGCTGAGACTCTTAAAAGAGTTGGAGTTAAAGCTGAAGCAATTTTATATGAAGGGAAGACTCATACAGATGTGTTCCTACAGGTAACTGACCACTCTGCTTTTCCTTTTTGACTGCATAGATCCAGAAATAACTCTAATTCTATGCTTCTTTTTAACAATAATCTATGGTTTAAATTAAATGCAAGGTATATAATAGATTCAAATGACTTAATGCATCAATTTAACTCATTCAACACTTTCCTACTATCTTTTACACCTTCAAAGTTCAAACTTAGATGTGCTGTTATATGGAGGTTTTTTTTACTATAGGCAAATGTTAGTTGTTAGTAAAATAGTTAATTAATGGTTATGTTAGTTTCCAGAGTTTGAACCCTAGACCTCCTTGTTAGAACTCCTTTGACGTCTCTCAGCTTACAAGCGGAGTTGACTACTTGAGACCTGTTATCTGGTGGGTTTATGACATCATCTTTCCCATGTGAAGTCACATGAACCCAATATATATTAAAATCAAAGGCTCGGTTAACTCAATCAATATTTGAAGATAAAATGCATGATCTAACAGTATCACTCATTTTACACCTTTTTTAAGTAACCATTTATGTCAAATGCCTATGGTTTTCAGGATCCTATGAGGGGTGGAAAAGACGATATGTTTGATGATTTAGTAGCATATATCCATGCCGATGATGCCGAGGCTCTTTCCAGAGACGGAACAGCCCCTCTAAGGAGACGCCTTGTACCCGAATTCATGATAAAATTGGCTCGTACTGTCAGTCCTTTCTAGCCAACAAACAGAATCAAATTAACAATCATATATAGTTGATTTTATTCTTTTTTGCTTTGTAAATAATCATTATGGCTTGCTAGATTATTTATCAACTTGATAGGTTTAGAAGACTCTCCACTACTAGAACCAAAATCTTCAGTAATTGCGAAAACTTGGATATGATCTCTGAAGACCTATTATTATTTATGGAAAACTTGGATATGATCTCTGAAGACCTATTATTATTTATGGAAGCACGGATGTCGATGCTATTTGTAATATTGACCATAGGATCATACTGGTTAGGTTTAGTTAATGAAAAGTTGTTACAATTTTGGTTTAGGAATCTTATGTAATGTAAGAGTGTAACACGTAGCTCATGTATTTTGAATTCATTATGTTCTACTTTGCTTCCATTGTTAAAATTAGCCAAGAATATTGCAAACAGTGATATTTGATTCCACTTGATTATATCTATTATATGAATTGATTCCTGAGTAGACATGTGGAACTGTGACCAATCCTTGTGTAGCTATTAAAATCATAATAAGTTATGTGATTAAATATTTTTTCTTCCTAATTTTTTTAAAATTTTAAGCAATAATGTACTTCCTAAAAAAATTAGATTAGAAGATGGAGTGTAAATAATAGTAAAAATTAGGTTAGAAGATGGAGCGTAAATAATAATAATAATTTACTTGTGCTTCATCTTTTAACTCAATTTTTGTTCCTCGTAAAATATCGTTATTCATAAACTCTAGTCATTCACGAAACTTTTTTAATCAGGTATATAATTTTTTTTTTTAATAGTGAGTTTCTTTGCTTGATATAATTTCTTGATTGAATGGAAAACAATTTAATACTCTGAAAACTGCTTGAACTATCAAGAATTCAAATAGTAGGCATTTGTTTTCTTCTGAACCTTATTATAACTAATTAATGACTACTAATGTGTTTATAGGTTATCTTATTATAACTAATTAATGACTACTAATGTGTTTATAGGTTATTTGGTCTTAGCATAGTTGTGATGATGTATACGTTGTCAGTCATATATACATCTATGTGATGTCATCACTGTCTATACTGACTCATCCATGTACAGAAATTTAAAAAAATTAAGTTGGCTTATTTAACTTGTTTATGTCTTAATATTTATTCCTTTATCAAATTTTTCTCAATTAAATTATGCTTTATATGTTTAATTGTTTATGAATTAAGTATTCAGCTTTATGCTCTATGGGGCAAAAGATAAAAGCAAATATAAATTTGTATAAGTATTCATAATATTTGTCTATGGAGCAAAAGATTAAAGGAAATATAAATTTATATAAGTATTCATTCGAAATATAATTCCTGGAAATTAGCCTTAGGTAACAGATAGCTATAATATATGAAAATAATTATATCTCCAAGTATATGTAGTAAAATATAAATGAAATAGTTTAGTAACTATTCATCAACAGTGTAAAAAAGAGTTACACATATGTCAAATTAGTGTCATTATAAAATATATTAATAAATATCTATATTGAGATATATGTTTTAAAACTTATTTATAGTCACATATTAATTAATTAAAATCTTAATGAAATTACAACTCTATAGGTAATTGGTAAATATATTCATACACGAGTTATTTTATGATGTCAAGCAAAAAATTAGTGTTTGATGGAAATTATCGTTACCACTTACTATTTGATTCAATCATAGCATACAGGGAACTCTGATGTAAATTTTTTATATATAAAAGACAGAATTAGTAATAAATTTTGTTGAATTTGATTTGATCATGATGTACCAAAAATCAGTTATGGAGTATACCTAGTAAACAAAACCACACGTGTATTGGTATTATATGTCAAGCATGCTTAGTGGAACAAATTATGAGGTAGCCTCAAGTGCATCAAAATTTTGTCCGCCCAACTTTTGCTATGTTCACACTAATATTTTCAGTCGACATACTTCTTTGCTCTCTTAATAGAATAATAACATAGCATAAGCATTTGATGGTCGGTTCAAATTGATTTATTTGAATTTAATATTTTTAATTTTTTTAATTTATAAAAATAATTTATGATATGTTTATAAACTGTTTTGAGTTGATTTCTATAAATTTTCTAGAATAGTTTATAATATATATATATATATATATATTGATTTGATTTTGTATTTTATTATAAAAATAGTTTACATATATGAGAAACGTTTATGTTATAAGCACTTATTTCAATGAACACTTTAAGATGGATAGTGAAAATATTTTATATTTTGTTTCAGTTTAGAATAAGACATATCTTGATTAACAGTTATATGAGACTATATAGACAAAAAAAATAGTGAAGTATTAGGCTTGGGCTAACCTTTTGTCCTCTCTAAACACAACTTATATAAACATGGTTTAGTCATATTTTTTCTTTGATTATAAAAATAGCCTATTGATAAACAATTACCTAATAAAAACTTATTCGATAAACACTTAATTAAATTGTTTTCTATAAAGTATAAATACTGACGAAGAGACCAGATATGACATTGACACTGATACATTAACACCAATAATAATTTGAGAAAATAAATTAATCGAATGTAATAAGTTATCAGTGTTGGACACTGACACATGTCAGACATTGAAACACATCTTTGATTGGAGGTATCACTGTTACATAGGTCGACGTTTCGAAGTCCAATTTTTATAATTTTTTATCCAAACCACCAGGTAATTAAAGTTGAAGACACATTTAGTTGTGTCTAGTGATCCAAAAGCTACTCAAGGTATGCTCATATTGTGGCGTGAACTTTATGATTATAGGTTGAATATCATGCCACAACCACCCCACTAGTACTAATGCCATGCTCATTCATCACCCTATTAACTTTACTACTACTATATAAGCATATGATACTTGGTCTTGTAATCCAATATGCCATATATACAACAAAACAAGATTTAAAAAAAAATGGTGATGGACTTCAAGATTAGAACTTCCATTGCCACAGTGTTGATCTTTCTGTTGTCATCAAGGGTCATGATTTTGGAAGCTGAAGGTGCTGGAGAATGTGGAAAGACTCCAATTGGGTCAGCAGCTGCTAGTTTAAGTCCTTGTTTGGATGCCACACGTAATGTGAGGGCTAAAGTTTCACCAGCTTGTTGTGGTAGAGTTGGTGCTTTGCTTACAACTTCACCAAAATGTCTTTGTGCAGTTCTTTTGTCACCTCTTGCAAAACAAGCCAAGATTAATCCTGCTATTGCTATTACTGTTCCTAAGAGATGCAATATTAGGAACAGACCAGTTGGAAAGAAATGTGGAAGTAAGTAATTAACTACTAATCACTCTCTGCTTGAACTTAATTGATTTAGTGTATGTTTGGAATCAGGTTCGAAATAGTAAGACACATGGTCAAGCTAATGTTGTTAGTTGTAGTTTTGATCTCCTAGTGCAAACGGATCCTCTATAGCTAGTTTTTTACGATGCCGTTGGATTGTAGACCGTTAGATTGAGAGAGACGAGAAATTAATCTAATGGTTTATAATCGATTGTATTATAAAGTCGACTGTAGTCTGTAGAGAATTTAGATTCCATCTCCAAACAAAATGAATTCTTACGTTCAATTTTTTTATCTCGCTTAATTTAATGGTTTACAGTACATCATAAAATCAATTATAGAGAATCTAAGTCTGATCTTCTTGTGATTTTTATAGATTAGATTGATCCTAATTCAAACACATGCTAAATCTTTCATGCATTCATATTTTTAGTAGACTATAATTTAGAATTTGTAAAATCTAAAATGAGAATTTTTTTTGGAGAATGTGGAAGAAGGCCACACATATTAATGCCTAGCTACAAAATCTATATTAAATGAAAAAATTGTTTCCATGTTAAATGGAGAAAATTATTAAGTAATTAAATTCTCCACTTGACACAAATAGAACATGTGTGCACATTTTACAAAAATTGTTCAAGAAATAAAACTGCAAATAGGAGTGTATGCTAACTAATGTCTTAAACATTACTGAAAAGAGGAATGCAAATATAGATTTTCTGTACTGTGACTCTTCTTTTGAAAAGTTGTGTAATGTGATTAATTAACCTTGTGCTTTTTTTATTTACAGAGTACACACTTCCTTGAAACCAAAACAGGAGAATAACATATGACATATCAAGCAGTATTTAACACATTAGAAAGCTAAATAAATTCTGTAATATGGCATTTTCAACTGGGAGAGTGACATGTGTCAGGCTGTAGTGTTTTGTATTTCTCAGTATTGTTTTTGTGAACTCAATGTATTTCCCATATATTATTGCATGGTTTGATGTATTGCATGATATTAATATTTTATAAAATAACAATTACTATTGGTTTGTCCAACTTTCATTTCTCTCATTATATTAACTTTTTCAGCTACAGCTTAGGTTACAATATATATCTATATTTATTTATAATATATGATTTAATTTAAATTTAATTTTTTTAATATAATATATGATTTCATTCAAATTAATATAATATATTAAATTTTTTTAAATAAACTTAATTTATGACTCTTCACTTCCAAGAAATATCCATATGAATATTCAAGCAAAAATTAAAAGAAAGCATGAAAAGAAAAGTAAAAGATATTAAGATCTAGAAGTTAATAAAAGTAAATAAGAAAATCAAATAGTTGCCTCGTACCTCTTTCTTCTATATCATCGCAGAAGAAAAGTTTGAGATTATTTTTTAATCCATAATCACTTTT
>JBBPBR010000007.1:17355777-17373090 GCA_037974775.1 Cicer pinnatifidum | reverse complement strand
CTAAAAGTCAATTTAATTTATTTATATATTAAAATATTTAAAATTTACTTATTTTACTTAATAATTTAAAACATTAAAATATTTATATATAACATTTAAAATTTTATTTTAAATATTTAAATATTATTTATTATATTTAAATTTATTAAAATTTTAAAATATTAAAAATATTTTTATTTTATCTTATTTATATATTAAAATATTTATTTATTTTTTATTTTCTTCAATAATAATTTAAAATTTTAAAATATTTTTAATATAAAATTAATTACAATAATAAAGACTAAAATTTATTAATATGGATAAAAAACTGATTATAAAAGACTAAAATTTTATTTTTGATAACTACTTTTAAGCCAATATAAAATTTACAAACTAGTTAACTTCATATTTATGATTTAGAATATAAATTTGAAAAAGTTTAAGAGTTAAACCAGGTGAAAATAGAAGAAGACTCCGGCTCGCCTGCATTCATCGAGTCCGTATTCATCATTTTTTAGATCAAATTTAAAGTCAATATTTTAAATAATATAATTTAAATTAAAATCAGAATTTTGTGGACTGTCTGATTTTCATGAGACGGATATCGACGAACTAGTGAATGCATGAAAATCCAACTGCTAACTCAAAATTCAGCTGAGGGGGAAAGATCGGAAAATTTAAGCTCAAAGACACTGATTTTGATGGCAGCGTTGCTTAACAGTTACAACTAACACAGAAAAGACAACACTCGAAATCTCCAATGCCACCCAACATCAAACTCAAACCCTCTCCCTTTTCTTCATCTCCATTCAAACACACCAACGCCATTAACCACTCCCACCTCTCTCAACTCCTCTCCAAACCTAACTCCGATTGGCTCCTCTTACTCAACCATCATTTCCGCACCAACAAATTACTCCTCACACCCCCTTCTCTCTCTACCATTTTTCATAACCTCCATAACCCACTCCACTCCATCAAATTCTACACATGGCTTTCCACCACCAATCCTTCCCTCGCCAACAACCCTTCCCTTCAACGCATTTTATCCAACACTTTATACACAAACGGCCCCGTTCTTCTCTCCCCTCAATTTCTCAACGATCTTCATAAATCAGGTTTTAGGGTTTCCCAAAATTTACTGTGTATTTTGATGTCTAGTTGGGGTAAGCTTGGTTTGGCTAAATATTGTGTTGATGTTTTTTCTCAAATTTCGTTTTTGGGTATTTCACCAACTACTAGGTTGTATAATTCTCTTATTGATGCTTTGGTTAAATCCAATTCGGTTGATTTGGCTTATCATAAGTTTCAACAGATGATTGGGGATCATTGTTTTCCTGATAGGATTACTTACAATGTTCTTATTCATGGTGTTTGTAAGATTGGTGTTGTCGACGAGGCCATTCGTTTGATTCGACAAATGAAGGGTAAGGGAATTTTTCCTAATGTTTTTACTTATACTATATTGATTGAGGGGTTTTGTAATGCTAAGAGGGTTGATGAAGCTTTTGGGGTTTTGGAGAAGATGAAGGAGAGTAAGGTTTCTGCCAATGATGCTACTGTTAGGACGTTGGTTCATGGGGTTTTTCGATGCGTTGATGCGAGTAAGGCATTTGAGTTGTTGTCTGAGTTTTTAGATAAGGACGATGTTTTTTTTGGTAAGGTAGCTTGTGATACTCTATTGTATTGTCTCGCGAGTAATTCTATGGCAAAAGAGATTATTGTGTTTATGAGAAAAGCATTAGATAGAGGTTATGTACCTGATAGTTCCATTTTCAATGTTGTAATGGCTTGTTTGGTTAAGGGAGTTGAGGTGAGAGAGGCATGTGAGGTATTTGAAATTTTAAGGAAGCGGGGCGTGAAGCCGAGTATTGGTACTTATCTTGCACTTGTTGAAGCTTCGTACAACAATGATCGGAGAGAGGATGGAGATCGAATTTCTGATCAAATGATTAGTGATGGGCTTATTTCGAATGTCGTTTCGTATAACATGTTGATTAATTGCTTCTGTAGATCGAACTTGATGGATAAAGCATCTGAGATTTTCAGGGAGATGCAGCTTAGAGGCTTCGCTCCTAACCTTGTTACTTTCAATACCCTTATTAATGGCCATTGCAAGGATGGAGCAATAATTAAGGCACGCAAGCTTCTGGAGACACTTTTAGAAAATGAACTTAAACCTGATATCTTCACCTTTAGTTCTATGATTGATGGTCTCTGTCGAATAAAGAGGACAGATGAAGCTTTTGAATGTTTTAATGAGATGATTGAATGGGGCATCAACCCAAATGCTATCATTTACAATATACTGATTCATTCTTTATGCGGCATTGGGGAAACTGCGAGATCATTGAAACTTTTTAGAAGAATGCAAGAGGAAGGAATAAGCCCTGACACCTACTCCTATAATGCTTTGATTCAAATTTTCTGTAGGATGAATAAGGTTGAGAAAGCTCAAAAGCTTTTTGAATCCATGTTAAAATCTGGCTTGAATCCTGACAATTACACATACAGTGCTTTTATAGAGGCACTGTCTCAATCTGGGAGATTAGACGATGCCAAGAAGATTTTTTACTCAATGGAGGCAAACGGTTGCTCTCCTGATTCATATATATGTAACTTAATTGTTAAAACATTGATTCGGCAAGATCACGTTGAAGAAGCCCGAAAGGTTGTAGAAAGATGCAGACAAAAAGGAATATCTTTGAATTGTATTCCGAATTCGTAGACTGGTTTTCTATTAGTTTTTGGATGCTGCTTACATTATTGAGAATTCTGCCGAGAAGATATTGATACAGGTATCTTAGATTATAAAGTTGTGTTGACATGAAGGACTTGTGATATGGTGGGATGCATGAATTAGTTATGCACATGTATACTAATAACCAATTGGGTTATAATTAAATTTTGGAGATATCTTTGTTAGCCACCTTGAATGCCAATACGAGTTTATATATACCTATATATATTCCTTAACATTGATATTAGCCATGGCAACAATGAATTGATTATTCGTTACCTCCACAATATGTTTAGGGTAGGAATGTCAAACTGAACTTTCATTAGAGACAAGCACACAGAGAGGCGAGGAACAAATCACAATAGTCAAAATGATGTGGAGAAATGGGTTGAAACAATGTTATATTAGAATCAAGGATACTAGGAGAATAATGTCACCTGTCACGATTAAGGAATCTTGTGATTTGAAGTTGGCTTATTGAGCTGAGCATGTATTTGACTATTAATGGGCATGAGTATTTTGTATTGTTGTTACATATTTTATACGAGTAAGTCCATCAAGGTTTAGGCACATTTGTTCATATACTAGATACTAAAATATAAGTTCCGTGACCTAACCTGAATGTTATTCTACTTCTGAATTCCCAATCACACAAAACACCTTTTTTTTTTCTTCAATGGTGTCTCTGTCGCGTGACTTGCCTTCTTATCAGCTTTGCCTTGATTCTATGAAATTATATTCGACAAACAATTTTATTTCTGGAAATTAACATTCTGAAATGATCTTTGAAATTGAAAATCGTTGATCACATTAGTCCCTTTAGGACATTTTTAGGGGTTAAACTGACTAACCAAAAAGGACTACCGTGATCAATGATTTTTAATTTACGTAATTCATGAAATTTAGAGAGCAAATTGTACGATGATGGAACCCGTGATTTTAGAGACAGAAATTAAGTACAGAAAGAGATCAAATAATAGAAAATTAGGATGTTTTTAATTGATAAAATGAGAAGAAACTGTAGAAGGGAAATTATCCCAATCTACCCCAGAGCCAAACTCCTCAGAGAAGAAGAAAACCTCTCAGCCTAACCATAAATTGTTCATGCAAAATATTCTTCATAATCCCCCACAATTCACTCACCTTACTATTTATACTAATAAGGCATAACAACTTGCCAACTAAGCATCCTACCCCATTCATTATTTACCCTATATTTTTTACCACTCTTTGGCACATAATATCTCTTTTTTACATATGACCTCTACTAGGATCTCTATCTTACGACCTCTACAATTTCAGGGACTACATTAATGTTTCACTATTTTTTTGCAAATGAAATACAGTTCTTGGTAGGAAATGTGTATAATGAAACTTCAACTTCTAAGACCATATTTAGAGAAAACAAGTCATCTTGTATTGCTTTTTATTCTCCTCGGTTGAAATCTTAGTTAAACAGTTATTATCTACTGTATTTATTGTCAGGTAGGAGACATGGAGGCATTAGCTACTTCTAAGAGTTTATGCCAGTATTTTATTATGAATTTTGGGAGATTGCAATGATCTGATATGAAGATTCTGGTTATAAGGGGACTTCTAATTTCCCAACGAGCATTTCAGGAAAATCGTGCTGCCAAGCTCTATGTAATATTTAGTCTGCATTTTTCCTCTTTCGAACAGATTGAAAATTTAATTTTGCGACATGATAAATATATGCTCTTACAGTTAAAATTATTTTGAACATGCAGACATTTTTAAAATTTTCATGGAAGCTATAGCATTACATGGGAAAAGAGCTGAGTCACATCAACTACTGTTGCACTGAGTTGCGGGTTTCAATTATAAAATGCAAGAAGTGGGTTTCTATTCTTCCATTTAGGTGATTTCAGCAATATCCATCTCTCTCTATGATATATCTTTTACCATCCCTTTCTAGTCTTTGCAATTATAATGTTCACTTATAACTGTTATGTTTGTTGCAGCTAAATGGCTGTTACATAGAGTTATAAGTATTATTTTCTACTTGTATTATATTTCACGATGTAAATTTTATTTGTTAGGATTCTCTTGTTTGGATACAGTTGGCAATCTTGGATGTCAAACTTTGAATTTCTAAACCTTCCCTAATGATATGAAGTTAAAAATATTTTTCATTTCGATAGCATTTGGTAGATAGGTTTCAGTGGAAACATAATGAGTTCTGTTCCAGGTTTGGTTTGGGGAATATTAAAAATAAATTAGAATGAGATCATCATACGATAAAAAAAGTTGTATTCTTTGGTTTCACTTAAATTGAAAACAGTGCATACTTTATGATTATTCATGAAAATCATTTCTCATTTTAGAAATTTCATTTTAATTCTTTTTAGAAACAAGTGACTCTGTATGTCAAAATCTTTATATGTTTCAGTGACACATGAGAGCAATCATTCTTTCTGAAACCACTTCACCTCAAATTAAAAACATAAAACATAACTATCTACTGTGGACTATTTCTTGATTTGCAGCTGCTGGGAAGAATAATACAGATCAGCGTTAGTTAGTTGAGTTTGATGCATTATTTGAGAAGCTAATTAGTACAGCAGTCGTGTCTCACTTCAACTAACTTGATGCTCAGCATCATCTCAGGTACTAACTTTGCATCTTAACAGACTGTATCATTGCCATTTACCGCCACAAGGTTTTTTTTGGATCAGAACAGCATGCGGAAGCTATAATAATGGGGTTGAGATCCTCTCTATTTCTTAAAAGAAAGGCGCAATGAAGGATCAGACCATGGTATTGGTCCTTATTAGGCCGCCTTATCTTGTATTTACATATTGTGAATGTAAGATATAAAATTCAAATTTTCATTTTTGTAAATTTTATATCTATGGTTTTTTTTCCAACCATGGAACATCGGTGTTGTTACTGTTTTTCTCTTATATTCAGTTATCTTATGATATGACTTTTGTCATGATGAAAAATGTTGATTACAAAATAAATAATCGAGCTCTAATAAGAGATATATTGATAGATAGATAAATTTATGGAATATTTGCATGTTATATTAAGTAAAAAATAGAGTTTATAAAGGACCATTGTGATTCTAAGCTTGTTAGTTGAACACTTGGGGAACATTTTAGTACATTTGTAAATTGGTCATACATTTTTGTAATATCATTAAATACATGTGTATCTTGGAATGAAAAATAAATGAAGTGATGAAATTTCAGAAGACAAATAAGTAAGACAGCATTTCCTTGTGTCAAAAAAAGAAAAAAGAAAAAAAATGCTAATAGAAAGATAAATCATGTAATAGTTAGGTCACCTTCAATGGGTATCTAACCGAGTTCCATATGAGAATGAAATTGTACATTATTTTTTCTCCTTTTTCTCCTCGTGAAACTTGATGTGGCAAAATGAGTTGCATAGTTTCTTGAGATGGCTAAGATCCATAAAGAGTTGCATAATTTTTCTCAACCACCATCAAACAATACATCAAAGTGTGGGTTCCTTAAAGAGTTGCATACTTTTTTACATTGAAGAAAAAATGTGTATCCGTTCAATAAATATGACACGACATTGAAGAAACCCAAATTGGATTTTTCTTAAAAAATGACCAATTTAATATGCTCTTAACCGCATATGAAAAGCATTTAATAATCTCATTAGAAACATGTTATTTTTTAAAATTTTGAAACTATTTTTTTAATATATATATATATATATATATATATATATATATGTATATATATAAATCACATGTAATTTTTAGGTGATCACAACCACTGATGCAAATCATTTAAACACACAAAAATTCATTTAATTTAATATTTTTCTATGATAATAATAATAATAACAGGAAAATATATTCATTTCTCTATATTTTTCCATTTGTGTGTACTTAAATTATTTAGATTTGTAGCTGTAACCATACAAACATTACTTACTGGTTATACTTTCTCAGAGTAAAGTTTATTAAAAAATATACTTTAAATGCAAAAAATACCATGTGTTTATTATGTAACATTGGTGTTAAACACACCAGACCTTAATTATTTATTTACCACATTAAGGAAATAATAGCACAAGAAGGGCCTTACAAAAATTAATTAATTTTGTCATATGTTATAATAACTGTCAATTGAAATTGTTTAAACTGATTATTATTGTCTTTGAAATAAATAAATAACAGAAACACAGTTACAGTGTCTATATTTGAATGTTAAAATTGTGCTTTATACGACTTGGAGAACATGGGCTACACCCCAATTTTTAGACAATGGCAAATATTTTGACGCTTGCAGTGCTGATTGAAATGGTAATATCAGAGCATACAAAATCATTATGCTTAAAAATAGCCTATATCTTTCTAGACAAAGAATCTTGCCAAGGCTGATGAGCATATTTAAGAGGTGGTCACATGATTGGAATCGTTTCTCAATGAAAAGTCATTCCTAGTTTCCTACCAAGGCTAATGGACATCTCTAAAAGAAACTTTAACTATTAAAGTTGTTTTGAATTTTTCTTTCATTCTTTCTTCCTTTTAAATAATATATCTTCATTGTCAATTTTTTATGTTTTAACCATAATTTATTTATTGAAATACAAGTGAACCGCGAATTGCACAGGTATATGTACTAATCAACATAAATGAACCAGCAGAATTTTGAAGAGTCATGAAAAAGAAGAGTATCTATAGAGAATCGGAGCCATATCAGATAGTAATGAGTCCTATAGAAAAGGAATAAGAATTAAGTTTGGCTTTCATCATAAATGGACCATAAGATGCCTAGGCTGTATAATCCAATCCAACAGTCTAAACCCACTCCAAGCTGAAGTGTATCAAACCAACTGACAAGTATCACAACTAGACAACTACAACTAATTCAATAACCAAAACAAAACACTAAACGCATTTGCTTTCTAAACCAGCTAAAATGCTGCATTATATCCATCATTGCCAACCACTGATATGATTCCTGTACAAGCTTTGAACTTACATTATATACAATGACAAAAGTTAATAACAGCAAAGCTATATGCTTACAGAAGATGGAGCTAGGACTTGTAAATGCTTATCTCAAGAGCAGGAATGGACAAACAAATTTAAATCATCAAAGTAGCGAATAATCGCAGAACTGTTCAAAGATTAAGCATACATGATGATGGAACTCTAATTCCTGATCTTCATCACTGCACGGCAAAATGCATGTACTCTTCTAGCCAACATTAGTTAGACAAAATGATGAAATGATATTATAGCTATTAAGTGATTTGGGATACCCTCTGACATAAGAGTTCACTTAGCAAGCACTTGCATAGTTTTCAAAATCATGGCAAGCCTACAAATGAAAGCCAAAACACAATAGTTAGGTTTATATTACTAAGCCTATCATAAAGCAAAAGTTCATTTCAAACTCATCACTTTGGACATTAAACCTATGAAGGACGAATACTAACACGGACACCGGACACGACACTGACATTAATAATAATTTGATAAAATGAATTAATTGAATGTAATCAGAGTACTGACACGTGTTGAACGCCGGGACACGCCTCGCTAAAGTGTCAGTGCTACAAAGCATTAAACGTAGTTAATAGATAAAACATCAAGAAGTGAGTTAATAACAACACGAGGAAACGGAAACAACCTAGGATAAAACAAATAATACATCAGTATACCACACCTTCAGCTATACAAACAGAGCACCTAGTAAATTTATGCCCTTGACCCATAGAAGTCAAGTAACTATTATCATTAAAATAATAAAATTATCTCTAATGTGAATGATGGTTCACAAATTGTGTTTCCCACATTTACAATCGTGTCCCACTCTTTGAAATAAAACAAATCATAGCTAAAGTAACAAAATTAAAAGAGTAAATTCAGTGAGTGCACATTTAGTTATGTGAGAATAGTTGTGACTTGTAACAACTCATGTTAGAGAAATAGCAACAGTTAATAAAGAGAGATGAATGTAAATGTTTGATCTACCTACACCGAGCACAAACTACATAAACGGCTCATAAATGAGAACAACTGTGATTTTAATCTTTTTTCCAAACAGAGAACAATCAGAAATAAGTCAAATATCAACCTCACTATAATAATTTTTCAATAATTCAAAGTACACCTGGAGGTTTGAAGTATCAAAATACTTCTATACCTGTAACTCATCAGTTATAATAACGTTCATATTAGAGACAGCGCAAACTACCAAATTAAGAACACAGTTAATAGACAATAATGAAAAGAACAAACGATAATTGATAGAATTAGGATTTACCTCCGCTATTTATGTCCAAAACTCGGTTTCGCACAAACCTTTCAAAACTATTTAGTTACATATCAAGAGCTTCCCTGTCCAGTCATCCACTACTCCATAGTCAACGCTCATTTCTCTCATCGGAGGGATGTTCTCCATGGCATATAGCATAACATGGGGGAACATCAAATTGTTGTGATCATACAGAACGAATTGAACAAACACATTCGGGCTTGAACTATGGCTCATGTAGCAAGCAACATTTCTCATTGTCGACACATCCATAGAAAAATCTAAAGGAGGAATTGATGGATACGACGGACGCACATACTCAGGGTATATCTGAGATAAATCTCCCCATTCTGCCCATCTATCTGAAAAACGATTAGGATATATCAACGAGTCACCATTCATTGTTAAAATTTGTGCTTGCTCCCTAGTCAAAACAACCCCCGTATACTCGCAGATAAAGGCTCCGGCTTGAATAAGGTCCAAGGACCTAACTCCCCAACCCGTCTGTGCAGACCTAAACACTTCCAACCTATATTTGAGACCCTTTTGGGCAACACGATTCCGACAGCTTGGGGGACAGGAGCAAAAAGGTCCACATTCGAAAATTAAAGGCTTCCCTCTCACGAGCAACCCTTGTATGTTATAAGGAAACTCTCCTCCATTCTTCATAGAGCAAAAGCAGCCATCAGCACAATTATCTACACAGTCACAGCCAGTAGCTTTCCCACTCTGATGAAACACAAACTGCGGAAAAGTAGTTTTCGGAAGATACTCAAAAAAAAGAGGATCCTGATTGTCATCTATGTCATTGAAAAGCCTAACAGCAAGATTCTCCCTATTATTGGAAATATCAACAGAAACACAATTCAAAGGCTTAGGATCCAACACACTTTTCTTTATCTCCCTAGCTTCTTTAAGAACAACACTGCCCATCTTTGCCTGCCCCTCAATTCTCAAAAGCTTATACTTATAAACTCCAAAACCAGACTTTCCTACATCAAACCAACAATCAACGATCCTATACAGTCCATCGTAAACATAAACCTTACCAGAACCAGAAGCACTACCTTCATACCTCATCCCTCGAATAACCCTCACCTCGATCCCGTAATGCATACTCCTTTCCAAAGCAAGGTTACCACCCACCAATTTCTGATCACAAATTTGCCTTGAGGAATTCTTCTCCTGTCCTCCATGACCAGTGTAGATTATAACATCACCATCATCCAACTCCATATCATCCTCATAACCACCCGAAACAATCACACTAGTAGCAATCGGTTCGCCATTAGAACACCTACTTTTAGGAAGATAATCAATGCCAGCCTGTATCTGCATATGCAAACCAATTACACACAATTCCATCCTAAAAAGAAACAAATCACCAACAGAAACTCCAGGAATCGATCCAACTATCCTTTTATCACGATACAACCATAACTCACGATTCCTCATCAACGCCGCCGCCCTCATATCACCACGAATACGATTTCGCTTCCGCCTTCCATTCGGCGTTTCCACCTCCATCGGCGCTGCACCTGAAGCAGCACTCTTCTCCTCAAATGTCCTCATCTCTTCCTCCATAGCTGCAACTTCAGCAGCCAATCTTCTCTCCTCCTCCATAGCCGCAACTTCAGCAGCCACTCTCTTCTCCTCAGCCACTCTCCTCTCCTCAGCTACTCTCTTCTCCTCCTCAACACTCGCCAACACACGAAGGGAATCATAAATCAACCTTGTCCTCCTCACAACCTCACGAAAATGCATCTTATCCTTCGTACTCAAGTCTGAAACCCTAACAAGCTCCTTCACCTGATTAGCCCTCTTCCTAACAACAGCAACAGCCGAAGTCGATTCCTGTTTCTGCGAAACAGGAACAATAGCACGATCATTGCTATCAAATTCCCGAGAATCACGAGAATCTTGATTATCATGAGAATCCACAGTTGGATTAGGGTTCAGATTTAGGTCAGGATTGGGAACGTTGACCATATTATCCAATGAAGCAGCATTACTGTTGGAATAATTGGCTCCGAAGTAAGGGTAAAGGGGTTTACCGAAAGTAGCATTGAAAAGCTGAGAAACGCGGTAGAATTCAGTGTAGAGATCAGATTGATCATCATCTTCGGAACCGGGAGAGAAATGGGGTTGTTGTTGGGAATCTTGGGAAGATAAGAAATCGTCGAAAGGTTCAGGCTTTGGAATAAGTAAAGTTGTGGGTGATGAAATTTGGGTGGAATTTTGGGGTAAAATGTTAGGGATTTGTGGAGTGAAGGTTAGATTGGGAGAAATTGTAGGAACAGGAACAGTAGGAGAAGGAGTTCCAAGGTTTAATAGAGGATCCATTATTGTTGTTCTTGTTCTTGTTCTTGTTATTATTACAATGAAGTTTTCAGAAGGGAAAGGGAAATTTATGTTTTAGTTAATTTCAGTGATATATATTTTTTTGGGTCAAATAGAGAAAGAGTGACATTGGGAGTGAGGTAATGAAAGTGGAGAGAATTTTGAGTTAGAAGTGGCAGGAAAAGTGATTCAGGGTATTTTAGATTTCAAGTTACAGGTGCTGATGTATTAAGAGTTTATAAGATTACTATAGTTGGTTTATAACTTTTCTCTTTTCATGGATTTCTTTTTTTACTAAAAAAAATGATTGTTTTTTTTAGAAAATTACAAAAGTTTTGTTTATGGAGCCAGACATCACATTTACTCTTCCTTAGATAAATTAATTAATAATAAGGGTGATATTTACTACCATAATTTAAAATGATTTTTTTTTGTGGAGGTATGGGTTGACTTTTATGAGTGGAAAATGTAGTTAGACACATTAAATTAATTTTTCATATATGATTAATTTCATTTTTACCGAAATGTGTTTGAATGTAAATTATTGCATATTTAAATACTTTTAATTAAAATTAATTTATTTAGATTGGTATTTTTCTTTACATAACCAAAAATATTGGATTGTTATTTTTTTATATAAAAGATGTAATCGTTAATATAATATTTATTTTTAATTTTTCATATATAAAAGATGTAATCGTTTAAGTAAGGAGAAATTTAATTTTTATTAGTAAGATATAAATTTTGAGTGCATGTTTAATTTTATGATGAAATTGATTTTGTAAAAAGTAGTTTTTGCAACTATCCAAACAAACATTGAGTCCTGTGTGAATTGAAGAAAAATTACAATATGTTGTCCTATGCCAAATACTTTTTTTTGTTCATCATACAAAAAATAGAAAGACTATCACTTTAGATGAAAATGATATACACATCATGTTTTTGTAAATAAATTATAATTAATTAGCAATACCTCAATTCATGTTCTCTTTAAATAGGTAAATCATATGTCACTTTAGGTGAAAGAGATAGCAATATATTATTTGAGTGGCTAAATTATAGTTGACGCATGAAAATTATGTAAACATGTTTTTATGTCAATTTTTAATATGTGGGCTCCCCACCAAACATCTATTCGCTTGACCGGATAGGAAACTATGAAGAAAATATTAGTTTATGTGAAAAAGATAGAAACTTCTTGTTTTCTGTAGTTAAATTGTTGTTAGCCACATGAATATTATGATAATACCTCGATTTGTGTTCTCTTTTAATAAGTGGATCTTATGTCAAAAGTTTTTTATTTTATTGAGAAGTAAATTGAAAAGAGTATATCACTTTAGATGAAATAGTTAGAAACATATTTTTCTGTGTGGCTAAATTGTTGTTGGCGCATAAAAACCATGTAAACTATTGTTTCATGCCCCTTTTTAATAATTGGGCCTTATACCAAACATATTTTTGTTTGATCGGGTAGGAAACTATGAAGACAATATCATTTTATGTGAGAAAGATAGAAACACATTGTTTTATGCAGTTAAGTTGTCGTTAGCCACATGAATACTATGTAACTTCATCAATGTGTCTTTTTTTTAATGGGTGAATTCCATGTGAAAAGTCTTTCATTTGATCAAGAAATAAACTCAAATAGTATCACTTTAGGTAAAAAGATATAAACATATTTTTTTTGTGGCTAAATATTTGGCGCATGAAAACTATGTAAACACATTGTTTAATGATCGTTTTTAATATGCAGGCCCCATAGCAAACGTCTTTTCACCTTATCAAATAGGAAACTATGAAGACAATATTATTGTAGGTGAAAAAGATAGAAACACCTTGTTTTCTGTAGTTAAATTATCGTTAGCCTCATGAATACTATGTAAACATCTCGATTCGTGCTTCATTTTAATAAGTGAATCCTATGTCAAAAGCCTTACAATTAATTAGAGATGACATCAAAATCCGTATCCGGGGGTATCCACCCAAATATGTTTGATTTGGCTCAGAGAATAGAGATGTCAATTAGATTCAGATCCAATGGATATCCATAAAAAAAATCTACAATGGATAAGGTAAAAATCCGCATAAAGAATATGGACACGAGGATGGGTAATTATCCGCAAAATTATGCGTGTATGGATATGTTACCCACCCCTCCCCGCACTTATATAAATATATTATTTAATTATTATATTAGTGTTTAATTTAATTAATTATATTTTTTATATTTTAACATATATTAATATCACTGGACCATTACAATATTTATAATTGAAAGGTAAACATTTCCTACTTTTTAAGAATTTGATTATGATGAATAGATAAATAATTGTGACTTTATAACTAAAAGTTATGTGTTATTAATTGTGACTTTATAATTATACTTGCAACTTCCTATCAATTAATTGTAAAGATATCGAATAATATTGTCGTAGGACTAGCAACTTCATAAAATATTATTATGAATATTTGAATGTGTGTTTTGGTTTATAATACTTTATGATTGAATTTAAGATATTTGAATAATTTTTAAATTTAATGACAACAATATCATTTCTTTATTGATCTATTTTAGTTAAAGAGTGGATAATGAACATGAATATGGGCACTTAGGTATCCAGATCGTAAAGGTACGAATATTAAAATTGATACCCAAGAGAGTGCGAACATGAGTATTTTTTTAAACTGCAGCTATGAAGACGGGTACTATAGAATCCTACTCAAACCTTACCCATTGCCATCCCTAGCGGGGGAATATCCGTTTTGATTGGGTATGGGTATGAGTGAATTTTCCTAGAAATTAAAATTTGGGGCAGAGACGAATTTGGAATGTTGATATCCACCCCATACCCGAATTCGCTTTACTGGTAATATTATTGTCATTTTTAAGTTTTATATACATGTACATATTTAATATATTTAATTTTTTATATTAAAAATTATAATATTATCTTTATAGAAAATATGATTTTAATATTTTTTTAATTTTATCATTGTATAAAATAAATATTTTATTTATATTAATTATAAGTAGTATGACTTTTAAACTTATTATTTTATATATATGAATGAGTGCGAGTGCAGACAAGGAAACCTAAATTTCATCTCGGACGAAGATGGGGACTTACATTTCATACTCTATAAAAAATGGAAACCAATACGAATATCGAGTGCGGAGGCGAGGCAAAACCCGCCCCCGTTCATCCCATTGTCATGCCTACACTTAATTAATAAATGGAAAATTGCATGTGATTTTAGGTGAAAAAGATAAAAATATTTTTTTTTGTGTGACTATATTGTGGTTCGAAAATGAAAATTGTATAAACACATTATTTCATGCCACTTTTTTAATATGTGAGCCCCATGTCAAATGTCTTTCCCATCGAACAGGAAATTAGGAAGGCTATAGTACAAAAAAGTCTTTTAACTTTATCCAGAAAAAAACATGAATTAGAATATCACTTTAGGTGAAATTGTCATTTGGCCATATGAATACAATGTAAAGTTGTAAACATATTAGTTACCCTCCTTTTTCAATATATGGTAGACTCATGCATAAAATCTCATTGAAAGAAGAAATCTAGAAAGAGAATATCACTTCAACCAATGAAGATAGAAAATCTTGTTTTTGTTTTGTTTAATTTTCATTAGTTGCATGAACACTATGTAAATCCATCGTTTTATGCTCTCTTTATATTATGTGGGATTCTTGTCAAAATTATTTTTAGTTGATCAAGGAGAAAATGCTATTAGATCATAATCTTAAAAGGAAAAAAATATAAACAATTTTGTTTTGACAAACATGCCAACAGTCTTTCAATTTAATCTAAATGAAAATTGGCATGGTAACATCACTTTAGATGTAGTAAAATAGAAATGCGTTTTTTATGGCAATTTTTTTCAACTAAGTTATAAAATTGTTTTGTTCACATGAATACTACGCTAACATCTTTTTTTTCTATTGGTGTAATTCAAAAAAAAAAAACTCATATCATATTAAAAATATCAAATTATTTATCGAATATGAATGAACTTATATAAATAACTCTCCATTACAAGTTCGTTAATATAAATTAATTAATTTTCTATTTTTGTTTAACTAACTATAGCTAATTTGCTTTTAACTACATTTATTTATTTTGAATTAACTAGCATCTTCCTTTAATTCAAAATCTCAACAACTATCACTCTCAAACATCTTCTCAACTCTTCAAACTTCTCAGTCTTTGCTATCTTCAACTTGTTGTTTTGTGTTTACTTTTTTTCATGAGAGACATATTTTCCGCAAGGTTGATAGTTGATTTGTTGTTAATATGCATTTTTATTAATTGGTTCCTCCATTTTAACCAGTATTTCTTTCAAAACTAATTTTAACCAAGTTGTTCGGCATGCTGCAAATGATCATGCCACATAGTTAGTTACAAAAGAAGATAATACAACCACAGGTAGTTTAAATGAACTCCATGAAATTGGAGCTCCTTAAAACTTGAACACATTTCCCATGATACTCCTATTTATTATATCACCACACTATTTTAGTCAACATAACCTAGCAGACCTTTATCCTTCAATTCTGTTGTGCTAGGAAACATTATTCCACTCCTTATTATTCCTTCGGTTACGCTCTCAATTTGACAAATCTACTAATTATTGACTCGTTGAAGAAGAGAAAAAAATTCATAACTAAAAAGACACAAAAAGGAAAACTCTCAACACTAAAAAATTCTTAAATTTTTATTGACTTCGTGCAGTTTCAAAAAAAAAAAAATTGACAATGTTTTTTACGAGAAATAATTTTTTTGATTTTTTTCAATAAAATATAATTTATAATTTTTTTTAGAAAAAAAATCTCGCGTAAACTCATAAAAAATAATAAAATAATGAGTCGAAACTTTAAAAAAATTATTTTAATAGAAAATCTAATCACTACAACATTTTTACTTTGTAACAACATTTGAAAAATATTGTCAAAACACAGAAAAATGTTGCCAAAAAGAATAGACAACATTTTTTGCACGTCTCATATGCGAGCGTTGCCTATCATCTTTGGCAACATTTTTCTCGCACTTTTGGGCACACTATTTATAAATGTTGCCTAATATAAAAAAACTTAATAAATTCTTTTTTTAAAGGAAGCTTTGGAGTTTGAATCTATTGATAGCTCTATTCGGTGTACCTCACAACTCTTTTAGCAGCTAGAAAATGAGTTACCTTTGGTTTGTTCATAAATATGCTTACCACACCCACTACATAGTCAATACTAGGTCTAATGTTGCATAAATATCTGGGTGATCCAACTAATTGCTTAAACAATGTAGGATTTATATCTACTTCAAATTTTCTACTTCTAAGCTTCAAATTTGTTTCAATTGGAGTTGAGGAAGTATTACAAAAAGTAAGCAAGTTTTCCAAAATCAGGCATTTTGAATTCCTTCGTCATTTTGACTTTGAAATCTTGTAATTCATCATTGCAGCTTCAAGTAGTCAACATATCATTTACATACTAATAAATTATCACAAAATTTTCATTCTCTTTGTTCCTCACATATACACCATATTCAACAACACACTTATTGTGGAGTATGCTTCACGCCAAACAAAGCCTTATGTAGTTTGTACACCATATTTTCTCTTCCTTATATGATAAAACTTTGAGGTTGTATAACATAAACCACAATGGGTTTTGAATCAATCATTAATGCAAAGTGAATCAATTTCCCCTTGTAAATGTTTAAAACATAGTGAACCAAACATAATTAAAATGGCCAACCCTTTGTTTCCTTCCTGCCCATATTTCTTCATGAACCTTTTCTTTCAACTTCATGGTTGGACACCTATTTAAGATATATGAAGCTGTAGTTATTGCTTCACCTCAAAACTTATGTGACAAATTCTACTCTTTCAACATACTTTGGACCATGTCAAGCATTGTCCTTTTAATCCTTTATGCAAGACCATTATGTTGTGTGTGGGGGGGGGGGGGGG
>JBBPBR010000007.1:17332873-17355687 GCA_037974775.1 Cicer pinnatifidum | reverse complement strand
GGGGGGGGGGTATAAGGAGCAATTGAATCATGTACAATGATATTGTTTTTGCAAAAAAATTCAAACTTGTTGGAAGTATATTCACCACATTCATCTATTCTCAACACTTTTATCATCTTTCCACTTTGTTTTTCAGCAAAAGCTTTAAATTTTTTGAATAGATTCAACACCTCATCTTTGGCCTTAATAAGAAACAACCACAACATTATAGAAATTCATCCACAAAATAGTTAAAATATGTATTGCCTCCTAGTGAAAAAACCTCAAATGGGTCACACATATCTTAGTGTACTACTCCCAAGATCTCTCATGCTCTAATTGGTAGGTTAGTATGAAGGCAAACCTTGATTGCTTGTCTCTAAGACACACTATACATGTCTTTTCAAGAGGATTTATAATAGGAATTCTCAAAACAAAATTTCTAGTTTTAATTGACTTAAGTTTCTAAAATCAAGGTGTCCATACCTCATGCACCACGACCAAGTTTCTGTTGGGAAAGATAGCATAAGTTTAAAAGAATTAAGACACAATCACAACACAAAAATATAACGTGGAAACTCCAAAACTGGAGAAAAAACCACGACCGCTGCCTAAACCGGCAACCAGAGAATTAACACTATGTGAAAATTGTTACAACACATAGACTTCTCTCACTCACACCTAACACCCCAGTACAACCACTCTTACAAAGCAAATATTTAAACTAAGTCAGATACAAGCTTAAAGTGCTATTGCTGACTGGTGAATTTGAAAACAAAGGACCAAAACCCAATATATAACCTTGGCCTTCTCCTTATTTTCCCACACTAAAGGATGTGGGACTTGCAATCAACCCCAACAATCTCCACCTTGATTGTAAGAGTTACAACTTCCGCTTCCATTGTCTTACTGATAATCATACTCCACCATAAAAAGTACACTTCACTTGGAACTAAACCATCCCAAGAATTTTCTCCACTTGGAACTAAACCATTCTAGGAATTTTCTCATGTCGAAACCTAGCTTAAATTTATGGTGCAACTCCCATGTTGGCTTCCAGGAAGTTCTTCAGCCATCGACACATCACCACACACCTTGCATCAATGCCAACCAATGCCCGTGTGTTGTTCTGAATCCGCTAGCAATAACTTGTCCTTTTTCATGGTATAGCGGAAATACCATAAGGACAAACTTTATCTTCTAGATGAGATCACCATCATCTCCCAAAACAAGAGAGACCTTGCCAGCACTTGTCTCAGAGTCTTTTTCAGATACTGCTCCACTGGGACAATTTCTCTTCACATGCCCAGACTTTCCACACTCCCAGCACACCAAATTCTTTGCATGTATCTTCTTCCCATTAGCCCCACTTCTAGTTAGCAACATTGAGCTTGATGAAGTGCTTTAATCATTTTTCATTCTCCTTTCTTCAGAAATAATTTTAGCTACAACTTCTTCAAAACTCAAACTTTCCTTCCCATACATCAGAACAGGTTTAAGATGAACATAGGAAGGTGGAAGGGAAAAAATGAGCCTTAACGCTTTATCTTCATCATCAATCTCAACTTTGATAGATTCCAACTCAGAGACAATATTATTCAAAGTACTAAGATGATCATATATTTTCGTACCCTCATCCATGCACAGATTATGGAATTGCTCTTTCAATAACAACCGATTTGAGATGCCCTTAGCCTGATATAACCCTTCAAGCTTCTCCCAGAGTTGCTTGGCTGATGACAGATTCTGCACATTCGCAAGAACATTCTTTGCCAAACACAGACGAATTGCACTTGCAGCTCTCAAATCTAGTTCCTCCCACTTATCGGCCTCCATGTTGGAAGTGTTTCCTTTCAACGCCTTGTGTAATCCTGATTGTATAAGCACATCCTTGACTTGTACTTTCCACAAGCCAAAGTTGATTCTTCCATCAAACTTCTCTATGTCAAACTTCATAATGCTTGAATAAGACATAGCAGCTGCACGCAGACTGTAAACTGTGCACCAGGTAAGTTCCCAGGAAAGAGAGGTGGGTCACAACAGACACGCTTAAATACCAAGTCTTTCCTTAGCCAGAACCTCCCTAAACATCACTTTCACATTATCACCTTTCTCCTAACAATACCAAGGATAATTCTTTTCTGATGTGGAAGATCAGACAAAGCTGCAACCATAGAGCATACTAAGAAAAATTATCCCACCGAACCTCTGAACCTGGCTCTGATACCAGTTGTTGGGAAAGATAGCATAAGTTTAAAATAATTACGACACAATCACAACACAAGAATATAACGCGGAAACTCCAAAACCGGAGAAAAAACCACGGCCGTTGCCTAAACCGGCAACCAGAGAATTAACACTATGTGAAAATTGTTACAATACATAGACTTCTCTCACTCACACCCAACACCCCAGTACAACCACACTCTTACAAAGCAAATATTTAAACTAAGTCAGATACAAGCTTAAAGTGCTATTGCTGACTGGTGCATTTGAAAACAAAGGACCAAAACCCAATATATAGCCTTGGCCTTCTCCTTATTCTCCCACACTAAAGAATGTGGGACTTGCAATCAACCCCAACAGTTTCTTGATCATGAGTTGTTGCCTTCATACATTGTGCTTGTGCAGTCTTGATACAAGTCTTAAAGGTTCACTTCTTTGCCAATGAAGACTTCATAACTAGCTTTTTTACAACATTAAACTGATGCAATCCATCATTTTCCATGGTCATAAATGTTAGAATTAGCTTTAAAGGCCAACAGTTTTTCCTTGGTTATTTTCTGTATCATGACAGTTTTCCCTATAATAATATAAGACATTTTATTTATAATGTGATTAAGTGTGACTTAATCGTGAGACTTATTTAAGCATAATGACACTATTCTTAATATATATATATATATATATATATAGTCAAGTTTTACTGTTAAATGAGACAACAATAATGTATATAGACTATTATGGGAGTAGGCTGATGATCACATATCATAGATCATGGATATCAGATATTAAGTTTTCACATACGTATAGATATTAGGTGTAATATTTGTACTAGATTGAGTCCGCTATGAGAATGCTACATAGTAGTTATGTAAATCTCATTAACGATTCTCATGTGACCATATTAAGTAGTCTTTCGACTTGAAGTCACTATGATCCCTATACTTTAAGGTTATCAAACATTATATATAACATGACAATCATAAAAATAGTTAGTAGGTCTACAATATACCATGTAAATGAATATGAATGATGTAGATAAGATTCATCTCTTCTGCATAATAGGAGTTTTGTGTTGGAACTCTTGATAGAGTGATATGTGAAATATGTATGGCCATGTTAAAATGAAACATTATAAGATATTGGGTTCATTAATGATTGCACGTACATTCGAGAATCAATAAATAAATTATTGGACCTAACGAGGATGATACTTTTTATGCCTTGTGCTCAATTAAATATTTGGATGAAGGGACAATTTTTACATAGTAAATAGTGGTCACGATAAGGTTAAAATCGTAACACCGATTTTTTCATTAATTGGATAGCAATAATGCATTACTAAATGTCACTCATTATTTATAATATTTAATATTATTTTCAATTAAGTGGATACCTAAGAGATCACACGATAGAACGGTTAAATCGGAAATTAAAAATTTAATTAAATAAAATGAATTGGGCTTGTAGCGTACAAGTGCCACTGTAGTAAGGTATAAATGAGCAATATATAGGGTAATCCTATAGTAATTTTAGTGTAGACGCTAACTAGAATTGACGCATTTCAAGACAACCGTTCACGTGAACTAAATAAAGACTACATTTGTGATGTTGGTAATTTGTCTCTTCGACACTTCAAGAGGTAAACACTCAAACCCTTCTTATGAAATTTTGTACTTACGTGATCTTTGGCTAGGGGTTTGCTCTGCTCTTGAGAATGATTTTTAAAGAGTTTTAAAATCTATCTCATAATTCTCCAACAACAAAGAAACCTTTTTAAATCAATTTCCGTACATTCATTAGGTTACATTTCTTATGTGGCACAAACATGACATTCTCTATCACTACATTTTTAATGTCCTTCCTTTGTATGAGCATATTTCTCAAACCTTCTACTTCAAGGTTTCTACTATTTGCGAGTCTCACCTTTGTCATTCTACTTAAATCAAAATTAACAAGCCATTCTTTGTGGCCTGTCATATGGTTTGAGTCCCCGGTATCTAAGTACCACACATAAAAACACAAAGCTTGTTCAATTATTGTCACCATTAGTAACCTTGAGCCCGAGTCTAAATCGTCGTGTGCCACACTTTCCTCCTCCTCATCATTATTTTGTTTCTTTTTTCCCTTTCCATGCCAACACTCATCAACATAATATTCATATTTTTCATAATTGAAACATTAAATATTTGTCAAACCCTCTTCTATTAGTCAATTCAAATGTATAAAATACCTTCAAATTGACCAATTTAGACAAAATTGAGGATTTAAAAAAAAATATAGATAGAGAAGAAGTTTACACTATAAATAACTACAATTTACGATAGCAAACGTAGGTAAAAGATTTCATGGGTACAAGTTGGACTAATCAACCTAATGACCTAATTTAACCTAAATGTCTAGTGTGTATTGTTTTTATAGTTTGGATGATACTCCAACCAATTTGACTAAACTCAAAGGGATTTGATTAAAGTAACAAGTTTGTGATTTCAAACTCATGAACTCAAAATGTTAGAAAGAAAATTGTAAGTTTTTAAAATAAGTAGATTAAGATTTTCTTTCTTTGAATCTAGAAGTATTTGAGTTCAATTCAAGTGAAGCAATTTTAAATTAGGAAATTAAGTCTGTTAAATTAATTCAAGTGGCGCAATTTTATATATTTTGTTGGCGTTTTAAGAATATTTTGTTTTAGAATCCAACCTAAATAAAAACCAATCCGCTCATTGTTAGGTTGAGTTCATGTTTGATAGAAACATTATGGATTTTGAGTCATCTAAATATTAATAAACTTTGATGAGTAATGAATTCTCCCAAAACTAACTCAACCCAACCACTAAGCCGCAAAATAATAGAAGTTTTGGTATCTCATTGCAAAGAAAATTGAAGGAAAAAAAACTCCAATTATGTAAAATTCTCCAAATTTCGACAGTTTGAAATACTCCTAGCTTAAAGGTCCAATTTATTAGAAAATATACATATACAATTATGTTAGAGTTAGTTAAGAGTCACTTAAGTCCAGTTTTAGAGTTTGTTACAAGTGATCTTTACATATAAATAATGATCACACCTTTGTAATAGTTAAGCAAGATTAATAAAATCAGTTTAAGCTCATTGAAGCTTTTCTCTCAATTTCTGTTTACTTCCTGTTATTCATATTCTTAACATGGTATCTTAGAGTTTTTTTTTTTTTTCCTTCCTTTTCTTCTCTCTTCCTTTGATCCTCATTCATCAATGGCTTCCACAGATTCATTTCTTGGCACCTTTGGTAATTTTTCTTCTTCCCATGTTAAATTCTCTCACCTCATTTCTATTAAACTTGATGAGAAGAACTTCAAGCAATGGAAACAACAACTTGACGGTGTGATTCGTGGCCACAAACTTCAGAAGTTCATCACTGAACCTTTAGCGCCACTACGATACTTGACTGAATCTGATCGCACTGCAAATTATCTTAATCCTCTATTTCTGGAGTGGGAGCAACAAGATGCACTCGTTTGTACCTGAATTCTCTCAACAATCTTTGATTCGATTCTTACGAAGTTTGTTGATTGTCACTAGTGGCAAGTTTGGGAAGAAATTCATCGTCATTTTCGCACTTTACTCGCATCAAAGGCGCACCAACTCAGATCTGAGTTACGCAGTCTCTCCAAGGGAGATCGCAAAATTAATGAATTCATCCTTCGTGTTCGCACCATCAACGAATCCCTAATTTCTATTGGAGATCTGGTCCCTCATCGTAATCTAATTGAAATCGTTCTTGAAGCCCTACCTGAAGAGTATGATTCTGTAGTTGTTGCTGTTACGAGCAAAGAAGATCCATGCTCTTTAGATGAACTCGAGTCGTTCCTACTTGCGTATGAGACGCGTCTTGAGAAAAACAAGAAGCTTCAGGAAGCTGTCATCGCCAATCTCACTCAGACAGCGTCACCGACCTCGTTTGTGAATTCTACTACTGAACCTCTATCGCGTTCGAACCCTAATTTCCTGTCAGGTACGAGTCATGTGATTGCGAACCAGAGAGGGGTGAATTTCGTCCCTTCACCAAATATTTGGATGATTTAGGTATATTTCATCGCTTTACCTGTCCACACACTCATCATCAAAATGGTTTAGTTGAGAGAAAACATAGGCACATTGTTGACACATGACTCACGCTGCTGGCACAAACTGGAATTCATCTAAAATTTTGGGATCATGCATTTGTTACAACTGTGTTTCTCATCAATCGTCTACCAACACCAGTTCTCAACAATGTATCTCCCTATTTCCTTCTCCACCACACCTATCCAAGCTACAAGGACCTCAAAGTGTTTGGCTGTGCTTGTTTTCCACTCCTTAGACCCTACAATCCCAATAAACTTGCTTTTAGATCCCAAAAATGTGTCTTCATGGGATACTCTTCATCTTACAAGGGGTATAAGTGCCTTAGTTCTGATGGAAGAATATATATATCAAAAGACGTTTTGTTCAATGAAACAACGTTTCCCTACTCTGAATTATTCTCTAAGCCTCTCACTCCATCACAAGCACAATCCACTACATCATGGCTACCTCTCCAAGTAACCCAACCCTCGCCTCCTCTTCATACTGCTGTTGTCACTAGCATTATTCCTCATCACACTGCTGGCACAAGCTACAATTTTAATCCAGCAATTCCAACATCTTCCAACCCTGATTTAAAGTCCAATTCTGTCATGATCTCTACTGCCCCTGGTGCAACACCCAATCCAGCAATCTCTGCACTCAATCCAGCAGCCTCTACACCTAGGCCAACAACTTCTGCACCCAGTCCAGCAACATCTTCACCTAAGCCAGCAGCCTCTGCACCCAGACTTGACAATTCCATCCAAATTCAAACTCAAAATACACAACCCATGCAAACAAGAGCTAAAAATGGAATTGTTAAGCCCAAACTGCATCCCACTCTACTCCTCACTCACCTAGAACCTGCCACTGTTCAGCAGGCACTTGCTACCCCACAGTGGCTGGCAGCAATGAAAACTGAGTATGCTGCACTTCTTCAAAACAATACGTGGTCCCTCGTCCCTCCACCATCTAATCGTAAACCTATAGGATGTAAGTGGGTGTTTAGAATTAAAGAGAACCCTGATAGATCAATTAACAAGTATAAGGCACGCCTTATGGCAAAAGGATTTCATCAACAGGCTGGTTCTGACTTCACTGAAATGTTTTCTCCAGTGGTTAAACTAGTCACTGTCCGCACTGTGCTTACTATTGCAGTATCCAAAAATTGGCCTATTAAGCAAATTGATGTCAATAATGCCTTTTTAAACGGTGTTTTAGAAGAAGAAGTATACATGATGCAACCCCCATGTTTTGAGGTTAAAGACAAAAATATGGTATGCAAGCTTAACAAGGCTTTGTATGGACTAAAACAGGCCCCAAGGGCTTGGTTTGACAGACTCAGATGTGGCCTCCTTCACTATGGCTTCAATGCCAGTAAATTGACCCCAACCTCTTCATTCTAAATTCCACCTCATTTACATTAATGGCTCTTGTTTACGTAGATGATATCATTCTTACTGGGAGTTCATTAACTCATATTCAACAACTTATTAAGAAACAGAACTCTGAATTTGCACTTAAACAACTAGGAAATTTGGACTATTTCCTTGGAATTGAGGTGACTCTTTTACCTAATGGCTCTTTACTTTTTTCTCAATCAAAATATATACGTGACTTACTACCCAAGGTGCATATGGGGAATGCAAAAGGAATGCCAACACCAATGCTGTCCAGCAGTAAACTGTCCAAATTTGGTTCTGCTAAGTTGTCAGACCCGACTCATTTTCGCTCTATTGTGGAGGCATTGCAGTATGCAACCCTCACTAGACCAGAAATATCATTCGCTGTTAATAAAGCATGCCAATTTTTGGCTCAACCTCTTGAAGATCACTGGAAGGCAATTAAGAGAATTATGCGTTATTTAAGTGGCACACTGCATCATGGTCTTCAGCTCTAGCCAGCACCTGTGCATCAGCCTCTGACTTTAATAAGCTTCTGTGATGCATATTGGGCAGCAGATCTTGATGATCGCAGGTCAACCTCAGGGGCATGTGTGTATCTTGGTCCTAATCTCATCTCATGGTGGTCAAAGAAACAATCTCTAGTAGCAAGATCAACAACATAAGTTGAATATAGAAGCCTGACACAACTTGCAACAAAAATTCTTTGGATACAATAATTGTTAAATGAGCTTCATTGCAAGTTCAAGACTCCCCAAATCCTATGTGATAACTTAAGCACAGTCTCCCTTGCACATAACCCAACTCTCCACAATCGAACCAAGCACATGGAACTTGACATCTTCTTTGTAAGAGAAAAAGTGCTGAACAAAAGCCTCATTGTTTCTCATGTTCCAACTCAAGATCAATGGGCAGATACATTAACAAAGCCTCTTCCTAGCACCAAGTTTATAATACTTCGTGACAAACTAAGAGTGTTTGACAAACACTCCTTAGTAAAACCACACTTAGATTCTAAGGGGGAATATTAGAAAATATACATTTACAATTCTGTTAGAGTCAGTTAGAGTTAGTTAAGAGTCAGTTAAATCCAGTTTTAGAGTTTGTTACAAGTGATCTTTACATATAAATAATGGTCACACATTTGTAATAGTTAAGCAAGATTAATAAAATCAATTTAAGCTCAGTGAAGCTTTTCTCTCAATTTTTGTTTACTTCCTGTTATTCATATTCTTAACACAATTAATCAATCTCGAATTGGATAATAACACGATATGAAAGAAAAGTCTCAAACCAAGCATTTAACTAATAAAAATTCATGAAGTCGACAATCTGCCAACACACATCCACTGACCAAATCGGCTACTGAGAAGATTATTTAGATTTCACCATCCCAAAGTTCTTCAAAAGATCTGTAGATACCATAAGTTTCATGAACATATGAGGTACCCCGGAGTAATCTTGCCTGCAACAATAAAAGCCGCATTCATAAGACAAAACTGGACAATTAATGTTTCGATGAAAGTACACAAGACCTTCAGCAATCAGCCCCATAGCTTCACATATATCAAATAACGAGCAACAAGGCTTAACAAGTTTCTACTCAAAATAATTCCAACTCTCCAGCCCCAAAACATAAGAGGGGGAAGTTTTGGGTTAGCAAGACAAGATTAATCCGAAATTAAGAATCCAAAATCAAGTCTTATTCTTATATGTAATCGATTATTGAAAAGAGACGACTCACAATAATGTTAGCTATATTGCTTCTCAAGTAGAGCACAAAATAAAGAGTTTAATGAAAATGTACAACAGATATAATTAGTTTTACACTGATATTCATCGGAAAACCATCATTTTTTCCGGTCATATAATTCATTTTAAAAGGCAGTAAAAAAAAAGAGGTGATATGGCAAAATAGTGATTTTTTTATTGGATGTTGGTATAAAATAAATTTACACTGAGTATGCATATTTTGAAATCTATATAAATATCCTATAAAAAAAGAGCACATTACAAATATAATTAATTAATATATTATATTCTTAAAACTAGAGAGAGTGAGGCAACCATCAAATACTTACCTCTTCAATCTCAGAAAATTTGGCTAACAAGTCTTCAGGTATAGACCAGCCAAAAACATCAAAATTTTCTTTTACTCTTGTTTCATGTGTACTCTTGGGAAGCACACTATGACCCTTTTGCAATCCCCAACGAAGAGCTACCTGTGCAGGAGTCTTGCCTAGTTTCTCAGCAGTCATCTTTAGAACTGGATGTTTAAGGACATCACTTTTAAACGTTCCAGGGGAACCCAAAGGTGAATATCCCTAAACATTAAAATAAATTATTACACAAAAAAAAAAGATTAATTTCGTGTTTCAAAATACAGAAAGACTTCATGAAAATAGCCAATGTAATGTGCAGAAACAAAATAATGAAAATTCAAGATTTGGGAACTTACAGAGAGGTGAACACCTTTGGAGTTGCAGAAACCCCTCAACTTATCCTGCCTCCAAGAAGGATGACATTCAACTTGATTGACAGCAGGAGGAACACGAGCAACCTCAAGCAAATCTCCCAGTTTCTTGGAGGAGAAATTGCTAACACCTATAGCCCGTGCCTTGCCAGAGTCATAGAGTGCTTCCATTGCGCTCCATGTACTGGCTATGTTAGGCGGAACAAGATTTTCAACCTTGAAGCCGATTGACCCTTTCTTCATCGATGCAGGCCAGTGGATCTGAAAAGGAAGAATCATCAGTTAAGTTAACAATTGAGTATGTCCTAAATAAACTATTAAAACATCAAATTTTGAAATTTGGTCAGATAAATCCTACATACATCAGAAGGGAAACATAAAATACGAGTGAATAAAATAAAAGCCCCTGAGCAATGCAGCAACATATGCAGGAAGTGCAAATTAAAGTCCCTAGACTAAAAAACACGTGTGATAAGTCTGCAAGAAACATGAAATAACAACTACTAATATTGCTCTGTAAGGAAAGTATAGAATTGAAAAAGTTAAACGCATAGCATTTTCCAAACGGTCATGCAGTTCATTAACAGGCCGTGTACAACAGTGTTTTTCCTAATTTAAAGGCCATATGGAAAGGCTGTTCCGTGAAAATTCATAATTCACATTTCCCATTTGTACTTCAAATTTTGAAACAAAACTGTCAACAGAGAATTGAGGGGTAGTAAAATCATAATTATGCATAAACTTTCAACACCAAGCAAGCAGTTGAAGATCTCTGAACTGAAAATTGAGTGATATTAATATTACATACAAGATACAAATCAACATAATCAAGCTGTAAGTCTGCCAAAGTCCTGTCCAATGCAAGCGGTACATCTTCTGGAGCATGATCAGTATTCCTGCACATCATCTTAAATCCTTAGATTTTAAAAAATGAAAACTAACAAATTCATAAATCTACCAGCATTATATTATGATGTTACCATTAATAACAAAGCATGAATTACAAGGAAAAGTAAATAAGTCACTTATGATTGAAGACGAATCCCAAAATGTGACATACATGGATGTTTGACACAACATCCTATTAATTCATTTTTTTTCTTTCAAATTATTACTAGTGTCGCGTTCAAGTGTCAGTATTTGTTTCATAAGTTGAAAAAAAAATAATTAATCTATAATATTATATTAATCAATATCAATATATAAACAAACCAGAGTTTAGAAGTAATCCACAAATCTTCACGTTTCACTACGCCCTCATCAAACAGCTTCTTCAACACAGATCCAATCTGGATTGCACAAAAAGCAATGAATGAATGTAACAATTTCGTTCACACACATGACTAAAGAAATAAGCGATAGTGAGAATAGAATGAAAAAGAATTACCTCCTTCTCATTGCCATAAGCTTGAGCACAATCAATGTGACGATAACCAGCCTGTAAGTAAGCATCAAATTGATCGATCAAATATCATCATATCATTAACATTGAATACTACGGGATTTAAAAAATGAGCGTCGATGTATGAATTTAATGGAAATGCGAAATACAAAAATGAAGATGGAAATGGAGAAACCTTGATGGCGGCATAAACAGCTTGACCGACGAGACCAGGATCGGATTGCCAAGTTCCTAAGCCGACGGAAGGGATCTTAGCTCCGGTGTTGAGAATGAAGAATTGAATATCGTTCGACATTGTTACGTAATTTTTGAAACCTAACAAGAAAAATGCTTTGAAGTCACAAAGTCAAAGTGAGAATGAGAAATGGAACAGGAAGAGAATGAGTAGCAGGTATTTCTTTTTCCCTCTCTTTGTCACCTTCTTCCTTTTTTTAAAACGAAAACTTTTAATATGACACGTGGGGAGTTGTTGGTAATCTATATTTGTTAGTTTAAATTTTAATAAAAATAATTTATTTTATGTTTTATTAACAAATATCTATTATGTATTTTTTTTTATTTGTTAATGGCAAACATATGTGTTTCTATAAAAATATCTGTTAAATTTTTTTTTTTTAATATTTATCGATGTCAAATACTTATTTTATAATTTTCTGTATTAATAAAAATATTTATTATGTGATTTTATGTATATAACACTTATCTTATAAATATTTTTTTATGTGGCTAAATTGTTGTTGGAGCATGAAAACTATTTAAACTATTGTTTCATGTCCCTTTTTAATAATTGGACCTCATACCAAATGTATTTTCGCTTGATCGGATAGGAAAAAGACAATATCATTTTAGGTGAAAAAGATAGAAACACGTTATTTTATATAGTTAAATTGTCGTTAGCCACATAAATATTGAACACTATATATATGTAAATTTATCAATGTGTGTTCTTTTTTAACGAGTGAATTCTATGTGAAAAGTCTTTCATTTGATTAAGAAACAAACTAAAAAGAGTGTCACTTTAGGTAAAAAGATATAAACATATTTTTTTTTGTGACTAAATTCTTGGCGCATGAAAACTATGTAAACACATTGTTTAATGTCCTTTTTTAATATACGGGCCCCATAGTAAACATCTTTTCACTTTATCAAATAGGAAACTATGAAGACAATATTATTATAGGTGAAAAAGATAGAAACATTTTGTTTTCTGTAGCAAAATTGTTGTTAGCCTCATGAATACTATGTAAACATCTCGATTCGTGCTCCATTTTAATAGGTGAATCCTATCTCAAAAGTCTTACGCTTAATTAGAAATGACAACAAAATCCGCATCCGCAGGTATCCATCCAAATATGTTCGATTTGGCGCGGGAAATAGGGATGATAATTAGATCCAAACCCAGTAGAAACCCGCAAAAGAACCCTATAATGGGTAGGATAAAATCTGCATAATGAGTATGAACACTGGAACAAATAATTACCCCCAAAATTAAGCGGGTATGGGTGCAGGTACTAAAGTAACCACTCCGCCCCACATCCGCACTTATATAAACATATTATTTATTTATTATATTAAATGTTTAGTTTAATTAATTACTTTCTTTTATTTTTTAACATATATTAATATCATTGAACCACTACAATATGTATAATTGAAAGATAAACGTTTGTAAACTTTTTAAGAATTTGATTATGATGAATAGGTAAATAACTGTGACTTTATAACTAAAAGTTATGTCTTATTAATCGTGACTTTATAATTATAGTTGCAACTTCTATCAATTGTTTTTATAGATCTCGAATAATATTATTGTAGGACTTGCACCTTTATAAAGTATTATTATGAATGTTTCAATGTATATTGTAACGAGTGTTCATTTGAAATATTTTGAGTTAGAAAATATTTTAGTTTATAATACTTTATGATTGGATTTAAGATTTTTACATAACTTTTAAATTTAATGACAACACTATCATTTATTTATCAATCTATTTTAGTTGAAGTGTGGGTAATGGGTATGGGCACTTAGGTACCCATATGGTAAGGGTACGAGTATTAAAGTTGATACCCAAGAGGTTACGGTACAAATATGTTGTATTTTTTTAGTACCCTACCCAAATGCTACCCATTGCTATCCCTAGCGGGGAATATATGTTTTGATTGGATGCGAGTATGAAAGTAAATTTTCTCCAAAATTAAAACTCAAGACATAGACGAATTTGGGATGATGATATCCACCCCGCATATGATTTTAATATTTTATTATTGTATAATAATAAATATTTAATTATATTAATTATAAATAGTATGACTTTTAAATTTATTATTTTATATATATGAATAAGTGCGAGTGCAGACAAAAAGACCTAAATTTCATCTCGGGCGAAGATGGAGACCTACACTTCACACCCTATAAAAAATGGGAGTCGATGTGAATTTTTTCCGACTAGTCGAGTGCAGAAGTGGGCGAGGCAAAACCCACCCGCGTTCATCCCATTGTCATGCCTACACTTAATTAATAAATGGAAAATCGCATGTGATTTTAAGTGAAAAAGATAAAAACATTTTGTGTCACTACATTGTGTTTCGAAAATAAAAACTGTGTAAACATATTGTTTTATGCCACTTTTTTAATATGTGAGTCCCATGTCAAATGTCTTTCCACTCGATCGAACAGGAAATTAGGAAGGCCATAGTACAAAAAAAAGTCTTTTAACTTAATCGAGAAAAAAATCAGGAATTAGAGCATCACTTTGGGTGAAATTATCGTTGGCCATATGAATACAATGTAAAGTTGTAGACATATTATTTACCCTCCCTTTTCAATATATGGTGGACTCATGCATCAAATCTCTCTCATTGAAAGAAGAAAACTAGAAAGAGAACATCACTTCAAGCAAAAAAGATAGAAAATCTTGTTTTTGTTTTTTAATTTTCGTTAGTTGGATGAACACTATGTAAATCCATCGTTTAATGCTCTCTTTATATTATGTAGGATTCTTGCCAAAATTCTTTCTAGTTGATCAAGGAGAAAATGCTATTAGAGCATAATCTTATGTGGAAAAAAATATAAACAAAAATTGTCGTTGACAACACAAGTATTACATAAATATTTTTGTTTCATTCATCTTTTCTAATATGTAGGCAACATGCCAAAAGTCTGTCACTTAATGAAAATTGGTATGAGAACACCACTTTAGATATAATAAAATAGAAATTCATTTTTTGTTGTAATTTTTTTTTACTAAGTTACAAAATTTGTTTTGTTCCCATGAATACTACGCAAACGTCTTATTTTTCTATCGGAGTAATTCAAAAAAAAAAAAAAACTCATATCATATTAAAAAGATAAAATTATTTATCGAATGTAAATGAACTTATATAAATCATTGCACATTACAAGTTAGCTAATAGACATTAACTAACTTTCTATTTTTGTTTAACCAACTATAGCTAGCTAATTAGCTTTTAACTACGTTTATTTATTTTAAATCAACTACAACATCATCCCTTAATTCAAAATCTCAACAACTACCACTCCCACTCACACTCCCAAACATCTTTTCAACTGTTGAAACTTCTTGCTCTTTAATATCTTCAACTTGTTGTTTGTGTATTGGATAGTACATTCCATCTAGTCTTTGTGTTTACTTTTTCCATGAGAGACATAATTTTTCACAAGGTTGATAGTTGATTTGTTGTTAATATGCATTTTTATTGGTTCCTCCATTTCTTAACCAATATTTTTCTCAAAACTAATTTTAACCAAGTTGTTTGGCATGCTGCAAATGACCATGCCACATAGTTAGATACAAAAGAAGTTAATACAACCATAGGTAGTTTAAGTGAACTTCAAGAAATTGGAGCTCCTTAAAACTTGAACGCATAGCCCATGATACTCCTTCTATCTATTATATCACCACACCATTTTAGTCAACATAACCTACCAGACCTCTATCCTTCAATACTGTTGTGGTTGGAAACATAATTCCACTCCTCATTATTTCTTCGATTAGTGCTTTTAATTTGACAAATCAACTAATTATTGGCTCTAACCCTATCTGTTAGAAGGGGAAAATAATTTCATAGTTAAAAAGATAAAAGAAGAAAGCTCTCAACACTAAAAAGTCCCTAAAATTTGATGGACTTAGTGGAGCTTATGGACACACTTTTTCCAAAAAAAAAAATTGACAAATTTTTTTAATTGAAGAAAATAAATCGATTGTTTTAAAAAATTTCTCACAGATTTTTTGAACAAAAAATTATTTAAATTTTTTCTAAGAAAAAAATGTTTTTGAATCTTTTCCAAAAAAAAGTTTCTAAATTTGTTTAAGGGAAACTTTGGAGTTTGAAATTTTATTGATAGGTCTACCTGTTGAGTATTCAATTATGAGTCTTTAGTCCCACATTGACCAGGAATGGTGGCTGTATTGGTTATATAAGGAGAATGACCCATACACCTAATGCCTTTAAGGTTTTGGGTTGATATGTGGTGTCTAAGTCTCTTATTAATCCTTGTTTAGCCCATTTTGAATGTTGTGCTCCTCCGGTTTCTCCCCAACAAGTGGTATCAGAGTCGGGTTCGGCTTGACGGGGGAGCAAAATTATGGTGGCTGTATTGGTTATATAAGAAGAATGACTCATTCCGAATTGTGATGCTCCTCCGGACTCCCCAACACTACCTTTAGTGTATCTCACAACTTTTAGCAGCTAGAAAATGAATTACCTTTAGTTTGTTCATAAATATGCTTACCACACCGACTACATAGTCAATACTAGGTCTGATGTTGCATAAATATATGTCTGATCCAACTTATTGCTTAAATAATGTAGGATTTACATCTGCTTCTTCATTTTCTACTTCTATCTTCAAATTTGTCTCAATTGGAGTTGAGGAAGTATTACAATCTTCCATGAATCTTCATGGTTGGACACCTATTTAAGATATATGAAGTTGTAGTTACTGCTTCACCTCAAAACTTATATGACAAATTCTACTCTTTCAACATACTTTGGACCATGTCAAGCATTGTCCTTTTCATCCTTTATGCAAGACCATTATGTTGTGGTGGTATAAGGAGCAATTGCATCATGCACAATGCTATTGTTTTCTTAGAAAACTTCAAACTTATTGGAAGTTTATTCACCACATCCATCTATTCTCAACACTTTTATCATCTTTCCACTTTGTTTTTCAGCAAAAGCTTTTAACTTTTTGAATACATTCAACACCTCGTCTTTTGCCTTAATAAGAAACAACCACAACATTATAGAAATTCATCCACAAAATATTTAAAATATGTATTGCCTCCTAGTAAAGTAACCTCAAATGGGTCACACACATCGTAGTGTACTACTCTCAAGATCTCTCATACTCTAATTGGTAGGTCAGTATGAAGGCAAACCTCGATTGCTTGTCTATATAATAGGAATTCCCAAAGCAAAATTTCTAGTTTTAATTGACTTAAGCTTCTAAAGTAAAGGTGTCCATACTTAATGTGCCATGACTAAGTTTCTTGATCACGAGTTATTGCCTTCATAGATTGTGCTTGTGCAGTCTTGATACAAGTCTGAAAGATTCACTTCTTTGCCAAGGAAGACTTCATGACTAGCTTTTCTCCAATATCAAACAGATGACATTTACTATTAGACATTTTATTTATTAAGTGGATTTATTTCAAGCATAATAAACTCTATTGAATAATTCGTCTATTTAATGGAACATTAAGCGTGACTTATATATATATATATATATATATATATATATATATATATATATATATATATATATATATATATATATATATATATATATATATATTTTGTTAAATAAGACAACAATAATGCATATAAATTATTATGTGAGTAAATTGATGATCACATATCATAGATCATGGATATGAGATATTAAGTTTTCACATAGGTATACATATTAGGTTTAATATTTGTACTAGATTGAGTTCGCTATGAGAATTCTACATAGTAGTTATGCAAATGTCGTTTACGACTCTCATGTGACCATAGTGAGTAGTCTTTTACTAGAAGTCACTATGATCACTACTTGGAGAGCTGTATACTTTAAGGTTATCAAACATTATCTAGAACATACAATCATAACGATGGCTATTGGGTCTACAATAAACCATGTAGAGGGATATGAATGATGTAGATGAGATTCATCCCCTTTGTATAATAGAAGTTGTATGTTGGACCTCTTGATAGAGTGATATGTGAAATATGTGTGCCCACGTCGAAATGGATCATAATAAGATATTGGATTCATCAATGATTGCACATATATTTGAGAATCGAGAAAAACATTATTGGATCTAACGAGGATAACACAATTTTATGCCTTGTGCTCAATTAAAACATTTGGATGAAGGGACAATTTTTGCACAGTAAATAGTGATCATGATAAGGTTTAAATTGTATCACTGATTTTTTCATTAATTTGTTACCAATGATGCATTATTAGATGTCACTCATTGCTTATAATATTTAATATTATTTTCAATTAAGTGGGACTGTGGGAGCCTAATGGATCACATGATAGAACAATTAATTAGAAAAGTAAAAATTTAATTAAATAAATGAATTGGATTATTGTAGCCGTTAACTCGCACCGACGCATTTCAAGACAAATGTTCTCATGAACTAAATAGAGACTACATTTGTGGTGTTGGTGATTTGTCTCTTAGACACTTCAAGAGGTAAACACTTGAAACCTTCTTGTAAAATTTTGTGCTTACGTGATCTTTGGCTAGGGGTTTGTTCGTCTCTTGAAAATGATTTTTAAAGAGTTTTAAAATCTATCTCATAACTCTCCAACAATAAAGAAACTTTTTTAAATCAATTTTCATACAATCGTTAGGTTACATTTCTTATGTGGCACAAACATAACATTCTCTATCTCTACATTTTGTGTCCTTCCTTTGTATGAGCATATTTCTCAAATTTTCTACTTCAAAGTTTCTACTATTTGCCAGTCTTACATTTGTCATTCTACTTGAATCAAAATCAACAAACCATTCTTTGTGATCTGTCATATGGTTTGAGCCCCTCGGTATCTAAGTACCACATATCAAAACACAAAGCTTGTTCAATTGTTGTCACCATTAGTAACATTGTCATCATGTGCCACATTTTCCTACTCCTCCTCATTATTTTGTTTCTTTTTTCCCTTTCCATGCCAACACTTATCAACATAATATTCATATTTTTCACAATTGAAACATTAAATCTTTCTATTATCTTGATCTTTTTCTTTCCATGATTTTTGTCAAACCCTCTTCTATTAGTCAACTCAAATGTATAAAACACCTTCAAATGGGTCAATTTGGATAAAATCCAGGATTTTAGAAAACATAGATAAAGAAGAAGTTTATATTATAAATAGCTACAACTTACAATAGCATACGTAGGTACAAGATTTCATGGGTACAAGTTGGATTAATCAACCTAATGACCTAATTTAACCTAAATGTCTAGTTTGTATTGTTTTTATAGTTTGGATCATACTCCAACCAGTTTGACCAAACTTGAAGGGGTTTGATTCAGGTAACAAGTTTGTGATTTCAAACTCAAGAACCTAAAATGTTAAAAAGAAAATTCTAAGTTTTTAAATTAAGTAGAATAATTTTATTTTTATTTTTTTGAATCTAGAAGTATTTGAGTTTAATTCAAATGAAACAATTTTAAATTAGGAAACTTAGTTTGTAATATTAATTCAAGTGATGCAATTTTATATATTTTGTTGGAGTTTTAAAAATATTTTGTTTTAGAATCCAACCCAAATCAAAACCAATCCGCTCAATATTAGGTTGAGTTCGTGTTTGAAAGAAACATTATAGATTTTGAGTCCTCTAAACATTAATAAACTTTGATGAGTAATGAGTTCGCCTAAAACTAACTCAACCCAACCACTACCCCGCGAAATAATAGAATCTTTGCTATCTCATTGCAAAGAAAACTGAACGAAAAAAACTCTAATTATGTAAAATTCTCCAAAATATAGACAGTTTGAAATACTCCCAGCTTAAAGGCCCAATTAATCTATCTGGAATTGGGTAATAACATGATATCAAGAAATAATAAAAATTCATGAAGTCAACAATCTGCCAACACACATCCACTAACCAAATCGGCTACTGAGAAGATTATTTAGATTTCACCATCCCAAAGTTCTTCAAAAGATCTGTAGGCACCATAAGTTTCATGCACAAATGAGGTACCCCGGAGTAATCTTGCCTGCAACAATAAAAGCGGCATTCATAAGACAAAACTGGACAATTAATGTTTCGATGAAAGTAAACAAGACCTTCAGCAATCAGCCCCATAGCTTCACATATATCAAATAACGAGCAAGGCTTAACAAGTTTCTACTCAAAATGAATTCCAACTCTCCAGCCCCAAAACATAAGAGGGGGAAGTTTTGGGTTAGCAAGACAAGATTAATCCGAAATTAAGAATCCAAAATCAAGTCTTATTCTTATATGTAATTGATTATTGAAAAGAGAAAATAAAGAGTTTATTGAACATATACAACAGATATAATTAGTTTTACACTGATATTCATCGGAAAACCTTCATTTTTCCAAGTCATATAATTCATTTTAAAATGCAGTACAAAATTGAGGTGATATGGCAAAATAGTGATTTTTCATTGGTATAAAATTAATTTACAGTGAGTATGCATATTTTGAAATCTATATAAAAATCCTATAATAAAAGAGCACATTACAAATATAATTAATTAATATATTATATTCTTAAAACTAGAGAGAGTGAGGCAACCATCAAATACTTACCTCTTCAATCTCAGAAAATTTGGCTAACAAATCTTCAGGTATAGACCAGCCAAAAACATCAAAATTTTCTTTTACTCTTGTTTCATGTGTACTCTTGGGAAGCACACTATGACCCTTTTGCAATCCCCAACGAAGAGCTACCTGTGCAGGAGTCTTGCCTAGTTTCTCAGCAGTCATCTTTAGAACTGGATGTTTAAGGACATCACTTTTAAACGTTCCAGGGGAACCCAAAGGTGAATATCCCTAAACATTAAAATAAATTATTACACAAAAAAAAAAGATTAATTTCGTGTTTCAAAATACAGAAAGACTTCATGAAAATAGCCAATGTAATGTGCAGAAACAAAATAATGAAAATTCAAGATTTGGGAACTTACAGAGAGGTGAACACCTTTGGAGTTGCAGAAACCCCTCAACTTATCCTGCCTCCAAGAAGGATGACATTCGACTTGATTGACAGCAGGAGGAACACGAGCAACCTCAAGCAAATCCCCCAGCTTCTTGGAGGAGAAATTGCTAACACCTATAGCCCGTGCCTTGCCAGAGTCATAGAGTGCTTCCATTGCCCTCCATGTACCGGCTATGTTAGGCTGCACAAGATTTTCAACCTTGAAGGCTGATCCTTTCTTCATCGGAACAGGCCAGTGGATCTGAAAGCATAAAATCCTACATACATCAGAAGGAAAACATAAAATGCAAATGGATAAAATAAAAGCCCCTGAGCAATGCAGCAACATACGCAGGAAGTGCAAATTAAATTCCTTAGACTAAAAACACGTGTGATAAGTCTGCAAGAAACATGAAATAACAACTACTACCATATTGCTCTGTAAGAAAAGTATAGAATTGAAAAAGTTAAACACATAGCATTTCCCAAACAGTCATGCCAGTTCATTAACAGGCCGTGTACAACAGTATTTTTCCTACAATAAAAGAATGCAGTGCTTAACTAACTTCTTAATTTAAAGGCCATATGGAAAGGCTGTTCCATGAAAATTCATAATTCACATTTCGCATTTTTACTTCATATTTTGAAACAAAACTTAATCATCAGAGAATTAGGGGGTAGTAAAATCATAATTATGCATAAACTTTCAACTCCAAGCAAGCAGTTGAAGATCTCTGAACTGAAGATTGAGTGATATTAATATTACATACAAGATACAAATCAACATAATCAATCTGTAAGTCTGCCAAAGTCCTGTCCAATGCAAGCGGTACATCTTCTGGAGCATGATCAGTATTCCTGCACATCATCTTAAATCCTTAGATTTTAAAAAATGAAAACTAACAAATTCATAAATCTACCAGCATTATGTTATGATGCTACCATTAATAACAAAGCATGAATTACAAGTAAAAGTAAATAAGTCACTTATGATTGAAGACGTGTCCCAATATGTGACATACATCGATGTTTGACACAACAACAACGACATCCTATTACTTCATTTTTTTTTTCAAATTATCACTAGTGTCACTGTCGTGTTCAAGTGTCAGTGTTTGTTTCATACATAAAAAAAACTAATTAATCTATAATATTATATTAATCAATATCAATATGTAAACAAACCAGAGTTTAGAAGTAATCCACAAATCTTCTCGTTTCACTACGCCCTCATCAAACAGCTTCTTCAACACAGAGCCAATCTGGATTGCACAAAAAGCAATGAATGAATGAACAATTTCCTTAACACACATGACTAAAGAAATAAGCATAGTGAGAATAGAATGAAAAAGAATTACCTCCTTCTCATTGCCATAAACTTGAGCACAATCAATGTGACGATAACCAGCCTGTAAGTATAAGCATCAAATTGATCGATCAAATATCATCATATCATTAACATTGAATACTACGGGATTTCAAAAATGAGCGTCGATGTATAAATTTAATGGAAATGGGAAATACAAAAAATGAAGATGGAAATGGAGAAACCTTGATGGCGGCATAAACAGCTTGACCGACGAGACCAGGATCGGATTGCCAAGTTCCTAAGCCGACGGAAGGGATCTTAGCTCCGGTGTTGAGAATGAAGAATTGAATATCGTTCGACATTGTTACGAAATTTTTGAAACCTAACAAGAAAAATGCTTTGAAGTCACAACGTGAAAGTGAGAATGAGAAATGTACACATGAAGAGAATCAGTAGCAGGTATTTCTTTTTCTCCCTTTTTGTCACCTTCCTTTTTTTAAAAGAAACTTCTAATATGACATGTGGGGAGTTGTTGGTAGTAATCTATGTTTCATTAACAAATATCTATTATATATTTCTTCTTATTTGTTAATGGCAAAAATATGTTTCATGGATTTCTATAAAAACATCTATTTAATTGTTTTTTAATATTATCGATGTCAAATATTTATTTCATAATTTTTTATATATTAATAAAAAATACTTATCTTATAATTTTATATATATATATATATATATATATAT
>JBBPBR010000007.1:17312461-17326673 GCA_037974775.1 Cicer pinnatifidum | reverse complement strand
GAAGAGACAAATTACTACATAGTTTAGGAGTAACATATAATAACTAGCTGACTAATCAAACTTTGAATTGAGATATCTCTTATCTTGATTATCAAATTGGAGATAAGAAAAAAAAATATAGTGTGGGAGTAAAATAGATGGAGATTTGTGAGAAATAGGAGAAGAAGAAAATGAGAGGAGAAAAATGTAAATAGGCGGAAGACAAAATGTAAATAAAGAATAAAAAAAAGGATTGTGATCCTCTTTTTTATAGAGGAAAACAGAAACTATCTTACTTGATTCATAGCTTTATAAATTCTATGGCTTGATATGACATATGATATTTCTTAAAAAAAAATATTTATTTCTTCTTAGTATATGATAATCATGTTTTTCTTAGGATTGTGATCCAATAAAATCCAACAAGAAAGATGAAGATAAGGGTATAGTTGATTTTAAAGAATATGTTGGATACATCAATTAAATGTGGAGTATCATTATTAAAAATTCTCTAGCATTCTTCCCACAAATTATTTTCTCCTTTCTCGAAAATTCTACGTCAGGCCCAACATTGCCAATCATCTATCTCTTAATTTTGAATTGATTCGTTACTTTGTTTTGCTTTTATTTTTTTTTTATTTTTTATTTTTTATTTTTCTTTTATAACTTGGTTTGTCTTTTTGTGATGTCAAATATATTCCTATATAAAAAACAATGTATCGGTCAGAATATTTAACAACATTAAATACTTTATTAAATATGTTTTTGTAACTAATTTGTTTATTTTTTTATGGATTTTCATAATATATATTTCTAGATTCTTCTAAAATATATGTAGGATTAAAAAGATAAATTTAATATCATTTTTAAAAAACAATATTAAAAAATATTAAAGTGATAATATGTTTATTATTACTTTTAAACATTTTTTTTTTGTGTGGAAGTAGAAGGTGGCTAGAGAACGGTGCATACGCTCTCACACATAGATTTGTGAAGGCGCGTGACATCCACAGGTAGAGTAGATGAATGTGCGTGACAACACGTGCAGTGTCGGTTGGTGACGATAAAAGCACTGTGATGCACGTCGGAGGATTGTGCAACAATGTTTATTTGTATTGGATAGTAGGTCTAACTAGATAAGGATAGTACTACAGAAAAAAGTTGGTCATGGTAAAAAAGAAAACCTACAATAGTAGAAAAGAAAGGAACATAGTGGTAGAAGTACAATGGTAGTAGTGTCGCTGGTTATTAGAAAGGTCGTCATAATTGATGGCAAAAGATGATTGTATGTGACAAAAACAAAAACTAAAAGGTGGTGCTGTCAGCAGCAAACGTTGCCATTGTCGCGGTCTAAAATTTCGATTTTTTTTTGAATTCAATGGAGTCGCCACAAATATTTATTTTAAAATAAGGAAAATATTGAAAAACCCTTAAAAATAAAAAACAAAAATAAAAATGGTATTTGAAACCAAATTTTGAGTTCGAGAGTCAATTATGCGTAGGGAGGATATTAGAACCCTACGACATCCGTTAAATCACGGCTACCTATAATTAATTGTGCAAGATTAATATTAACTTAAGTATATTTATTTCTCCTTATTATTAAATATGAATAATGATAGTAATAATAATTTTTTTAATATGACTTTGGAATAAATGTGTGCTTAAGAAATAATTGACAACAAAAAAATTATTAATGTGCTTGACAAAAATGTGATCTTAATTCTACATATCTCTCCGGACGATGGAAAAATCAAAGCTACGTAATTGTTAATTAAAAAAAATACAGACGTGTTGAGTGTTTTTAAATAAAATTTATTTTGTGATAAAAAATATTTTTATGAAAAGAAAAATAAAAGAATTTGATTTGAATAAATATTTCAATATGAGTTTTAGGAAGATCAAGTTGTACAACTTGTTTCTCAAAACGCAAGGAGTACAACTTGTCACATCTAATTTAATTCACTTTACAAATATTTTATATTACTCTCGATTTTTAAATTGAGTTTCAAAACTACCAAGTAGTACAACTTATGTTTTAACAACTCAAATAAAACAAAAGTCACATCTAAATAATGAAATTTAAAAAGTTAATTTTATATTTATTTATTTAAAATATTTTACAATTATCAAGTTGTATAAATTGTGTTCTACTACTCATAGATTAAAGAATGTCATTTCTAATTAACCTTTAATATTAATTTAACCTATTAATTTGTTTACGAGTTTTAATTTATTAACGTATCAGTGAAGATGAGATTTAGAACCGCCAAGTTGATGCAACTTGTATTCTAATAACTCAAAGATTAAAAAAATTGTCATATTTAGTCAATCTTTAATGAAATATTTGTTTTTTTGTTTTTTTTTTTAATGAAAATTGATATTTAAGTTATGAAGTAAATTAAACCTTAAAAAAAAAGCTTAAAATGGACTGAGCTTCCCTGAACAGGTTTTTGGTTTTGGTTTAGATCTCAATCCCAAATTTACTTAACAAAAAAAGGTCAAAACATAAAAATAAACCCTGGTAGCTACAAGGAAGGCGGTTGCTGAATGCATCAAAAACACAAACCCTAGTTACAAAGGAGACAATTGTACTCTTCCTGCATTTGATTTTATAGAATTGCCATTGACACTCTTTCACCCTTTCTTGCGTGCACCAAACAAGAGAAATGTTGCATTTTGTCGCTCTTTCTCTCGCTCTCGTCTCTCTCGTCTATAAATCGCACATACCAAACATACCGTTAGAGATACCATTTTATGAAATAATCAATAGCTACTAGGATAAACTGGTGCCCATTTGAAGCTTTAGACTCGATCAGTCCAATTATATCCATCCCGCACATTGACAATGGCCATGGTGATATTAAAATGTTCAAAGAGGTGGGCAGTACACGTGTCTTATCAGCATAGATTTGACATTTATGACATTTCTTTACATAACTAAAACAATCAAACTCCATTGTCAACCAATATTAGCCAACACTTAAGATTTTTCTTGCCATTGCGTGCCCATTTGTGATAAGGATCTCAAGAGCATGAAGATGATTCATATTTTAATAAATTAGGATAAACTTTATTTATTTTAATTTGGTTTGTATTAATTCTTAATTTGCTTTGATTTGGAATTGTAATAGTTTTATTATTGATTTAGTTTTTGTTATGTGTAAGTGAAGATAATTTACTTACTTACATTAAGTTTATTTTAGAATAAAAATAAGATGTAAGACCAATATGGGCCTAGAGAATGGTGTCACTTATGACCCATTTAGGTTTAGAGATAAACTTAGTATAAATAAGCATTTGTAATCTCATGGAAGGGCAGATTTTGAATATTAATTTTGTGAGGCTTTGCTCTCTAGAGTTCTTGAAAGAATTCACTTTGAACTTATCAAGGTTGTTAATCCTTGTGGCGTTCTTTTTGGCTTATCAATCCCTAGATTGTGGCGCCATTTTGTTCTTGATTCGTTTGTTGAATAATAATATTGAGTTTCCTTTACATCAAACCCTAATACTCCAATTCTCCCAATTTTCGTGATCACCTGCGTTCATATCTCAACGTCTATATACTGGTTTTCAGTGATTCAAAAGCCTAACTTGCGTTTCAGAACGTCATCTTTCACCTCGTTTTGGAATCGGCCGAATCGGAATTTCGCAGTGCCGTTTATCGCATTTTCCAGCTATACGCAATTTTCACTCAAATTTGTAAGTTTCTGACCTAGAACGATCCTTAAAGTGAACCATGACTATTAGGATCATATCATGTGGTACCAGAGCTTGTCTCTAGGTTGGAATTGGGTAAAATTCTATTTATGTAATTTTTTTTTTGTGAAACCTTAATTGCTAGTTGTGTTGCTTTTGTTTGAGTTGTAGTTCTTTGTTAACTTGTGTGTTGCTGCTACTTACAAAAAAAAATTATATAAAAAAAAATGTGTTGTTAAAAGTATTGCACACTACCTGTTTGACAAAATTCCTATGTATGTCGTATCATCAATATATTCGAGATTTTGTATTGGATCCAGAGTATGTGAAATATTTGTATGAAAATGGATATGCAAAACAAGCTAGAAAAGTAGAGAAGCTTGCCTTGAGAGAGATAGATAAAATCAAAGAAAACAAAGAGGAAGAGGAGAAACATTTGAAGGACAAATGGCAAGAAATTGACGTCAACTATTTGTCTAATTGTGATAATTCTCTATTGGAAGTGCTTGAAGAAGTGTCTCCAAAGGAGAAATGTCATCCATATATTGACATTGAAATCAAAGTGAAAGATGATGGTAAAATTAAAAGTCTCTTCAAACAAAAGAGTGAGGTGAACGAAGCAATGTTAGTGCTTGAAGGTGATTATTCAAAGGTTCCTCAAAAGGATGCTTACAAAGAAATTATTGAGTCACCATTTTTTTATGACGAAGAGAATGTCCGTGTAACTCAACTTGCTTTAAAGCCTTTGCAAATACAAAGTATCATATTGTTTGCCAAAAATTTCAATCCCAAGAAGGTAAATTTGGTCTTAAATATCAACTTCAAAAGGTATAACCTTATCCCCATCTTTAGAATTTCTTACCTTTACTATAAATGTGATAAGATGTTAATTGTTAAAGATGGAAATGCGTTTCACCGACTTAACACATTTGGTGACTTTTCCAATTTCCCGTTTGACCTTGGTGGATATGATGAGCTTGTGGTTTGTTTGGATTATTTCTTCATGTACGATATAATGGAGCTTAAATTCGTGGTCGAATTTCTTCAAGAAAGGGAGAATGATAAGGATCTCAAGAGCATGAAGATGATTCATATTTTAATAAATTAGGATAAACTTTATTTATTTTAATTTGGTTTGTATTAATTCTTAATTTGCTTTGATTTGGAATTGTAATAGTTTTATTATTGATTTAGTTTTTGTTATGTGTAAGTGAAGATACTTTACTTACTTACATTAAGTTTATTTTAGAATAAAAATAAGATGTAAGACCAATATGGGCCTAGAGAATGGTGTCACTTATGACCCATTTAGGTTTAGAGATAAACTTAGTATAAATAAGCATTTGTAACCTCATGGAAGGGCAGATTTTGAATATTAATTTTGTGAGGCTTTGCTCTCTAGAGTTCTTGAAAGAATTCACTTTGAACTTATCAAGGTTGTTAATCCTTATGGCGTTCTTTTTGGCTTATCAATCCCTAGATTGTGGCGCCATTTTGTTCTTGATTCGTTTGTTGAATAATAATATTGAGTTTCCTTTACATCAAATCCTAATACTCCAATTCTCCCAATTTTCGTGATCAGTAACCTGCGTTCATATCTCGACTTCTATATACTGGTTTTCAGTGATTCAAAAGCCTAACTTGCGTTTCAGAACATCATCTATCACCTCGTTTTGGAATCGGCCAAATCGGAGTTTCGCAGCGCTGTTTATCGCATTTTCCAGCTATACACAATTTTCACTCAAATTTGTAAGTTTCTGACCTAGAACGATCCTTAAAGTGAACCATGACTATTAGGATCATATCAATTTGCATGAGTTCAAAAAGAACCTTTGTGAACCTCTTGAATGATTTTTCCGCTTTTGCTTTATCCACACATATGAAGAGAATCATATCATGATTTCTCTTATAAAGCACATCACCAGTTAAGAAGCAATTCATTGACAACCTCCTCAAAACCCTCTTATCATTCTCTAAAATACCCAATGGATATTCGTTATTCTTAATATATGATTTGATATCATAAAATAATGGCTTGTCATCAACCTCTTCTTATATCGATAAGCTATATGTTGGCTTATCCTTTCGTTGAATTTTTATGACCAACACATGTTGATCGACGCTTATTTTGATCATTGATGACAGTGTGGGCACGAAGTAGGCCAATTAGTTTCCTTCTCGAGGAATATGGTTAAAAGTGATATGTTCGAAGTGTTCTACCAATTCTTTGATTTGCGTATGATATAGAATCAATTTGGAATATCGAGTTTCCCACTCTCCTTTTGTCTGATTGATGACCATATATGAGTCTCCATATACCTCAAGAACTTTTACCTTTGATATAGTGGCTAATTTAATACCCATGACACATGTCTTATATTCTGCAATATTGTTTGTGCAATCAAAACACAATCTAGTCGTAAATGGCGTGAACTGGTTTTTTGGGAAAATCAAAATGGCTTAAATTCCATGCCCTAATGAATTAGACGCACCATCAAACAACAACGTCCATTTTTCTTTATTAGATGATTCAGTTTCTTCAAATAAAGTCGTTATACCTTCATCGGGGAATTCACACTACATTGATTGATAATCTTCTACAGATTGTTAGGCCAAATACTTTGCTAGTGCACTTCCTTTGATAGACTTTTGTGTAACATACACCAAATCGTATTATGATAACAACATCTTCCAACGGGAATCATTCCAGTAAGAGCAGGTCTCTCAAAGATATACTTAATTGGTTCCATTATAAACACCAACCAAGTTGTATGGCATAACATGTATTGCCTTAATCGAAAAGAAGCTCATGCTAATGCACAACATGTTCGTTCAAGCAGTGAATTCTTTGTTTCACAGTTGGTGAACTTTTTGCTAAAATAATAAATTGCATGTTCTTTCATACCAAATTCATCATGTTGCCATAGTACACAATCCATTGACTCGTTAAGTACTGTTAAGTACATAATAAAGGGTTTTCTAGGAACTGGAGGCACTAAGATTGAAGGTTTTGACAAGTATTGTTTAATCCTTTTGAAAGCTTTTTGACAATTCTTATTCCATTCAACCTTTTGGTCTTTGCGCAAAAATTTAAAAATTGGCTCGCATGTAGCAGTTAGATGTGATATGAACCTGACAATGAAGTTCAATCTACCTAAAAAGCAACAAATTTCTTTTTCTGTGCGTGGAGTTGGCATTCCTTGTATGACACTTACTTTATTTGGGTCCACCTCTATTCCTTTTTGACTAACGATGAACCCTAGTGACTTTCTTGATCTCACACCAAAAGTGCATTTAGCAGGGTTTAAACGGAGTCTGAATTTTCTAAATCGCACAAATAGTTTTTAAAGGTTAACAACATGGTCTTCTTCAGTCCGAGATTTTGCAATCATGTCATCCACGTAAACCTCTATTTCCTATTGCATCATGTTACTTCACGATCTTCTCGCCCACCTAACCACTCAGTTGGAAATAACGAGTTTTATCCTTTTGTGGGATTCGACCCCGGTACATGGGGGATAAGTACCGCCTCCACACAATCCCAATACCAATTGGCATCTTTAATTTTTGCATATCTCTGGGAGCCATCTTGGTTTGATTATACCCCGAGAAACCATCCATGAAGGATTAAAGAGAATATTGAGCAGTGCTATCTACTAGGACGTTAATGTGAGGTAAAGGAAAGTAATCTTTAGGACTAGCTTTATTTAAATACCGATAATCAACGCACATTTGAACTTTTTCCATCCTTTTTTGGCACTGAGACAATATTAACAACCCATTGAGAATATTTTGCTACTGCTAAGAAACCAACATCAAATTATTTCTTGACCTCTTCTCTAATTTTAAGTGACATATAAGGCCCCATCCTCCTCAACTTTTGTTTAATTAGAGCACATTCAGACTTGAGCGGTAGCTTATGTTCAACTATGTTAGTATTTAGCCCAGACATATCCTGATATGACCATGCAAAGACGTCCACATAGTCAAATAAAAGTTTAATTATATTTTTTCGCTTACTTTCTTTCATAGACATACCAATCTTAATTTCTTAGTTATCGGATTTAGTCCCCAAATTGATCATCTCAACAAGTTCTTGATAGGGTTGAATTATCTTAGCCTCATATTCCATTAGCCTTTCAAGTTCTGGGAGAGGGTGGGGGCTCACAATCGTATTCACAATCCTCATCACCGTGATTGATTGGAAGTTCAAAATTACAAGAAGGAATTCTAGCGCTGTTATTTTCAACACATTCATTTTCAACTCTTCATTGTTTAAATGAAGAGGAAAAGGAAAATAAAATAAAATAAAATATGAATAAAGATTACTAAAAAAAGAAAATAGAAAAACAAAAACAATTGGAGAATTCAAAAATGAATTTATTGATAATAAGTATAGAATTAAAATACATGTGCCCTATTAGTTATCCTTATAGCCTTCGGCAAAGCAAAACGAGTTAAAATACACAAGTACTTTGAACATGAATTAACAAACACGAGAAACTCGATGATCTTCCAATTGTTGAGATTGGTGTTTGGAGGACAACGGTACACCAATTTGGGGGTATCATCATCGACACGCTCTTCTTCCAAAACAACCACCTGGTCAACATATATTATTTCGGTGCTCTAAAAGGTTTGGCGAATGTCACAAATAGGAATCTTTTGTGAATTTAGTGTTTGATATTCCTATCGAGCCATCCTGCTTTCCATTTTTCCCTTCACATCCTTTTCTTTCTCTGCTTTAGTAAGTACATATCCCAACCCATACATATCATTCTTTTTAGGTATATCCAATAATTTTCGCAAACTAACAAAAACTCCTCCTTACAACATCGATTTGGTAGACTTTAATGATGTGGTAGACGACTTTAGATCTTTTAAGGGAGATCCTTTACCCATGAAGATAACATTGGTGATTTCTAATGCTTGAAAGGAAGTCTCCATGCCTCCTCTGTGTCTTTAATGTAGCCCCATAGAAGATAGATGACTCACTATCATATCTGTTTCTCCAAATATTATCACCAAATTATTGTTCACTATAAACTTTAGCTTTTGACGGAGGGTGGATGTCATTGCTCCAACAGCGTGAATCCACGGTCTCCTTAAAAGGCACCTATACCACGACTAATTAATATCCATCACTTGAAAGGTTATTTCAAAGTTATGAGGTACAATTTGAATCGGTAGGTCAATCTCACCAAAACTTGTTTTCTGGATCCAACAAACATTTTCACCACCATAGGATTTGTCTTCAAACAAGCTCCATCAAAAAATAGTTTTGATAGTGTTGATTTCGAAAAGACATTTAATGATGAGCCGTCATCAACTAGCACTCGGGCAAGAATATGATCACGACACCTCACATAGATGTGTAGTTCTTTATTATGCTTTATCTCGTTAGTTGGTAATTCACCATCGCTAAAACTCAAGCCGCTATTGGCGGTGTTATTACCGAAAACTCCATCAAACTGGTCTACAATGATATCATGAGTAACATGGGCCTTGTTTAAAGTTTTCATATGTACCCTTCTATGCACTTTAGAGAAAGAAAAAGAGGTCATAATTCCATGGTCCTGCCTTGTTATTTTCATAAGGAAAAGAGGTCGGTGTTTGGACAATTATTGCATTTTTTCCGCTGTGAGTTGGCTTAAGATTCTCTTTTCTATAGAGGACTTCCAATGGTCTAGGTAAAGATTTATTATTTTCCAAGAACGACTTTATGGTCGATACATGATCATCTTTTGTATATTAGTCTATCTCATCTTCGATGAGATTGACAGAGGTATCTTTGTGGCCTGGAAAAGGATTACTAGCTACGTTGGGACCGTCTTCCTTGAAGGTAAGCCATTTTTAATTAATCATGCATGGTATTCCCATTTGGCGTTTGGGTGATACCATTTCGGGAATGGTGGTTCCAAAGGTTTCATTGGCCTAAGGACTACCATTGAGTTCTAGAGTAGGTGAGGCAATAATTGGCTGTATGTCACGGGAATCGGGTCAAAACGAGTTATCTTCTTTTCTCGATTAACTGGTGGTTTATAGTGATTAAGGATTGGATTTTGATTCCATTGGTTTTTTTGGGAAAATGTGACAGGTGGTGGTTGGACCAGGGATGGTTGATAATAAGGTGGCCTTGAAGGGTGATGTTAGCGATATGGAGCTTGTGAGGTCGCAGCGACATATGCGTAGGGAATGTATGGAATTTGCGGGTATTAGAGGCTGAAAATTTAGAGGTTGATAAGAATTCATAGGTAGAGAATAAGATACCATTAGGTTTGCCATTACAACGTTAGCATTCCCTTCTTTCTTCTTTGTAAATCCCTAATGTGATTTCTTCATACCATTCGTTCCACATACAAAGTTTACCACTCCTCATGCCATTTTCTAATTTTTCTCATATCATGATCATGTCTAAAAAGTTTGATGACAAACTCCCAATCATCTTATCATAAAAGGGGGACTGAAGAGTATCCGTAAACATACCAACCATTTCTCTTTTAGATAAAGGAGGATCTACTTGTGATGCCACTTCACTCCATCGTTGTGCATATTCTTTAAATGTTTCGTTGTCCTTTTTTGACAAATTTTTCTGTTGCATTCTATTATGGGATATGTCAATGTTATACCTATATTATTTCAACAAGGCATCAACCAAATCTTTCCACGAACGAATTCGATTTTGCTCGAGATACATATACCAACTTAATTATGCCCCACTCAAATTGTTTTGATAAAAGTGAATGAGAAGTTTGTCCTTATGAGCATGAGAAGCCATTTTTCTGCGAAACATAGTCAAATGATTTTTTGGACATGTGATGCTTTTTTATTTTTAAAAACTCAGAAACCTTGAATTTTGAAGGGATAGTCACATTGGGAACCTTGAATGAGAAGTTTGTTCTTGTGAGCATGAGACGTCATTTTTCTGTGATACATAATCAGATGATTTTTAGGACATGTGGCGCCTTTGTAATTTTCAAACTTAGGAACCTTGAATTTTGAAGGGATAGTTACATCCGGAACCAAACACATATCAAAAGCTTCGAGACCATATACATTATTCCCCTAAATTCATGTTATTCGCTTTACTAAAACATATAATTTCTCTTTTTATCGTGTATCATCCCCAATGTGAGGTTGTTGCCAATTCTTGTTAGCATCAAAATGGGGTACGTGAGGTGCACTATATAGAATATTTTCTGATTATGTTGCCTCTGATCCGAGTCTTCTTGTAATCATGTTACCTCTGATCCGAGTCTTTCTCTTGCCACACTGCTTGTGATACAAGTTTTCCTCTAATCATGTTGTCTCTAATACAAGTATTCCTCTTATCATACTGCCTCCGCCCCAAGTATTCTCATGTCGAACTACCTCTAGAATGAATCTTACTTTAGTCATGTTGCCTCTGGTCAGAGTCTTCCTCTGAACAGACTACCTCTAATTCAATAGTTTCCTCTAGTATAAGTATTTCTAATTATTAATATTTCCCTATGATGTATGGCTTATAATTAGTCTCATATTCTATTTCTCATATTAGTAAGTTCTAATTAAATAGTTAATTGCACTTGACGTACTGATGAAATATGCATTACATACATAATACTACATATGTATTGCGTACATGACACATCATATGCATTGCATACACAATGCCATGTCATGCATGAAACAATGCGTAAAGGAAGAACAATTGGGACATCAGTTGGGGTCATGACCAGACCAACTTTACCAAAAGGTTCTTTATAATCTCGATGACCCACAACAAAATAATTGAGAGAACCTTTTTGTACTCTAAGGAAAAGAAAGAGGAGAGACACCATTTTCGTACTTTAAAGAAAAGAGAAATATGTAATTTTTCATACATTAAAGAAAAGTACAGAATATAGATTGTTTAAGCATGAAATTCATATCCATATCATGTTTTCACGTTGCATATAGGGAAACGGATTTTTGGAACTGCGTTTCTCGTTTTCAATGAATGTACTCATAATATTAAAAATGATTGTCCATGTTAATTAAAATATAAAAAATATTACAATATTCTAAATACGTGGTGATAATTATTACACCAAAGAGTATAGAGATCTTCATTTTTATCTTCATCACCTTAGTAAAATTTCAATTATTGGTGATATTCATTTCATGTTGATCAATAGAAATATGCATCATTTTATAGGATCAAAATAACATAAATTATAATAAAATTATATTTAATTATTTAAAATTTGGTTTTTTATTGATAAAAAATCAAATAATTTAAATAAAAAATAAAATTAAAAGAAAAAAGCAAAAATTTATATTTGCTTTTATAAATAAAATAAAAGCACTAGTCATTTTTATTCCAAAATGAAACAAAAGTACAAAACGTGATGGAATATTCATCATTAATTAATATTCTCTAATTAAATTTTTAACAAGGTTTATTGCAAAAGCATGTACTACCGAAAGCGAAACCTTTGCATTCTCCAGTAGCGAAGCCTTCACTTTTGCAAACAATAGCACAGTTGCGGTCGTACACACATAGTCCTTTAAAGGAAACACTTTCTGATTCACAATTCCTTGCCTCTGCCATTGTATTTGCTCCCATCTCTATTCACATCACAAAATCAACCACACAACTATATTAATATATTATATCAATAATCTAACAGTTGATATTAAATTATTAAAAGATGATATTAATTAATTAAAGATGAAGAAACACCCACCAATGACGACAAGAAGTAGAAACATGACAAAGATGGTGGAAACCGAAGACACTAAACGAGCCATATAGGAGAATTAGCTTCTATGAAAAAATATAATTAATTGGAACTTGTTGAATTGATATGCAAATAGAGCCACCTTCTCTTATATATGAAACAAAAAGCTCTTTTATTCTCTTAATATTTCATTCACCCCACAATAAATGCCACCATTTTTTATTGTTTATTTTACCTAAATTAATGAGAACAAAGTTAAATATAAGGAGTTAACAGTAATACACATACTATAAGGAAATAAAATTATATGTTTTATAAAAGAAAATATGCTTTTAATTTAAGTAGTCTCTGACATTTATTTGAAGAACTTTAGTCTCTCACATTAATTACTTCTTTTATCCATTATAATGTCACTATTCACTTTAGTTTATCTTATATTAACTAAGAAAAATTATAAATAAATGAAAAAGTGTAATAATTTTACAAATTTATCCTCATGCCTAATTGTCTTCTTATCAAGTAAAAAAACTTTTTAACAGGATCCACAAATTAAAAAAGGAAAGCATTAAATGTGGCGTTTTAACATTCTGAAGTCAACAACAATTCAATAAGAAAAATGTAATTTTAAAAATTTTTACTTAAAATAATATTCTCTTTTTAGTTTTCTGTTGACCAATCAAAAAGACGTTTGACATGAGATTCATATATTATAAAGGAGCATGAAATAAGTTGTTTAACTAATCAAAAAAACATTTCTTAACTAGTAAAAAAAAAATTGTGTAAATAGTTTTAATGCGGCAATGATAATTCAAACACAGAAAAACATATTATTATTTTTTTACCTAAAGTGACACATTTTTCACCATGGAAAGATTGGAATATGCGCATGGTTTTCAATTCACAAGACTCAGACTTGATATATTTGTAAATAAATTTATGCAAACTTAATAAAAAAGAGTTATCCAATTAAAAGTCAGTATGTTTTACAAAAGAATTATTTATTGTGGGAAATGCTTTTTGCTGCCTTAATTATAAACAACTTTTGATTAACAGAATGGATATATTTAATCTAAAATATAAATTAAATAAATTAATTTTTGTTGACTTAAAAATTTGTTAAGGACAAATGGAGTATATAAGAAGTCTAAGGATAACACACCAAATTCAGAACTTGTGTATTTCATTAACACTTAGAAATAAACACTTAGAAATAAACAATCTCAACATAAATGATTTTTCTATGAATGATTTTTCTATCATTGGATTGAATTAACTAACCTAAAAGAATTTCAACATAAATGATAAAAAAAATAACATAATAAGGGATCTCATTGTCTAAGATCCCGTTGAGCGTTGGATAATGAGAAGGATTCTCAGTTATCAAGAAGAAAAAAAAAATGTGTCACATGTCATAATAATATTAATAATATCAACATGCTATCCAATAGAATTAAAAGTTTTATGTAGAAATTTTCACTCAACTTTTTCATAAGTTTTAGTTATATTTATTTTGAACTCAAAAATACAATTATTATTCTTATTATTATACTTCATATGATGGAAAAGCTCATAAGCTATAAGAGAATCGTAACAAATGAGTCGATCAAACACAAGCTCTCTGTAAAATAATCTATTATGTTAGAAATAACTAGCTTAATTATATTAGCAATGATTCTGGTAACAATTTTCAGCATACCATTATACAAAGAAATCTTTCTAAATCATTAGGAGTTTTAGGATGTTGAAGTTTATTAAAATTAGTAGGGTCAATTATTTTAATCAATATTTAAAAAAATAGATACTCATATCTAAATTTTGAAGCAAGATTTTGC
>JBBPBR010000007.1:17290207-17312107 GCA_037974775.1 Cicer pinnatifidum | reverse complement strand
AAAGAATTAAATTAACAAGAAAATAAATAAATTTAAAATATGGGTGTATTGATTTTTGTGGTATATTAATAGGTGTCAAAATATAGTTATCTATGCAAAAATATTGAAAAAATTGTGTAAAGTATTTGAAAAACATAATTACTTGTAAAATATTGATTAACGTTTCTTGTATTTTATATATTATATTAAAAAAATTCAATTATTTTTCACAGAAAAATGTCAATTCTTTATTTTTATTAGAAAATTTTAATCTTATATTTGACAAACAAAAGTAACATATTGGTAAAAGATATATTTATTTTTTTTACTAGTGGTATCTAGTATGCATTTATTTTTAGATGGATATAAGTTTTTTTTTGGAGTGGTTTATTGACATGTGATAAAAGTATTTGTAATTTTTTTTTAAAGTTACTCCCTAACCCACCTCTCTTTGATCAACAAACATTATACTTAGTTCACTCCTTTTACTTATTTTTATATTGTACCAGACATACTGAAACTACTCCCTTAATTATTCTTTAAGAGAAGCAAATGAATGTGTTTGTATATTTACTCAATTTGGTCATAATACTCGTTCAAACAATGTATCCAATTCCCTTTCGTTAGATTCGTTTTTTATTTATGAGGTTGAAAGTTATCATTTTCAGATTTTGTTTTAGTTAATATAATCTAGGCTTAATTGCAATTTTGGTATCTCTATTTTAGCTGAATTACGAAAGTAGTCCCTCCATTTTATTTCTCCTCAATTTTGGTCCTCCAAACAGAATTTTGGTCAATATTTTGATAAAATGTCATTTTTTTAAGTCACATCATATCATATGATCATAGATTTTAGGTACAATTGTTGTACCACAAGATCTTTGAGGTATGGTGTGGCTTAAATAAGTGGAAAAAAAATGAAATTTCATCAAATTATGGATCAAAATTCTATTTAGGGAACTAAAACTAAGGAGAAATAAAATGGGAGACTATTTTCGTAATTTAGCTAAAATAGGGGGACCAAAACTGCAATTAAGTCTATAATTTATATTAATACAAAAAATATATCTTTATTTAAACTTAGAATAAAAGATGACAAGTATTATGTGTATACATTATATGTTGAGTTTTTTCTTATATTTTTTATATACCCTTTATTTATTATTTTATGAGATATTTTTTAAAAAATTAGATTATTCTTGTTTTTGAAAAATTTGACGATTTATTAAAAAACCAATAGAGAAAAAACAGAGGAAACAAATTCTATAAATATCAAAATTAATGAAGTGTTTAAGGAACTTCTCATCATAATATTTTGTAATTGAATTAAATACATATATTTAATATCATTTTTATTTATAAAATAAACAAAATGACATGTGGCTTGTAAAATATGTTATATATGTGTTTCTTTTGTATCTCAAACAAGATCGCACATCTTTTATTTATAATGAGGCTGCAATAACTACATTCAATGTCTTGGAAGTTGTATTGACTATGATTACTAACAATTAGCCTAAGATGTTGTCCAATCAAGGAATAATTAAAATATATACTTGAATTTTAACACTACCCTCTCAAACTAAAGCTTATTGTACTTTAAGTTTGTTACATCAAAATATTTTATCACAAAAATTGAAATTAAGTTTGACAACTGATGGACTTGTTTGAAAAGAGAAGACATAATTAATGATTCATGTGTGAAAGAGTCTACGCTGAATTAATCATCATTGAGAATAAAATGCGATAGTAATATGATTCATATGTGGGAATAGAGTCACCACTTGATTGATCATGGTGTAAATAAAATGATTGTTTGAGAAAATGGTACCTTATCCTTGAAACTAAGTTCTCACAATAGCATATACAATGCGAAAAGGGGAATTGACATATGAGAGGTAGCTGAAAAATGGACAAACCATGATAAGACCACCAGAAGGTGGCTAGAGAACGGTGCATACACTCTCACACGTAGATTTGTGGAGGTGCATGGCATTCACGGGTAGAATAGATGAATGTGTGTGACAACACATGCAGTGTCGGTTGGCGACGGGAAAAGCATTGTAATGCTCGTCGGAGGATTGTGCGACAATGTTTGTTGGAATTGGATAGTAGGTCTCATTGGATAAGGATAATACTACAGAAAAAAGTTGGTCATGGTAAAAAAGAAAACGTGTGATGGTAGAAAAAAAGAGAACACAGTGGTGGCAGTACAATGGTAGTAGTATGGCTGGTTATTAGAAAGGTCGTCATAATTGTTGGCAAAAGATGATTATATGTGACAAAAAAAAAAAACCAAAACTAAAACTAAAAGGTGGTGCTGTCAGCGGCTAATGTTGCCACTGTTGCGGTCTAAAATTTCAAATTTTTCTCGACTTCAATGGAGTCGCTACAAAAATATATTTTAAAATAAGGAAAATATTGAGAAACCCTTAAAAATAAAAAATAGTCTTTGAAACCAAATTTTGAGTTCGATAGTCAATTATGCGTAGGGAAGTTATTAGCACTCTACGACATCCGTTAAATCACGGTTACCTATAATTAATTGTGCAAGATTAATATTGACTTAAGCATATTTATTTATCCTTATTATTAAATATGAATAACAATTATTTTTTTTAATATAATTTTGAAATAAATATGTGCTTAAGAAATAAATGACAATTTTTTTTATTAACGTGCTTGACAAGAATGTGATTTTTCTTTTACGTATCTCCCGGTGCGATAGAGAAGTCAAAGCTATGTAGTTTTTGGTTAAAAAAATACAGATGTGATGAATGTTTTCAAAGAAAATTTATTTTGTGATACAAAATGTTTTGATGAAAAGAAAAATAAAAGAGTTTGATTTGAACAAATATTTCAAAATGTATTTTAGGACAATCAAATTATACAACTTGTTTCTCAAAATTCAAGAAGTAAAGAAGATGTAACATCTAATTTAATCCACTTAACAAATATTTTATATTTTTCTCGATTTTTAAATTGAGTTTCAAAACTACCAAGTAGTACAACTTATGTTTTAACAACTCAAAGATAAAACAAAAGTCACATCTAAATAATTAAATTTAAAATGTTAATTTTATATTTATTTAAAAAACTTTACAATTATCAAGTTGTATAAATTGTGTTATGCTACTCATAGCTTAAAGGGTGTCATTTCTAATTAACCTTTAATATTAATTTGACTTATTAATTTGTTTATGAGTTTTAATTTATTAAATTATCAGTGAATATGAGATTTAGAACCATCAAGTTGTCGCAACTTGTGTTCTAATAACTCAGATTAAAAAATGTCACATTTAGTTAATCTTTAATGAAATATTTGTGTGTTTTTTTTCTATAAAAATTGATACTTAAGTTATGAAGTAAATTAAACCTTAAAAAAAAAAAAGAAGCTTAAAATGGACTGAGCTTACCTGAACAGGATTTTGTTTTTTTGTTTAGAACCCAATCCCAAATTAACTTAACAAAAAAAAAAAAAGTCAAAACATAAAACACAAACTCTAGTACTTACAAGGGAGGCGAATGTTGAATGCATCAAAAACACAAACCCTTGTTACAAGGGAGTCGATTGTACTGTTGCTGCATTTGATTTTATAGAATCACTATTGACACTCTTTCGCCCTTTCTTGGGTGTACCAAACAAGAGAAGTGTTGAACGAAGTTTGTGAAGCTAGTAACTAACAGGCCCGGTCGGGAGCACAACACCCAGCGACCCACTCATACACTCGCGCTCACACACATAACAACTAACATGTTTTATATCTTAAACATCGTCATTTCCATTTTCAAATAGAATCCAATATCTCATATTACCCTTTCGGCTACGACATCATCGACAACAAGGATGACATCGTCATAGGTTCAAATTCTTGATCTTATTTTGTTATGTTTTGTTCATTATCAAAATTTTACATTTATTTAACAAAAGAGTAATTACACGGATAAGATAAAAGAACAAACATATTTATTATATAGAAGAAATACCTTTGCGCTTTCTGTTTGTTTTTGTTATTGATACTCCCACTAGTTTCTTCTTCTTCTCCTTCTTTGTATGTGTTTTTTTAAGCAAAGTTAATCTTTTTGATCCCCTTTAAAAGATAAATGGAGATATACTTATTGAATTTTTTTAATTGTTCAGTTGTTTTCTTTGTTTGTGCACCTGTTTGAGCTTTCATTTGTTTTGTTCATCATCTGTGTTTTTTTTCTGCATATCTAATGCATTCGTGGTTTTAGTCTATTTGTTTGTTTTTATTTGTTCATTTATTGAGCATTTTTTTATTTACAGCTTTAATTTATCTTTTAGTTTTGTTTTTAACTCATAAGTTTGTCTATTTGCTCTGTATAATGTCTACAATGGCTAGGGGCAAAAGAAGTTGACTTTTTATTACTTATTTCATTACATGTCATCTTTTGTCGTATATCATTTTTAAATTGTAATTTGATGGGACAAAATAAGTCTAATTTAATACTTTTAGCTATATTATTTTTATTTCTATATATATATATATATATTCCATTTTTGCATTAATGATTAAGAAGACATAAATATAAGTTTTCACAAAATTTGATATATTATAATAAAATTGAGATTATTAGTTTTTGAATTATTTTTAATAAGTTGGACAAAATTGAGGTACTACAGTGGCCCCTATTTAATTATATTTTACTTGAAAAATATCGGGTAAAAGATAAGTAAATACAATGACCTAAATTTTGTCCAACAAAAATTAACGCAAAAGTATGTGAAATGCAAAAGTAGAAAAGTATTTGTAATGCAAAAGTAGAATAACCACTGATATGAAAGTAGAATTATAGTTAATGAAAATGTATGTGAAATACAAAGGTCCCTAGAATGTTAAAGTGGGAATGATGCAGTTTTTTTGCAAGATGATCGTAGATCAACATGAGTAAAAATAATCGTCCACGAATTATTTACCGATGCGTAGATCTACAAAAGTAAAAAATGATCATTTTCGGATTGGTAACCGATACGTAGATCGACAGGAATGAACCTGATCGTCTTCAGATTGATTATCGATGCATAAATCGACATAAGTGTAAGTGATCGTCTTCGGATTGATTACCGAAGCATGGATCAAAATAAATAAATAAAATTAAAAAAATAAAAAGTAGTTAGTTCAATCTTGAAAAGTAGATAAAGAGGGAGAATATTAATGGTCGTCTAGTATAAATAAAGTATAAGGTATGAATGGTTCATGCATGTGTTATGCATTATCCAATTTTGTTGAGTATAGATAATATGTGAACGAAGATGCATGGATAATGTAAAATATTCATGATTTATGTGTGTCATGCATTATTGATCAATTCTTATTCATTTATTCGATTCCCCGATCTTTATGTTCTTCTATGTCCCAAGATTCAATGGATGAATAAATACAATTATCGTTTCTGCATGATGACTCTTCGTATCTATCGTGTGACCATTTTTTCGCGGCGAAGCAAAATCCATTGTTTAAAATGATTATCCTCCTTATTATTTTTTACATACCCATATATCTTGATAATCAAACGAGTTCCCGTGTATATATTTTTGAAGAGTCAAAATACTTAAAATACTTTTATATTTTCACATATATCAAATTCAAATATTTATTCTCATAAAACAACAATTTGAAACACTAGAACATCAATAATGAAATTGGATTGGTTTCTAAAGAGTGTCATGTACAACTTCAAATGACAATATTGGAAAATGCACATTGGTTATATTGAAAACAAAACAATTGAGGCATGGGTTACAATGTGGGGAAGATTATGTTTAATTTTAGTTGCACATTGTTTACATAACAAACACTAGTTATTCTTGTAATTTAGGAATTGATTTTATTTATTTATTTATTTATTGTATCCCTAATTTTTGTATGGACCACTCTTCCAAGTTTTCAATCTATCGGGATGCTCTAATTTTTTCCTAGGTAGCCTTTTTAGGTTTTTAACCTACCTAGCCCATTTTTCAATAATTTTTTTATATTTTATTTTTAATTTTCAAGCATAATATTTTTTTATTGCATATGAATTTACTAGAAGTGGAAATTCATCTCCATCCATTTCTGCGAGTATTAGAACTATGGAGAAAGTTTTTTCACAACATATGGTCCCTCGTAATTTGGGATCCGTTTTCCACGAAAATCCTTTTTTATGGGCAATATTTTCTTTAAAACTAAGTCCCCCTCTTGAAACTCTTGAGGACAAACCTTTTTTTCTTGTATAACGTTTTTAGTCGTTTTTTATATGGTTGATCATGGCACAAAGCTATCATTCTTTTTTCTTCTATGAGATTTAATTGGTCATATCGTAATTGAATTCACTCCGCCTCTTCCAATTTTGTTTCCATCAAGACTCTAATCGAGGGAATTTCAACTTCAATGGGAAGTACTGCTTCCATTCCATACACTAATGAGAAATGCGTTTCCCCTGTTGAGGTGCGACAAAGGTTCTATAGCCATGTAATGCAAAGGGAATCATTTCATGCCAATCTTTATATGTCTCCACCATCTATGTATGATTTTCATGATATTCTTGTTTGCTGCTTCTACAACCCCACTCATTTTTGGACGATATGACAAAGAATTATGGTGCTGAATTTTGAAACTATCACACAACTCCTTGTTCATTTTATTGTTCAAATTGGTCGCATTGTCAGTGATTATATTATTTGGCAAGCCATATCGACAAATCAATTCTCTTTTGATGAATTTGACAGCCACACTTGTCGTCACATTGGCATAAGAAGCGGTTTCAACACATTTTATGAAATAATCAATAGCTACTAGGATAAATCGGTGTCCATTTGAAGCTTTAGGCTCGATGAGTCCAATAATATCCATCCCCCAAATTGACAATGGCCATGGTGATATTAAAATGTTCAAAGAGGTGGGCGGTACATGTACCTTATCCGCATAGATTTGGCATTTATGACATTTCTTAACGTACCTAAAACAATCAGACTCCATTGTCAATCAATAGTAGCCAACGCTTAAGAATTTTTTTGCCATTGTGTGTCCATTTACATGAGTTCCAAAAGAACATTTGTGAACCTCTTGAATGATTTTTTTCATTTTTGCTTTATCCACACATATGAGGAGAACCATATCATGATTTCTCTGATAAAACACATCACCATTTAAGAAGCAATTCATTGACAACCTCCTTAAAACCCTTTTGTCATTCTCTGAAATACCCAATGAATATTTCATATTCTTAACATATGATTTGACATCATAAAACAATGGCTTGTCGTCAAACTCTTCTTTTATCGATAAGCATTATGTTGGCTTATCCTTTCGTTTAATTTTTATGACTGACACGTCTTGATCGACGCTTCTTTTATCGATAAGCATTATGTCAGATAATTAGTTTCCTTCTCGATGAATATGGTTAAAATTGATCTGCTCGGAGTGTTATACCAATTCTTTGATATGCGTATGATATGGAATCGATTTGGAATCTCGAGTTTTCCACTCTCCTTTTGTTTGATGGATGACCATATATTTGTCTCCATATACCTCAAGAACTTTTACCTTTGATTCAATGGCTACTTTAATTCCCATGACACATGCCTTATATTCTGCAATATTTTTTGTGCAATCAAAACACAATCTAGCCGTAAATGGCGTGAACTGGTTTTATGGGAAAATCAAAATGGCTAAAAATTCCATGCCCTAATGCATTAGACGCACCATCAAACACCAATGTCTATTTTTCTTTATCAGATGATTCAGTTTCTTCAAAAAAAAATCATTATACCTTCATCGGAGAATTCACACTACATTAATTGATAATCTTCTACAGGTTCTTAGGCAAAATACTCTGTAGTACACTTCCTTTGATAGCCTTTTGTGTAACATACACCAAATCGTATTCTGATAACAACATCTGCCAACAATAAGGGCAGGTTTCTCAAAGATATACGTAATTGGGTCCATTTTAGACACCAACCAAGTTGTATGGCATAACATGTATTGCTTCAACTGACAAGCAGACCATGCTAATGCGCAACATGTTCGTTCAAGCAGTGAATACCTTGTTTCACAGTTGGTGAACATTTTGCTCAAATAATAAATTGCATGTTCTTTCATACCAAATTAATCATGTTGTCGTAGTACACAATCCATTGACTCATCAAGTACTTTTGAAAGCTTTTTGACAATTCTTATTCCATTCAACCTTTTGGTCTTTGTGCAAAAACTTGAAAATTGGCTCGCATGTAACGGTTATATGTAATATGAACTTGATAATGTAGTTCAATCTACCTAAAAAGCCACAAACTTCTTTTTCCGTGTGTGGAGCTGGCATTTCTTGTATGGCTCTTACTTTATATGGGTCCACATCTATTTCTTTTTTACTAACAATGAACCCAAGTAACTTTCCTAATCTCACACAAAAAGTGCATTTAGCAGGATTTAAACGGAGTCTAAATTTTCTTAATCTCACAAATAATTTTTGAAGGTTAACAACATGGTATTCTTTAGTCCGAGATTTTTCAATCATATCATCCACGTAAACCTCTATTTCCTTATGCATCATGTCATGAAACAAAGTTACCATTTCTCTTAGATAGGTTTCCCCAGTATTCTTCAATCCAAATGACATCTTTAATTTATCCATATCTTCGGGAGTCATTTTGATTTGATTATACCCTGAGAAACTATCCATGAAGAAGAAAAGATAATATTGAGCAGTGCTATCTACTAAGACGTTAATGTAAGGCAAAGGAAAGTCATCTTTAGGACTAGCTTTATTTAAATTCCGATAATCAATGCACATTTGAACTTTTTCCATCCTTTTCTGGAACTGGGACAATATTAGCAACCCATTGAGGATATTTTGCTACTGCTAAGAAACCAACATCAAATTGTTTCTTGACCTCTTCTCAAATTTGAAGTGACATATAAGGCTTTATCCTCCTCAACTTTTGTTTAATTAGAGCACATTCAGGTTTGAGCGGTAGCTTATGTTCAACTATGTTAGTATCTAGCCCTGATATGACCATGCAAAGATGTCCACATATTCAAATAAAAGTTTAATTATATTTTTTCGCTCACTTTCTTTCATAGACATACCAATCTTAATTTCTTACTTATCGGATTCATTCCCCAAATTGATCACCTCAACAAGTTCTTGATATGGTTGAATTATCTTAGCTTCCTCTTGCACTATCCTTTCAAGTTCTGGGATGGGGGTGGGGGCTCACAATCGTCTTCACAATCCTCATCAACATGATTGATTGCGAGTTCAAAATCACAAGAAGGAATTCTAGCACTATTATTTTCAACATATTCATTATCCTTTCAACTCTGCATTGTTTATTGATGATAAGTACATAATTAAATTACATGCATCCTATTAGTTATCCTTATAGCCTTGGGCAGAACAAAAGGAGTTAAAATATACAAGTACTTTGAACATGAATTAACAAACACGGGAAACTCGATGATCTTCCAATTGTTGAGATTGGTGTTTGGAGGACAAGGGTACACCAATTTAGGAATATCATCAGCAACATGCTCTTCTTCCACAACAACCACCTGGTCAACATATACTATTTTGGCGCTTTTAAAGGTTTGGCGAATGTCACAAATAGAAATCTTTTGTGAATTTAGTGTCTAATTTTCCAAACAAGCCATCTTGCTTTCCATTTTTCACTTCACATCATTTTCTTTGTCAGCTTTAGTAATTACATATCCTAACTAGTACCTATTGTTCTTTTTAGGTATATCCAACAATTTTCTCAATATAACAAAAATTCCTCCTTCCAACATCGATTTGGTAGACTTTAATGATGTGGTAGACGATTTTAGATCTTTTAAAGGAGATCCTTCACCGATGACGATAACATTGACGATTTATACTGCTTGAAAAGAAGTCTTTATGGCCTCCTCTGTGTCTTTAATGTATCCCACAGAAGATATATGACTCACTATCATATCTGTTTCCCCAAACTGGTCGACAGTAATATCATGAGTAATATGGGCCTCAGTTAAAGTTTTCATTAGTGCCTTTCTATGCGCTTCATAGTTTAATAACAAAGAAAGAACATATATCTTGGAACTAGGTTTGATTTAGTTGATCTACCACCTTAAACTCACTTTGCTTGATAAACTTCAAAAATCTGTTAGCTTCTTCTTCAAGCACCATTTTTTTGCAAGTTTCTGGTCCTTTTTCTACCACCTTATACTCACTTTCCCTTTTTCTCCATGACCCTCCTTGAATTTTAAAGCTATCACCTGATTGATGATTGACTAAATGGAATGTGACTTCATAAATCCATGGTACCGTCGTGTTGTTTTCATAAGGAAAATAGCTCGGTGTTTGGACATTTATTTCACTTTTTCCGCTATTAGTTGACTTAAGATTCTCTTTTCTATAGAGGATTTCCAATGGTTTTGGTAAAGATCTATTATTTTCTATGCACCACTCTATGGTCGATACATGATCATCTTTTGTATGTTGGTTTATCTCATCTTCGATTAGATTGACAGAGGTATCTATGTGGCTTGGAAAATGATAACTCCCTACATTGGGACCGTCTTCCTTGAAGGTAAGCCATTTTTCATTAATCAATTCTTGCACTTTAGATTTTAGGGCTTGACAATCTTTGAAGGAATGCCTTACGGCTCATGCATGGTATTCACATTTGGCGTCTGGGTGATACCATTTCGGGAATGGTGGTTCCAGAGGTTTCATTGGCCTAAGGACTACCATTGAATTTTGGAGTAGGTGAGGCAAACAATTGGTTGTATGTCACGGGAATCGGGTCAAAACGAGTTATCTTCTTTTCTCGGTTAATTGGTGGTTTGTAGTGATTTGGGATTGGATTTTGATTCCATTGGTTTTGTTGGGAAAATGTGACAGGTGCTAGTTGCACCAGGGATGGTTGATAATAAGGTGGCCTTGAAGGGTGATGTTAGGGGTATGGCGCTTGTGAGGTCACAACCACATATAGGTAGAGAATGCATGGAATTTGGGGTATTAGAGATTGAAAATTTAGAGGTCGATAAGAATTCATAGCTATAGAATAAGATACTCTTGAGTTTGCCATTATAGTGTTAGCATCCCCTTCTTTCTTCTTTGTAAATCCCTAATGTGATTTCTTCATACCACTCATTCCACATACAAAGTTTACCACTCCTCATGCCACTTTCTAATCTTTCTCCTATCATGACCATGTCTAAAAAGTTTGATGACAGATCTCAATAATCTTATCATAAAAGGGCGACTGGAGAGTATACTTAAACATACCAACCAATTCTCTTTTAGATAAAGGAGGATCTACTTGCGAAGCCACTTCACTCCACCGTTGTGCATATTCTTTGAATGTTTCATTGTCCTTTTTTGACGAATTTTTCAATTGCCTCATATTATGGGCTATGTCAATGTTATACCTAGATTATTTCAATAAGGCATCAGCCAAATCTTTCCATGAACCAATTCGATTTCGCTCGAGATGCATATACCAACTTAACGAAGCCCCACTCAAACTGTTTTTGAAAAAGTGAACGAGAGTTTTGTCCTTATGAGCATGAGAAGCCATTTTTCTACGATACATAGTCAGATGATTTTTAGGACAAGTGACGCCTTTGTATTTTTTAAACTCAGGAACCTTGAATTTTGAAGGGATAGTTACATCGGGAACCTTGAATGAGAAGTTTGTCCTTATGAGCATGAGAAGTCATTTTTCTGCGATACATAGTGAGATGATTTTTAGGACATGTGACGCCTTTAAAATTTTCAAACTCAGGAGGAACCTTGAATTTTGAAGGGATAGTCACATCGGGAACCAAACACATATCAAAAGCTTCGAGACCATAGACATTATTCCCCTCAATTCCTTTTGTTCGCTCTACTAAAACATGGAATTTATCTTTCGATTTTGTATTATTCCCAACATGAGTTTGTTGCCAATTCCCGTTAGCATCAAAATATGGTACTTGAGGTGCCCTATATGGAATATTTTCTGATTATGTTGCCTCTGATCCGAGTCTTCCTGTAATCATGTTACCTCTGATCCGAGTCTTGCTCTGGTCATGTTGCCTCTAATCTAATTTGTCCTCTAATCATGTTGTCTCTAATACAAGTCTTCCTCTTATCATGCTTCCTCCGCCCCAAGTATTCTCGGGTCGCACTACCTCTAGTATGAATCTTACTTTAGTCGTGTTGCCTCTGGTCAGACTCTTCCTCTGAACAGACTACCTCTAATTCAACAGTTTCCTCTAATTAAGTATTTCTCATTATTAATACTTCCCTATGATGTATGGCTCATAATTAATCCCATCTTCTATTTCTCGTATTAGTAAGTTCTAATTAATTAGTTAATTGCACTTGACGTGTTGATAAAATATGCATTGCATACATAATAATACATATGCATTGCATACATGACACTGCATATACATTGCATACACAATGTCATGGCATGCATGAAACAATGCGTAAAGAAAGAACAATTGGGACGTTGGTTGGGGTCATGACCAAACTAACTTTACCAAAAGGTTATTTATTATCTCGATGAACCACTATAAAATAACTGAGATAACCTTTTTGTACTCTAAAAAAAAGAAAGAAGAGACACACAATTTTCGTACTTTAAAGAAAACAGAAATATGAAAATTTTCATACTTTAAAGAAAAGTAAAGGATAAAGATTGTTTAAGCATGAAATTCATATTCATATGTTTCACGTTGCATATAGGAAAGTGGATATTTGGAAATGCCTTTCCCTTTTTCAATGATTGTACTCATAATATTAAAAATGATTGTCCATGTTAATTTAAATATAAAAAATTATTATAATATTCTAAATACGTGTTGATAATTATTGCACCAGAAAGCGTAAAAATCTTCATCACCTAAGTAAAATTTCATTTATTGGTGATATTCATTTCATGTTGATTAATAGAAATATGCATCATTTTATAGGATTAAAATAATATAAATTATAATAAAATTATATATAATTATTTAAAATTTGGTTTTTTATTGATAAAAAATCAAATAATTTAAATAAAAAATTATCCAAAAATTTATATTTGCTTTTATAAATAAAATAAAAACACCGGTCATTTTTATTCCAAAATGTAACAAAAGTACAAAACGTAATGGAATAGTTATCTTTAGTTAATTAATTAATTCCATAGATGGATATTCTCTAATTAAATTTTTAACAAGGTTTATTGCAAAAGCATCTACTACCGAAAGCGAAACCTTTGCATTCTCCAGTAGCGAAGCCTTCACTTTTGCAAACAATAGCACAGTTGCGGTCGTATATACATAGTCCTTTAAAGGAAACACTTTGTGATTCACAATTCCTTGCCTCTGCCATTGTATTTGCTCCCATCTCTATTCACATCACAAAATCAACCACACAACTATATTAATATATTATATCAATAATCAACAGTTAAATTTTAATAAAATTTATCGTTGATATTAAATTATTAAACAAAATAATTTAATAAAAAATTACTTTTAAAGTCAATAAATCTCTATACTTTAGGTATATATCAAATATATATAATCATAGAGATAACTAAAAGATGGTATTAATTAATGAAACATGAAGAAACACCCACCAACGACGACAAGAAGTAGAAACATGACAAAGATGGTGGAAACCGAAGACACTAAACGAGCCATATAGGAGAATTAGCTTCTATGAAAAAATATAATTAATTGGAACTTGTTGAATTGATATGCAAATAGAGTCACACCTTCTCTTATATATGAAACAAAAAGCTCTTTTATTCTCTTAATATTTCATTCACCCCACAATAAATGCCACATTTTTTTATTGTTTATTTTACCTAAATTAATGAGAACAAAGTTAAATATAAGGAGTTGACAGTAATACACATATAAGGAATTAAAATTATATGTTTTATAAAAAAAATAAGCTTTTCTAAATTATCATTTAAGTAGTCTCTGACATTTATTTGAAGAACTTTAGTCTCTCACATTAATTACTTCTTTTATCCCATTTGAATGTCACTACTCATTTAGTTAATTTTACATAAGAAAAATTATAAATAAATGAAAAAAGTGTAATAATTTTACAAATTTATCCTCATGGCAAAGTGATTTTCTTTTCTTGTTTTATTAATCATATATTCTTCTGCCTAATTGTCTTCTTATAATGTAAAAAAACTTTTTAACAGGGTCCACAAATTATTAAAAGAAAGCATTAAATGAGGCGTTTTAACATTCAGAAGTCAACAACAATTCAATAAAAAGAAATGTAATTTTCAAAATTTTCACTTAAAATAATATTGTCTTTTTAGTTTTCTGTTGACCAATCAAAAAGACGTTTGACATGAGATCCATATATTATAAATTTAACCAGTCGAAAAAACATTTCTTAACTAGTAAAAAAAATGGTGTAAATATATAGTTTTAATGTGGCAATGATAATTCAAACACAGAAAAATATATTTTTATTTTTTTAACTAAAGTGACACATTCTTCACCCATGGTTTTCAATTCACAAGACTCAGACTTCGTATATTTGGAAATAAATTTATGCGAACTTTAACATTATATAAAATAAAGAGTTATCCAATTTGCACCACTTGAATAACTAGATTTAGCGTCGGTGAAAAACCACGCTAATAGATCAAAGTTGACGCTAACATTGATTTAACGTCGGTGACGGGACTAGACTAAAACGGTTGAAACTAATATATAGCGTCGGCCAAATGTCATCATACGCTATATTAGCGTCGGTCAGGCCAACACTAAGTCGACACTATCAACAAAAATAAACATCCGACGCTAGTTATATCCGTGTGTGCGAAAAAAAAAATATTTGAGTCTGCTTACCGACGCTAAGGTCAATAAATTAAATATGTAGCGTCAGCCTGGCAGACGCTATAGTCAAAAAATTTAACAAATGATTTGCGTTGGACATTGCTGACGCTAATTTTAAATTTATTTAATTTTTTAGTTTTATTTGTTTAGCACCTGCTCAATTATATTTGAACGTCTTATAAAATAATTGATACTAAAGAAACATTAATAGCTTATAAAATAAATGATATTTTAACGTCTTATATAATAATTATTTTAAAAAATTATCATGGATAATTTATCAAAATTAATTAAAAACAGCTTATGAACTTATTTTTATAAATTTTCCTAAACAATATCTGCCCAAACTTGCATATGAAACACTTGCCCAGGCCAGCAGCCCTTATAACTCATACCACAATAGAATCATACCAAAATGTTTTAAGGGAAGCTGATGATGAACCTTTGGGGCCAAATGCAAACTTGCAAGAGGCGCCTCCAACTGCAATATAAATAAAAACCAAATCAATGTCACTTTAGCAATGTTGAAAAGTAAAGGAATCAGAATGCTGTGATGTGCCTATTACTGCAATGAAAAAAATCAGAACGTAATTAGAGTGATGATGATAATTACCTAGTGGTAACAACAAGATAGAGAGGTGATAGGAGAAAATTGAGAGAAAGTCCTAAACGGATATAAAAGTAGAGACAAAGAATTAGAAGATATGTGAGTAAGGTTAGGTAAGATAATTTATCAATCACTGAACATTATAAACACAATATGAGAATTAATTGTAGAAACTTCTCTATAGTTTCTATTTTACATATAAATATAAATTTTAACCAAACAGATAGATGCACAATCAAAATACTAGTTTTTTACAGTGGGAAAGACATTGATTTTATTTGAAAAAAAAATAAACAATTGGGATTCAGGGTCAAATTGTAACTAAACATACCATGACATCAAATTGTTCAGGCTTTGAAACAACCTGCATGCAACAGTTATCTACAATAATTTCATTATACTTGATTCCAGGATACTTTGTAGCAACCTCTCGACAAGATTCCAAGAATAAACCATATGCAACTTTCATGATGTTTGCTTTGAGCACAACAATCACCTTCTTTCTGTTATTTAGATAAGCATACTCGAAAGCATATTTAGTAATGTGGTCTGAACAAAACTTTGTAGTTGAACCGTTGCACTTTGTGGCTGCAAAGACCGCCACAAATACGTGTTGTACCGTTGCCAGTTGTGGCTGTTTAGGCTGCCACAAATGCCTTCATTTCTGATCGTAAAAGCTGCCAAAAAAGCTTTGGTTGCCGTTGGATTTTGTGGTTGCTTTGGCCGCCACAAGGATCAAGAATTTTGTATAAATATCAATCCTCTTATCATTTTTCATTTCTACCTTCTCTCTAAACTTTCTTTCTAAATTTTCTCTCCACTTTCTCTCCACAAAAAATATTTCTCCAAGTTTTTTCTCTACCTTGTATCTTGAATTTTGGTAAGTTTATATTATATATTTAATTTTTTTTTAATTTTTTTTTTGATTTGAAGTTATTTATTTAAAGAATATTATTTAATTTTTATTTTGACAATGATGATAATGTGTTTACTTCGAAGAGTTATAAGTTGCATGAAAGCTTCAAGTCAGACATTACTCAACATCAAGTTAGTATCTTATACATTTTAAATATAGATTAGTAAAATATGTGATAATATAAATCTAAGATATTTTTATATTATTTTTTAAATATAAATATAAAGCTCGTCATTCGAAATGTTAGTATAGATTTGTTATAAAAAGAAAAATAGAAATTATGTTGTTTACATAATATATGTTAAATAAAAATTTAAAAACATGTAAAATTTATTGATTTTAATATAATTATTTTTTAAAAAACATTATTAAAATTGATGGTATTAATATTTGTTGTTAGTCATTAAAAAGAGTTGTAGTTAAGTTCGTACTAAAAATTTATATACTTTAACATTCTCTATTTTTGTTTATATATAAGGACTTATTTTATGAAATTTTTTATTAAACATCATTTAAAAGTTTATTTTGGTTTATATATTTATAGTCTCTGTAATGATTTATTATATTGTTTGTAAATGCTCCCCTAATTGACATATAAAGTACGTCATAACTAATATATAATGCTTTTGAAAAATAAAACAATTTATATATAAAACATCGATATATATATATATATATATACACACACATATATCGATATAGACCGTAATTGGATGTACGATAAGAATTTTTCTGGAAGGAAAGGGTCTTAAACAAAGTTTTGCTAACAAAGGTAGAAGACTTTCTCAATTTTGCAACGGTTGAAGACTTTCTCAATTTTTCGAGAGTGCAGAAAATTCTAGAAGATGAAGGGGGATGAGATGTCCATGTTGTTTATGTCGATGTAAATGGTTTAAGAGTGAAGATGAAATAAAAGTGCATTCATATGAAGATGGATTTATGCCTAACTATTGGATTTGGACTAATCATGGGGAAGAGTCTCTGACGACGCCTAATACTAGTACACGTGTGGAGAATAACATAGGTCATTCAAGTAGTACTAACATGTTAGGTATAGATTATTATAACTATCAACATTTTGAGGTGATGAATGATATGATTTCGGATGTTGTTGGGGTTAATTTGTCATTCAATGAAAATCAATATGACGATACCGATGGACTTCCAAATGAAGAAGCACAGAGATTTTATGGTCTTTTGAACGAGACAAATAAACCATTGTTTGAAGGATCTCCAAACTCAAAGTTATCAATGTGTATTAGACTGTTAGGTCTAAAGTCTCAATTTCATGTTTCTGATTTAGCTTTAGATTTGATGACTAAAATTATGTTAGACGCAACACCTGTTAGAGATGGTTTTCCGCAAAGTTATTACAATGATAAACGGTTAGTGTCAAAGTTATGATTGGGTGTCAAGAGGATTGATTGTTGTGTTAAAGGTTGCATGTTGTATTATGACAAAGAATTTGGTATAAATGATGTCAACTTAGTTGAATGTAAATTTTGTCAAGACCCAATGTATCAGCAAAGGAATAACTCTAGGGTAAGTAGGGAAAATCAATTCCAAGGAAAGCAATGTTTTACCTACCTATTATATCAAGATTGCATAGAATGTTTACATCAATACAAACTACAGGAAAGATGACCTGACATTATGAAAATAGAAGAAATTAAGGTGACTTGCGACATCTGTCTGATGGTCAGGCATGGAACACTTTGATCAAATGCATCCTGATTTTGCGTCAGATCCACAAAATGTAAGACTTGGATTATCCTTAGATGGATTTACGCCTTACATACAAGCATCGTCTACTCCTTATTCTTGTTGGCCAGTTATTGTTACTCCTTACAATCTTTCTCCTGATATGTATATGTCTAAACCTTATACGTTCTTAGTTGTCTTGATACCAGGTCCTTCTAATCCTATAATTGGTATTGATATTTTTTTTACAATCTTTGATTGACGATTTGAAGAGGTTGTAGAGTGGTATCTTGACATATGATATTGCTCGAAGACAAAATTTTATGATGATAGCTACTTTGATGTGGATCATTAATGATTTCCCCGCTTATGGGACGTTGTCAAGATGGGGAACCCATGGTAAATTGGCTTGTCCTATTTGTATGGAAGATACAAAAGCATTTACTTTAAAATTTGGCGGGAAGACATCATGGTTTGACTCGCATTGTAGGTTATTACCTGCTGATCATGCATTTAGAAGGAACAAAGCTGCATTTATGAAGGGTTATGCAAAAAATCTAGGACCCCTGCTTAAATTGACGTCATAACAAGTTTGGAATAAAGGTAAAGATATGCCAAAAGTACATGTTGTTAATGGTGTGGCTTGTAAACCACAAGGTTACAGACAATGGCACAATTGGACAAAAAGATGTATTTTTTGGGATCTACCATATTGGAAAGATAATACTTTGAAATATAATCTCGATGTTATGCATATCGAGAAAACTTTCTTTGACAACATATTTAATATTGTGATGAATGTGAAAGGGAAAACAAAAGATAATGACAAAGCTAGAAAAAACATAGGTATATATTGCAGACGACCAAATTTGTTGTTGGTGGAGCACAATGACAAGACTCTAAAATCTCGTGCGAATTATACTTTATCTACTGATGAAGCCAAATTTGTTTATCGTTGGATCAAAGAGTTGAAGACATATGACAATTATTGGTCTAATTTGGCAAGACTTGCTGCTGAAGAAAATGGGAGGATGCATGGGATAAAAAATCATGATTGTCATATATTTTTAGAGTGTTTACTTTCAATTGCATTTAGTGTTTTATCGACACATGTATTGAACCCACTTATTGAAGTGAGTCAATATTTCAAGAATTTGTGTTCTTCAACGCTCGTTAAAGATCTCATCAAGATGGAAAATGACATTCCAATAATTATGTGTAAGTTGGAGAAAGTCTTCCCTCCTGGGTTTTTTGATTCCATGGAGGATCTCTCAGTGCATCTTGCAAGTAAAGCTAGGCTTGGTGGACTAGTTCAATATATATGGATGTATCCATTTGAAAGGTGATATATATATGCATACACTTGATTTTCAATATATATATATATATATATATATATATATATATAGAGAGAGAGAGAGAGAGAGCTTATTGTACATCTCATTTATATATTATAGGTTCGTGGGTTATTCAAAACGGTCAGTGAAAAATAAAACTAGAGTTGAGGGCTCAATTTGTTCATCTTACCTACACCGTGAAACAACACACTTTTGTTCTCATTATTTAAACAACGAAACATTGTCACCAATGAACGGAAGACATGATACTGATAGTGTTATACGTCACCCACACGCTTTATCAGTTTTTTGCTTGTCTGGTCATCATGCTGGTAGGGATTTTTCGATTTTCTGGCCAAGTGACAGTATTTAATGCGGCACATTTTTACATTTTTATTAACTGCACTGAAGTTAAACCATACATTGAGTACATTTTAAATCCCTCTTGATCTTTTATTATATTTATATATTAAAATTGATATTCACCATATGGTCATCGATCAGGGCATTTTTAACTACACGACAATCTTCTGTTGATATACATTCAAATTTCCTATTATAGTTTCAACAACAAGTACATCTCGAAGAACAAACTCCTATCAACAGCCACTTGAGGCACTTACTTATGGGTCCGGATAGAAGTTTCAAATAATGGCACACCTATTATGTTAATGGATATAAATTTCACACCGAATCTTGGATCGAAGAAAAAGAAACAATTAATAGTGGAGTTTGTATGAAAAGTGTGTCTGATAGTGGTGTAATAGAAGATTTCTACGGCATAATTGAGCATATTTACGAAATTGACGATACGTTCTTAGATTATGTGAAAAAAGTGGTGTTGTTTTAATGTAAGTGGTTTGATCCATCTAGCAAAGGAATAACCCACTAATCCACTTAGGAATTCCCCACCAGAGATACCCCAAAAGTCTATCAGTTTTACCTTACAATACAACTGTATCCCTCCACAATCAAGCTCATTCAGTTGTACTTCCCTAAAATCACTAGGCATGTTAGACCCTCCCTATACGGTGACAAAATAATATCCACTTCAAAAGTCACCAACATCTCGCTCATACTTATTTAATGCTCGCAACTCGACAACTCTTAGTTTAAATTCACAATAATCATCAAAATTTACGTCTACGTAAATGTCAATAATTCCACAATATTCATCAAAGTTTACATCATTATATATATCAGTCAATCTCAATTAAATCCTAACATTTGGTCCCCACTGTTCATAATGAACAGTCTAGTTCTATCAATCATAAAGTAGGAAATCGAACTAGTAGTGCATTCTAGTAAAGTCATAATTTCATCTCAGTAAACAAAAACACTCAAATACATGTTATCAATGTGTTTCCTCTCATTATGTTGTCTTTGATCCGAGTCTTCCTGTAATTATGCTACCTTTGATCTGAGTCTTCCTCTGGTCACGCTGCCTTAGATCTAAGTCTTCCTTTGATCATGTTGTCTGTAATACAAGTCTTCCTCTTATCATGCTGCCTTCGCCCCAAGTATTCTCGGGTCACACTACCTCTAGACCGAATCTTACTTTAGTCGTGTTGCCTCTGGTCAAAGTCTTCCTCTGATCAAACTACCTCTAATTCAACAGTTTCATTTAATTAAGTATTTATTATTATTAATACTTTCCTATGATGTATGACTTATAATTAATCTCATCTTCTATTTCTCATATTAGTAAGTTCTAATTAATTATTTAATTGCACTTGATATGTCAATGTAATATGCATTGCATACATAATACTACATATTCATTGCATACATGACACTGCATATGCATTGCATACACAATGTCATGGCATGCATGAAACAATGCGTAAAGGAAGAACAATTGGGACGTCAGTTGGGATCATGACCATACCAACTTTACCAAAAGGTTCTTTATCATCTCGATGACCCACAACAAAATAATTGAGAGAACTTTTTTGTAATCTAAGAAAAAGAAAGAGGACAAACACAATTTTCGTACTTTAAAGAAAAGAGAAATATGTATTTTTTCATACTTTAAATAAAAGTAAATGATAAAGATTGTTTAAGCATAAAATTCATATTCATATAATGTTTTACGTTGCATATAGGGAAAAGAATTTTTGGAACTACCTTTCCCTTTTTCAATGATTGTACACATGATATTAAAAATGATTGTCCATGTTAATTAAAATATAAAAAATTATTACAATATTCTAAATACGTGGTGATAATTACTACACCATAAAGTATAAAGTTTTTCATTTTTATCTTCATCACCAAAGTTAAATTTCAATTATTGGTGATATTCATTTCATCTTGATCAATAGAAATATGCATCATTTTATAAGATCAAAATTACATAAATTATTATTATTTAAAAATTGGTTTTTTTATTGATAAAAATAGGGTAAATACCACCTATAGTCCCTTAACTGAATTTCAGTTAACGTTTTAGTCATTTATTTTTTTTTCCCCAATTTAGTCCTTTATTTTAATTTTAAGTAACAATTTAATCTTTTATGTTTTAAAATGTTA
>JBBPBR010000007.1:17264388-17278197 GCA_037974775.1 Cicer pinnatifidum | reverse complement strand
TAAATATTTATTTTTGAAAATATGATATTTATAGTAAGATGGAGAGATTATTTTAAGGAACATATTGAAATATTTATATACTTTATATAAAATATATATATATTTAGTTAAATACATTTCACGCATATCTATTTTAAATCCTTTAAAATTTTAACACAAACAAATAAATTAAGAAACTAATTTAATTCCATAAATATGGATATGTGGTAAAAGTATAGACATTTAAATTATTGAGTGTGTGAACTCAACTTGAGATACTCCTCATCTTCTTCTCCATATTTAATATTTAATGTGTGTGAGTTTCGTTCTACGTATAATCAAAGATCAAAGGAAAAAAAAAATATTTGATATTATATATAAAATAAATAGATAGAGAGAGAGAGAGAGAAAATATCAAATAAGTGAAATTTTCATACTATTTAATTCAGAAGCCAACTACATAAAGTGATTATATGCTCTCATTTGTTTCTCAATTAAAAGTGAACATAAATTTAAGTGTATACAAAATATTCAGGTGGCTATAACAACTTAACATTACAAAATAAGACATTTGTATCATTTTCAACTAAAAAGCGATTATCTCTTTCTAATTTTCTACTCCATCAAAAGAAAAAAAACATTTGGCACGAGACCCTCTATATAACACTCGTTTAAACCCTTATATTCAAAAACACATTAAATTTCTACTATAATCACTACGCCAAAAATGACATTTAACAGCGCCCCTTTTACAGCGCTTGTTAAACACAAGCGCTGGTGTAAATGTATTTGAAAAATAACGGAGCCTTTTACAGCGCTTTTATTCACAAGCGCTGTAAAACAAGCGCTGTTGTAGGTCATATAACGTTTGCACATAATGTTATAAGGCTTTTACAGCGCTTTTCAAAAAAGCGCTGTAAAATGAAGCGCTTTCGCGTATGATTTTACAACGCTTTTTTCACAAGTGCTGTAAAATACGTGCGCTTTAAAATAATTGAACCACCTATTACAGCACTTTTTTCACAAGCGCTATAAAATACAAGCGCTTTCATTGAATTTAACTACCTATTACAGTGCTTTTATTGACAAGCGCTGTAAAATACATAAATTTCAAATAATTATATACGTTGGGAACCCTCATATCCTCTACATCTTTCATCACCTCTACTCTGGGAACCTTCATACCCTCATATCCATTACGTACTGTGCCGCCATCTACGTTGTCTCAGGTATTTTTTTTTAACTAGATTTTTTTTATCAAATTAAAAATTCATACCACATGATCTGTGTTTTGTTTTGAAATTGTTATATATATATATATATTAAATCTCTTCTACTAGTCAAAAACTCATACCACATGATCTGTTCTGTTTTTGAAATTGTTGGTTGATATTGGTTTCTTTTTGAAACTTGTTGATATGTTTTGAAAGCTTATTAGTTTTGTAACTGCATTTATATAGGTGGTATAATATGGATAGGAAATGGATGTCAGCCAATCGATTGTCAAAAGAGTGTGAAATTGGAGTGAAGGAGTTTGTTGAGTTTGTAGTGAAGAATGCAAAAGATCCAAATAGAGTAGTTTGTCCTTGTTTAAAATGTTGTTTTGGAAAACGTGTTAGAGAAGATGAATTAGAAGAACATCTAGTATGTAATGGAATTGATCAAAGCTACACATGTTGGATAAGACATGGTGAGAAAAAAAAAGGAAACATTAATTTTTGAGAATAGTTCGACATATGCTTCAACTGACTTCGATACAGATACATATAAGCCGGACCGAGTTGATGAGATCGCAAAAGCAGTTGAAGAAGATCTTCGAGATTGTCCTAAAATGTTTGAAAGTTTGTTGAGTGATGCAGAGAAAGAATTATATAATGGTTGTATTAAATTCACAAGACTGTCGGCGATATTAAAGTTGTACAACTTAAAAGCGAGTAATGGATGGTCTGATAACAGCTTTACAGAATTATTAACACTCATAAAAGATATGTTGCTAGATGATAATGAACTTCCCAGTCGAACCTACGAGGCTAAATGAATTTTGTGTTCTATTGGCATGAGTTACGAAAGGATTCATGCGTGTCCTAATGATTGCATTTTATTTCGAAATGAATATGAACTACTTAAGGCGTGTCCGAAATGCAATGTCTCTCGATATAAGAAGAAAGAATCTACTCCAGCAAAAGTCGTGTGGTATTTTCCTATAATACCAAGATTTAGGCGCATGTATCGCAGTGAAGAAGATTCAAAACACTTGACATGGCATGCAGATGAAAGAATTAGAGATGGAATGTTTCGACACCCTGCAGATTCCCCACAATGGGCAAAAATTGATCACGAGTATCCTGAATTCAGGATAGAGTCAAGAAATCTAAGACTTGCACTTTCTACTGATGGAATGAATCCACATGGTCTTCAAAGCATCTCACACAGCACGTGGCCTGTGATTTTGGTAATATATAACCTACCTCCATGGTTATGTATGAAGCGTAAGTTTATGATGTTGTCTCTGTTAATTTCGGGACCCAAACAACCGGGGAATGATATCGACGTATACTTGACTCCTCTAATAGAAGATTTAAAACGTATGTGGGAGACATGTGTGGAAGTTTATGATGGGTATAAGAAAGAATATTTCAATTTGAGGGCTATGTTGTTCGGCACAATTAATGATTTTCCAGCATATGGTAATTTATCAGGATATAACATTAAAGGTCAGTGTGCATGTCCTGTATGTGAAGAGAGTACAAATTGGATGCGGTTGAAACATTGTAAAAAGAATGTGTTTCTTGGACATCGTAGATTTTTACCTTATAGTCATCAGTATCGTTGATGGAGAAATGCATTTAATAGAAAATCAGAGGAAGGTAAAGCTCCTTTACAACCGACTGGATATCAAATACTTGAAAAAGTACAAGGTTTGACCAATAAATTCGGCAAACCTTTTGCGGGAGAGCTGGTCAAAACTGGGTGGAAGAAAAATTCAATTTTCTTTGAATTGCCATATTGGAAGTCATTGTATATAAGACATTTCCTCGATGTGATGCATATTGAAAAAAATGTATTTGATGGTGTTATTGGTACGTTACTCAATGTTCCAGGAAAGTCTAAAGACGGCATCAACGCAAGATTGGACTTGGTCGATATGGGAATAAGAAATGAATTGGCTCCAGTAAAGAAAGGAAATCGCACATATCTACCTCCAGCCGCTCATACTCTATCTAGAAAGGAAAAAATTGTTTTATATAAATTTCTACACGAAGTTAAAGTTCTAGAAGGATACTCTTCGAACATTAGAAATTTGGTTTGTATGAAAGACCTCAAGTTAAAAGGTTTGAAGACCCATGATTGTCATATTCTAATGGAGCATTTGATACCAATAGGTATACGTTCCATTTTACCTGAAAAAGTTCGACTAGCATTAACTAGATTAACTAATATTCATTTATTTTTGTTACACATATATATAAATAAGTGTTTGTTCATGCTAAAATAATCACATTTATTCATTTGATAGTGCATTAAAAGTTTTTCGAGCTCAAAGAGGTGCGGTAGTGTCGAAGCAAAAGTCTAATAATATTACATGGATCCCAATAAAGTGCCCTCTTCAAAAAAACAACATCAACTGTGGGTACTACGTATTGAGATTCATGAAGGAGATTGTTGACAAGAATAAAACTATTATCCCAGAAACGGTACGGTATTTTGATTATATGATTTTCATATATAAATTATCTATATATTTGATACTAACTTAATATAATATGTTCAATTTTTATATTGCAGTACTTTGAAAATTCCAGTCCATCATATTCTGAGCAAGATCTGATGGAATTAAAGGAGGAATGGTGTGAGTATGTGCTTGAAATTAAAATTATTTGATTTTCTGGGAAATAGAATGCTACAGGGCAAGGGATCTGAATATTATATGGTACATAGTTATTATATGTATATGATCATAGGACAGTATATAAACATGCATATGAATATGTTGTAAATTAGGTTCAATGTATATTTAATTACTTATGTTGTAAATTACTGTGTTACAGGATAATATATATGTATCATATTGTGTGAATTGATTATGTTTTAACTGATTCTGGGCTCTGGTTCTGGTTCTGGTTCTGGTTGTGTTACGGATTCTGTTTCTGTTTTAACATGCACATGAATATGTTCTAAATTACTGATTCTGGATGTGTTGTGTTGTGTGAACTGGTTGAAACTAATTTTGGATAAAAAGATAAAAGACAGCGCTTTATAAAAAAGTGCCATAAAAAGCTAAAAAAACGCTTTTAAAATATATACAGGGTTAAAAAAAAATAAAAAAAAATAACACCTTTTACAGCGCTTGTTATAAAAAGCGCTGTAAAAGGCATACCAAATATGAATTATGGGTATGCCTTTTACAGCGCTTGTTACAAACAAGCGCTGTAAAAGGTACCCCAAATATATGAAATATGGGTATACCTTTTACAACGCTTGTTACAAAAAAGCGCTGTAAAAGGCATTCCAAATATGAATTATGGGTATGCCTTTTACAGCGTTTGTTACAAAAAAGCGCTGTAAAAGGTACCCCAAATATATGAAATATGGGTATGCCTTTTACAGCGCTTGTTACAAAAAAGCGCTGTAAAAGGTACCCCAAATATATGAAATATGGGTAAGCCTTTTACAGCGCTTTTGTGTAACAAGCGCTGTAAAAGGTGCATAATAAGCGCGCGTTATAAAAGGTGCCTTTAAGAGCGCTTTTTTAACAGCGCTGTTGTATCTTTTACAGCGCTCGAATCCACAGCGTTTTTTTTTTTTGAAAAAGCGCTGTAGAAGGCTTAAAAAAACACTGTAAAAGGCAATTTTTGGCGTAGTGATAAATCATGCTAATGGACCCACAAATAACGGCACAAAGCTTAATACAGGTTATTATTCATTTCACATGACTTAAATACAATTCATAACGAAATTGGAGAGACGTTTTGATATATAGTGGTCCAGGTTCAAATTAAAAATACCCCTCTTTTTTGTATTGTTTGTATTTAGTGTGTGAATTTTACATAATTTCAAAAAAATACAATGTTTGTATTTTTTTTTAAATATCAAATATATATATATATATATATATATATATATATATATATAATTTTCTAAATTATACTTTAATCTCACATATTAATTAATTAATTCATTTATTTGTCTCATATTGAATATCATTTTAGTTTATTTCACATAAACTAAGAAGAAATGAAAGTAAATGAAATAAGGTAACAATTTTATAAAATCATTCATATTAACAATTGAGTGTTAAAATGATGTTCTCTATATAGTTTTCATCTCGAATAAAACACATGGACACTTAATTAAAAAAAAGCTTCAAAAGATGTATTTTCATGTTACTATTCTCAAGACCAACTTGTTTTCCACATCATCAATTGAAAAGACGTGTCAAATGGTACTACACATTAAAAGGAGTATGAAATAAGATGTATACATAGTTTTTATTTAACAACAAAACAATACTTAAGCAAAAAAATAACATTTAAGTAATTCACTTATCTTATTTGTTTCTCAAGCACGAAATACTTTGATATAAGACACATCAAAAAGAGGCACAAAATTAGGTGTATATTTACTATTCATGTGGCTAACATCAATTTAGCCACACAAAAATAAGACATTTTTTTTTTTATCATTTTCACTTAAAGTGGTGATTTTTTTTCTAGATTTATGCCACAGTAAGTGGAAATGTTTTGGCATATGACCCACATTTTACACTGTTTTACTTTTTATGCATTATTTTATTTTTCTTTGTTGATAACAATTGATATTAAAAAACCATTTTGAATTCCCACAAACGTGAATCATGTTAATTAGGGATGAGAATAGGTTAGGTTGTTCGTCAGGGGTCTATGGTGTGGCCTATTTATGGTTTGGTCTTGTCTGGCCTGACCTCTTTAATAAAAATGTTAGGCTCAGTATGTTTTTAAAGCCTATTTATGTAAATAGATCAGGTTTAAACTTATAAAAAAATATATTAGGCCGACATATATATATTTTATTATTTATTCCATTCTCCATTTTTTTTTTCTCTAATTTACATTGCACTCACTTTAACAAACAGGTATGTAAGCAACATTTTTTTTTATATAAAAACAAATACTATTTATTTGATACCTTTATATTTTATAAAAAATCAATATTATTTATTTGTTATCTTTATATATATTATTAGTATATAAACTTGGAAACCCTAATTGTTTGTTATTAATGAATATGAGTTTGTTTGAGATGATTTGTTTAGAGGTAATATTCCGAGTTGTTTGAGAGATAATAATGGGTGCGTTGGTTTCAATAAAAATTTTATTCTTTTAAACCAAAAATTATTTTTTAGGGTTTAAAAGATGTTTGTTTCATATTTTTTTAAAAATCATTTTGTTAGAAAAATCATTTTTTATTTAATATATACATATGTACATTAGTATTGGTATATGGAGAATTATGTAAATGTAGGTATGGATAATTGTTTATTTGTTACCTTTATAAATATATATATATATATATATATATATATATATATATATATATATATATTAATAAATATGATTTTGTTTGAGACATTACGCCAAAAATTGCATTTTACAGCGCTTTTTTTAAGCCTTCTACAGCGCTTTTGTTGATAAATAAGAGATACAAATTGAAGATTTGATATCATATTTTTGTCATTTATTGGACTTTGAATGTGTTTTGTTGGCTAATATGTGGAACTGTTTATAGATTCATTTTGTTTTATTTGTAATTTTTTAAGGATTTTTTAGAGTTTGTTAATTATGAATTCATTATTATTTTTTGTTTTATAGGAAGTTTGTTGCATTACAAACTTGTTAGTAATTATTTTATTAAATTTGATTATAATTTTATTAGTTTTTCCCGTATGTAAATGTCTAGTTTAGTCTATTTAAAAAAAATATAAAATATAACATTTAAATATTTTAATGTGAATAAGGTTTTTAAATAGGCTTACACACCAGATCATAATAGACCGTAGGCCAGGCTCAAGCCGGAAAAAAAACCTATAATAGGCCGTAGGTCAGGCTTAGGCCTAAAAAATTCATCGTAGGCCAGACTAAGACATTCCAAAGTCTGGTCTGGTCTATTTCCATCCCTACTGTTAATAAATCGATATACCACGATGCAAAGCTACGTAGAGGTTATTATTTCAATTCACAAAATTTAAACTTGAGATCTTACCACTAAAAATCAAATTACCAAATACTTAAACTAATATATGTTGATTATTTTTTCGTTAAACATATCTTGAGACACACAAATTTCCATTTGAGAGAAATAAAATAAATTGTATGCAAACAGTGAAAAATGAATGTTAAAAAATAAATTGCAATTTGTCACAATAAAGTTTATATTGACATGTGATGATAAAATTATGATTTGAATAAATTAATTATAAAACCTATGTTTCATATATTACAATTAAAATAAACAGTCGTTAAACTAACTATTTCTAAACATACTTTTGAAAATATATGTAAATTAAGTAAATATTAACATGTTGAAAATATTTGTGTTGGGTTGTGGAGACAATCAAATATCCCTAATTAAAGCAGCATGAGATGTTACATATTCTATACATATTTTATTTATTGTTTTTTCAATATATCCAAGGAGAGGTGATCTCTCTTGGATTTGAGGTTCTTACACAAGGGGATATATATATAATATGTCATAACTTGTCTTGAAAATGTTTCAAGTTGAATCTGTTTTAAAAGAGTCTTATTCATTGAATCTGTTTTAAAATATGTCATATACAATTATTTAGGAAATTCTCACTCATATTAGGTGATGTAAAATTTGGATATTAATGAATTTATTTATTTTGATCCACTTAGTTAATTAATATTGTGTGTAATAAGTCATCATATATTTTACAAACTAAATACTTTAATGATTTTATTTATCATTGCATTTTATTAACAACTATTATCAAATGAAATAGATTGGACTTAATTATGTTTTTGAGAATCTAAGAAAGTGGAGTATTGATCACCCTCAATGATAAGAAAGTGGAGTAATTTTATATACTTAACCTCTGAAGTTTAAATAATGAAATTTTTTATAATTTTCATTTTTCACTACATAGTTAACTTAATGAGATTAGTTATTTAATAAAATAGCTGTGTGGGAGTTTAGGATGTCACAATTAACATAATATCTACAAGGTTGTATTATTGATCAAAAATTCATACTTTGTTTCCAAAGCTCAAATGGGGTTGTTTGACATGTTATCAAAGAAGGGTTCCTATTTGATAGAGAGGAATTTCCAATTCGAAGAAAAAAAGGCTTACCGAGTTAATTAAGAGGTTATGTTGTGGCTCCAATATGGTTCACCTTCTATGTAAGGAATGCTTGTATACTAAGGCTTGTTAGATTTCAACATTTTTTTAATGATATGTTTTAGGCTTGAATCGTGAATCATCGTTAGATTGGATATTTTAAGTTAGATTTGTTGACTTTGCATAACACGATAATCAATTAATTTAAAGACTTATTTGATTAGCTTAAACATTTAATCGATTAAGTTGACATAAATTCACATTAATCGATTAAACAAACTTGCATAGTTGACTAGCAATATAAAATACAAAATAGGATTGAAGCGTAAGAGCATCTCCAACGGGAGGTAAAATGAGTTCGTCCGCCAGCGTGTAATTACTTAACTTCTAGTTTTTTGTGGGTTCACCGTTGGAGTTGTGCCAAGGTGTCATCACGGTACTGTCTGGAAAAAACGGTGCTTCATAGCAGTTAAGTTTTATTAATTTATTAATAATAATAAATTTATCATTTTTTATTAATTTATAGCGGTTAACTTCTTTTTAATTTATTAAATAATAATAATTTTGTAACCATTACCTTTTTTTAGTTAATATACCACCGTTAGCCTTTTTTTTTCCTTTAATTACGATTGTTAGCTAATTAATAGGAATAATTTGTTACTCATACTTTTTCTTCACAATTTTATTTTAATTTAAAATTTTTATTTTAATTTTAAATTAAAATAATGTATAATAATATTAATTAGAATATTTAAATTAATATTTTAAGTTATAATAAAATTAAATATAAATAAAATATTAATGTATAAATAAAAGTTATGATATATACTATGGTTTTTTAAAAGTTAAACCGTACGTAAGGAATGAATCGATTGAGGGTGATGTGGCATAGTAAAACCTATTTAAATGGAGTTCACCGTTGGAGTAAAAAAGGAACGAGTTCCTTCAAGATGATGTGGCACAGTGGACCCCATCTAAAGAACCCATCTTGAGTTCACCGTTGTAGATGCTCTAACATGTATTTTGTAAAACTCTTATGTAGTTAATGAAATTTTTTATAAATTAGGATTTCTTTGTATGATAAGGTGTTACATAAGACATATTAAAAGGAGTTAAATATAATTTTCTTTATTTAAAATCTTACTTCTATATCATTGCGTAATAGGCTCCATAAGATGTTAAACTATCATCCATAAAAAGTATGTGGGAGATTTCTAAAGCACTCTAAGTAATCTTGACCTTATGGATGAAATTCTTATCTTTGACTTGAATTAACCAACCTTAGGGAGTTTCAACATAAATGATAAAAAGATAAGGGGTCTCATTGTCTTAGACCCCTTCAAATTTTAAAATATCTAGAAGGGTTCTCATTTATTTGAATGAATGGAAAAAGAAATAGAAGTGTCACATGTCATAATATTAATTAGATCAATAGGAAATCCAATAGGAATAAAAGTTTTATATAGAAATTCTCACTCAATTTTTTCATAAGTTTTAGCCATATTGGTTTTGAACCCAACAATACAATTCTTATCCTTACAATTATACTTCATATGATGGAAAAACTCATAAGCTATAAGAGAATTGTTAGAAATGAGACGACCAAACACAAGCTCTTTATATAAAATTCAATTATGTTAGAAATAACTAACTTAATTATATCAGCAATGGTTGTGGTAACAATTTTCAGCATACCATTACACAAAGAAATCAATTTTAATCATTAAGATGTTTAAGTTTAGGAGTGAGATAAATTAAGGTGTTATTGAAATTAGTAGAGTCATCATTATGATTAAGAATGTTTAGGGAAAAAGTGTAAGGTGAGAAACCCAAGAAATAGGGAGGGTTTCAATTGTGTTTAATGTTTAAAATCTTTTTTGCATCGTTAAACTAAAGTAAAAAAAAGCAGAGCAGGTTAATAAAAACAGAGTAGAAAGACGCAACCAATTTTTCTTGGTTTACCAATAGGACGACGATTATATCTAGTCCCTTTAACTTAAAGGATTTAATATACCAAATCACCACTGATCAAACTTACACTTGAACACCTACTGGTCATGATGTTTGTGTTCAATCTTCTCTACCTCCAGCTTAGTACTGTCAAGTTTTTTAGGCAAAGTAGCCTATACTGGGCTAGGTTACAAGTTCAATCAAGTCTTCACAACCTTCTAACTTAGTATTATTAAGTTGTTAAGGAATGCAACCATTACCGATCTTGGTTACAAAGGGATTTCGTTTTTTTTTTTTTGTTTTTTGAAAAACTCTCTCAATAGAGCGTTTACAAAGTAATCTCATAATTTCTTTCTCAACAGTTAGATAAAACGAATGATCAAGAGTCGATTGTGTTTTCCTGTTATTGTTGTGTATTCTTTATTCTATGTCTTCTTCAAGTGAGGACGCACATTCATTTAACATCTTTAGAATTTTTAGTCTTGGTCCTAATTGCATACATGTACAATCAACATGTATATCATGAAGTATCTAAAACATATCTTTGTAATTTCGTATAAAATCATTCAGCAATTCAAAGTGAATTTCGATAAATAATTGTGTACCTTGGTATGAAGACAAAGGAATCATATGACACATTAATCAGAGCATGTCTCATAGACCATCAAATACAATAGATTCATGGTGATTATTAGAGGATGTACAAAGCTTTATCTTTTTTAGAGCAATGACTATCATCAAATCATTGACTTTCATTAGAGCGATGGCTTTTATCAAACGATACATTATATAAATCATAGTCAGACGATCAGGTACTTTATGTGATTATCAAAAGCATAGACAATCACTTGTCTGTCAAGCTTATCAAAGGAAGAAGAACAAACACATGTTACATTCATTAAAGGCAATTGAAAGAAAACATATTTGCATTTATCAAAAGAAGTCGAGACAAAACTTAATTGCATTCATAAAAGGAAATTGAGATATAACATATCTTTATTCATCAGAGGCAACTAAGCCAAAACATTGTTTGCATCACCAGAGGCAACTGAGCTAGAGCATAGCTTGTGTTTCCAAAGGCAAGTGAGGTAGAACATTAATTGTGTTTCCAGAGGCAACCAAAACAGAGCGTTACTTGCATCAACAAAGTCAACTAAAGTACAACATTTCTTGCACCATCAGAGCAGCTAGAGACGCGTGCACCAGAATTTGAAATACATAATTGAGCGAAGTCTTGGTGTTCCTTTGTCTTACTCCAATCTTTTTGAACCAAGTTGGTTTGAAGAACTCTGACCCTACTTGTTTTGATGATAACCAAATTAGTTTGTGAGAAAAAGTTAAAGCACTAATGTTTTGATTAAGTGAACTTTGTAGGATCTTATGTTATATCCTCTAGTGATTGGACCAAGACAATTGATAGTGGGAATGTGTAGACGGTGGTACTTATCTCCCAGGTCCTAGGTTCGATTCCTACGGAAGGCAAAAACTCGCTATTTCCTATGGAGAGGAAATGGGGGGCGAGAAGGTCGTGAGTAATAGTGCCGATAGCAGTAAGGGTCGGGTTTTTTTTGTAACATCTTGACCCTTACCCTTATGTGGCTCAATTAGTAGTGAGAATGAGATGAGGCAGTACTTATCCCCAAGGTATTGGGTTCGACTCTCATAGAAGACAAAAACTCGTTATTTCCTATGGAGAGGCAAAGGGGGTGAGAAGGTCGTGAGTAGTAGTGTCGATAAAGGTAAGGGTCGGGCTGTTATAGTGATGCACGCAATGTTCTGTCTCAGTTGTCTTTGATGAATGCAAATATGTTATATTTCAGTTGCATTTGAGGAATGCAACTATGCTATGATTCATCTACCTATGACGACTACAATTTGCATCTAATCATCTATCTCTGATGAATGGAACATGCATCTATTTGTCTGCTTTTGATGAATGCAAGAAACGTCTGTTCCTTTACCTCTGATACGCTTGACAAACAAGTGATTGCCTCTACCTCTGATAATCACGTCAAACATCTGACTGTCTAACTCTAATTTATGATGTATCTTGTGATAAAATACAACGCTTTGATGAAAGAAAATCAATGCTCTAATAAAATTTAATGATATAATAAAAGACAATGCTTTGAATAAGACAAAGCTTTGCACATCCTCTAATAATCACATTAAATTTGTTTTGTCTGGTGGTCTATGATATATGTTCTTATTAACGTATCCTTTATTTCGTCTATCGTCATACCAAGATACGACGAATACTTTATCAGGATTCATGTTAAAATGTTGAAAGATTTGATACGAAATTAAAGAGATGCATTTTGGAAACTTCATAATATACATGTTGATTTTGTGTAGTCAAGACTAAAGCCAAAACCTTAAAGATGCCTAAAAATGGACGTGCTTCCTCACTTGAAGAATAAACAAAACACATAATACAAAACTACAAGAGGCAAACACAACTGACTTTTGATCATACATTTTATCTAAGTGTTGAGAAAGAAAGTCTAAAAGTATTACTTTGACAACATGCTATTGAGAGAGCTTTTTCAGAAAAACCTATACCCATCTCTCTGTAACAAAGCCCAATAGTGATTGTCATCCTAAACAGCTTGATGGTACCAAGATAGGAGGTTGAGAAGACTTGATTGAACTCGTAACCTATCTCGGTAGTGGTTGTCTTGTCTTAATAGCTTGGCGATACTAAGCTAGAGATTGAGGTGTTCAAGTGTGACTAGTAGGTGTTCAAGTGTAAGTTTGATTCAATGGTGAATTAGTGGATTAAATCCATCAGGCTGAACAAACTGAACGTAGCTATTGTGTTGACGGTGAACTATGATAAATCAATTGTGTCTTTTTGCTATGGTTTTATTTATCTTCTTTGTTTTCTTTACTTTAGTTTAGCCACATAAAAAGTTTTGAAATGATAAACACAATTCAACCTCTCTCCCCCGTTGTATTTCTCGTTCTACATAATCACTAGAGAATATAACATAAGATTCTACAAATAATTATAGTGATTTATAGTATATGAATTTTCAAAATGAGAATAAAGAATTAAATTAATAAAAATAAATAAATCTAAAATATGAGTTTATTGATTTTTGTGGTAATAGGTGTCAAAACATAATTTTCAATAGAGAAATAGTGAAAAAATTGTGTCAAAATGTTTGAAAAACATAATCACTTGTAATATATTCATTCTCGTTTCTTGTATTTTATATACTATATTAAAAAATATCAAAAAAAAATTTAAATGATAATGCTTTATCTCTATTAGAAAATGCTAATCTTATATTTGAAAAACATAGTATTATATTGATAAAATATATCTTTATCTTCTTACTAGTTTGACAAACATAGTATCATATTGGTAAAAGATATCTTTATCTTGTGACTAGTGGTATTTAGTACCTCTCTATTTTTAGAAATGTGACTTTTTCACATGTTTTATCGGCTTTGATAAAAATATTTGTTATGTTACTTTTTAAAATAACTTCCTAACTCTCGTATCTATGATCAAGAAAACCTATACTCAATATTA
>JBBPBR010000007.1:17233386-17246572 GCA_037974775.1 Cicer pinnatifidum | reverse complement strand
AGATATATAATAGTGTTAAGAAATGATTTATCATATTTTATTCATCAAACACTAAACAAGCACATAATATGATAGTCATATCCTATATATTATTTATGTCATCTTGTCTATCAATTGGACTCATGTTATTTGAACCAAGATAATTCCGAAAAAATTGCCATAATTTATTGGTGTTGTAACTCAATTTTATCCAACTAATAAAAAAATATCTAAAAGAAGAGTTATAATTTTGCAAGTGTTGGTTATCGATTAAAATTTGAGATTTGAAATAAAATAAAAAATGGAATTTTGTTTTAACGAATTAGTTCACTTGTAGCCATGGGCAATTACAAGTCTAATTAGTTTTATAGTAACATATTTTAATTAAAAAAATCATGTTAATAAAAGAATATGTAAAAAAAAATAAGTGAAGGTTTGAGAGAAAGAATACCTATGAAATAAAAAACTTTGTACATAAACAAAATTAAGAAAAAGGGAAAAAAAACCTGTCAAAGAACCTCAAGGCTTCTCTTCACTCTCGTGACATTGTCTTCTTATCAGATATTCTCACATCCTAAACTCCAAAATAATATGTAACAATATATACAAGAATATTTAACTTTAATTCGCAACGGATAAAAAAATATGTTTTCAAGAAAATAAAACTTTTATAACTAATTTATGATATCAAATTTTTCAAAATTGAGAAGGAACACTTTAAACTTTTTACTCTTATAAAACAATACAATCTCCATAAATTTGAATTAATTAGAATTTCAAAAGTTTACTAGTACTTATAGGGTTTTCAAACAAAAAGTTTTTTCTAATTAAATAAATAAAATACAACTTTATATGACTTTCATTCTCGGTATCACCTATCAGAGCAAAATTTCTTTTAAAATTGAACTTTAAGACTCAGTAACTTGTAATAACTGCGATTTCGCATACGCAAAGCCAAGTCAATCAAACACAAACAATGAAGTATGTGAATTTTGAAATCATGTTGATAGTATATGTTAATAAATTTTGATGTTAAAATTTTGATACCTCTAAGTCACTTAGGAATTTCTCACCCGAATACCTACAAGGTCTAACAATCTTGCCATAAGGCTCAAGAGCAGACCGCCACAATCAAACTCATTAAGTTGTAGTTCCCCAGAATTACTAGGCTTGTCAGACCCCACCTATATGATGACAAAATAATATCCAGTTCAAAAATTCAATTATTAGTCTAGACTACTCCATTAAGAGCATCATCTTTAACACAAGTTGGAATCATCACTATTTCATCAATTATGGGTATTTCAATATTTTCATCACAATTTTATAACACTATTAATCATATATAATCATATATAATCATGATCATCATATAAATTCATCACAGATTTATAACATCACTATCGTTAATAAAAAATCATCATTATCATCACATAAACATATATCATACAATGCATTTATCTTTTATTCGACATTATCACAATCCTCATATTTCTACATTAATTAATTTATCTCTCAAAGCACTATTGTCATACGTAGCAAAACCCGAATAAATCGTTGAGAAATACAGTTTTCTCGTTCATCTCGCAATATATTATTCTCATGAATTCAAACATTGTCCCATCCCTTACCTTATTGCAACACTTTCACACATGAATACAATTCTACTAGCAAACAACCTTTGTCCTTTGACTCTTTGCCATTCAATAGATATAACTCGACATTTTATGGGTGAACGTCAAAATAAATTATTAGAAGACACTTTAAAACCTAAATTTTGAAATTCGGCCAAGGAAACTTATCATAAATCAGAAAACCAATCAGTGGATAATATAGCCGCTTTTTACACGATCGTTTTGGCATTGGTTTTACTCAAATCTGATTTACGGTGAAGAAGAACGGTGCAACATAAAGAATTTATTAAACGAAGAAGTCATGTATTTTAGAGGGAAATTGAGAAGGTTAAAAATATCAGAAAGTGGGTTTAATTGACTAATTAAACGAATAAAACAACATACTGAAATTTGAACGAAATCGGAGAATCTTTTATGAATACTGATAATTACCAATATCATTTTTTTTTTATCTTTTTTCTCTCAAAGTGCAACACCTCTTCCTCTCTTCTACTAGAGCGCTACTTACTTATGTTAGGTTATATTTGACCCTTTATATATATATATATTAACCTACTCATTTAACTTTATTTTTTTATTATAATAATTTTTTATGATATTCTTTTTTTACAAGACCCAACTAATTACACACTTATTTTAACTTATTTATTTGTCACTAAAATAATATTTTCAAAAAAAAAAAATCAAATTAAAAGATTATTAAATTATGAGAATAGTTAAAATAACAAGTATCCCAATTGTGATAATTTTCGTTGTGTAAGATAGGTTTTTACCACAACAGCTTCCCAATTGTTCTTCTCTTACTAATGTTTCATTATTGAAACACCTTCGTATCCCACCGTAACATTTTCAATCAAAACAATGCACATCATGAAATTATGTTTATCAAACATTCCTTGTTATCAATCCAATTTCTAATTAATTGACTAATTTTAACATAATTAATTAAAAATAATACATAAATGTTAGTTCCTGGTGAGAGGAAATCCCCGGTTAGAGGAAAGTTTCCGTTTGAGGGAAGTCTCAATCATAGGAAGTTTAAGACAAGGGGAAGTCTCAATCATAGGGAATCACAGTTGAAGGGAATTTCAATTGGAGAAAATTCTAGTTGGAATCGAATTGAGATGTTCAGAGGGAAGTTTCAAACATAATCAACATAGAATGTTCGGAGGAAGTTCTAGATAGAACTAACATAGAATATTTAGAGAAAGTTCCAGACGTAATCAACATAAAATGTTCAGAGAAAGTTTCGGACAAAATTAACATAGAGTATTCAGATGAAGTTTTAGACAAAAATAACATAGAATGTTCAGAGACCAGATACAATAACTAACTCCTAAGAGTCCATAAATATTCAACACTCAATCATTGAATTCAATTAAAATTTCTTATTTAAAAATTTAAAAATAATCTAAATTATAGATTATTATTATTATTATTATTATTATTATTATTATTATTATTATTATTATTTTATTTGTTGTCATGTTTTTATAATTTTGTTATAAATGCAAATCATAGTAATTTTTAAGAGTGTTAGTGTTAATGATTGAATATTAAAAATAAATAAATTAATAAAATATCTATATTAATTATGATGAATTGTAAATAGTACTATGATCATGAAGTTCACTGTGTATGTGTAAGACCTTTAATTTTAAATTCGAATTTATGTATTTTGAGAATTTTGTACTGAATTTCTGAGGCTTTTTAGCCAATTTTATGACATTTTGTCAGTTAAATGCTAAAAATATCTTTTTAGAGACCCGATTAAAATTATTCATCGATGAATAATTTTATTTAATTACGGTGAATCTTTTGTCGAAGAAATTTTTTTTCTGAGATGCCACATTTTTCAAAAAAATTCATCTGTCGATTGAATTACGGCGATAGTAGATATTTTTTTTGAAAAAATAATTTGTGATGTGATGTAAGATGACATGCGTAATGATGATTTTTATAAAAATATCTAGATATTTATAAATATCTAGATATTTGTTTAGATATTTATTATTATTATTATTATTATAATATATAATATTAGTATAACTTAATAAATATATATATATACAACCAAGAGAAAGCAAAACAGAAAGCCATTCTCGCCTGGTTCCTTTATTTCTTTCCTTCCCTGTTTTAAGAAAACACCACACCAAGTGTTAGTGTTTTTCAAAAAACTCAAAAACAAAACCTTCATTTTTCTCTTAGATCTAAACTTCGTTTCGAGAAATAACAGAAGAGAAAGTTACTCATTGCCACGCTGCAGTGCTAGTGAGCTAGTTTTCGACGCGACGTCACAAACTTACCGTAATCGCGTGTTAGAGCTATCGTTAAGGTAAGGACTCCTTCCAAACTTTTAGTTTGCATTTAGGACATTATTTGTGATTTTGTGGAAAAGAAATTTGATGTATTTGAGGTGTGATTTTGTGAAAAATGAATTTAATGTGATTATGTGTGATTTAGTGGAATTTAAATTTGAGGTGGTTTGTGGTGATCCATATTTAATGTGATTTATATGTTCATAATTATTATTATGAATTTTTGAGATGTGATATATTTGTGGATTTTGTAGAAAATGAATTGATGAAATTTGGTGGTTTATGTGTAAAAATGTAGAGTTTTGAAGTTGGGTGAGTTATGTTGAAATTGTTGATTATGTTGATTATTAGTTATGTTGATTATTGTTAGTGTGAATTGACGGTAATTAAATTTGATGTGTTTGAGTTACATAATGAGTTATTTTCAAATAAATGAGTTTGAACTGAAGTTGAAATTTTACGAAAAATTTAGAGTTGTTAAAGTTGTGAAAAAGTTCAAATTTTAACTAAGTTAAAGAGTTTGAGTAAAAAGATAAATGGAAATTAACAATGGTTAGAGTTTAAAATGTTACTCTTTTAATTACTCTTTGACGGAGTTTAACAAGAAAAAAAAAAGTTTAGAGTATTTTATTAACTCAAAAATTTCGGTGCTTTAATAGTCGAGTATGTGTATGTGAAATTTGGACAATATTTGTTTTATTTAGTTTTAAGTAAATAATATAGATTATTTGGTTTTAAAAGTTTGATGTGTCAAAAAGATTTAATTTTGGGAATTTCGTTGTTGTTGGATTAATTTTATTCTTAACAAATTGTTATAAATATTTATGTTTATGTAGTTAGCTCTTTGAGTCTCGAAAAGGAATCGAGACCGTTGGCACCGAGTTAGCGGTGGGGAGAACTCTGATATACTAATGTTGTTGTGGTGATTTATGGTTGAAAATTTTGGAGATTAAATATAGTGATTTATGGTTGAAATTTGTGGAGATTAAATTTGGTGATTAATGTTTGAAAATTTTGGAGATTAATATGGGTGATTTATGTTGAATTTGGGGAGAATTAAATTTAATTTGATTATGTGTTCATAATTGATATTATGAATGTTTGATGTGTGTTTGAGGTGTGGGTTGTGGTGATTTACGGTTGGTGTGATTTATGTGTTCATAACGATTATTATGACTTTTTTTGGAGATGTGATTTATGTGTGGTTGTGGAAATTTTAATTGGTGTGAATAAATATGTTTGAGTATGCTATGTGTTGTGTTTGAAAAATCATTAGTGTTAAATGAGTATTAAAAATGGGGAATCTTTTAATAGCTGTATTTACTTAATGATTGTGGTGAAAAGAGTCAGAGTATGCTCATGCATTTCATAGTACATGGTGACCACGATGGGGCCATGGTGATAGTGGTGACCGTGATGGGCCACGGGATGATGCCATGTGAATTGTTGGTTCATCTTATCTTTGCGGGGATTGTCGCGTCGTGCTGATCTGTGAGAGATTGCACTCTAGAATGTGCTGATTTGTGAGCGATTGCACTCTAGAAAATTGTGCTGGTCTGTGAGCGACTGCACTCTTGTATGGCGTGCTGGTCTGTTAGAGACTGCACGCTAGTAAATCGTGCTGATCCGTGAGAGATTGCACCTCGATAATTAGTAATGGTCTGTGAGAGGCTGTACAATTATGATTTACTCCCCTCGAGGAGGGTTTTGGTTTGGAATTCTGGAATCATGCATTTTGACATATACGCATTGCATTAGGGTGCTTGGCACGCGAGTCATGTTTGTTATACTATGACGATTGTATATACATATTCGGTTGTTGTTTTGATTTGCCGTAATTGCTTTGAGGTGTGAAGTTTGGTTGATTAAGTTTTGATGTAATTATATGTTCATAATTGATTTAATGAATATTCGATGTGTAATTGAGGTGTGAATTTGTAGAAATTAATTTGGTGTTAATTATGTGTTCATAATTGATAATATTAATGTTTGAAGTGTTGATTGATTCAGAGCTATTTTAGAATTGAAAACCTGCATTTTCTCAATTGTATTCGGCTACGACAATGCAGTTCGTCAAAACTTCATTTTTCAACATTGTTTATGCATTTTTGGACATATGAAAACCCTTTCGAGGAGTATGCTAAGACGAAAGGTTCTTTTGAGCATTTGAAAATATAACAATTTTGCTATGTGATATTTGTTAATTTCGGTTGGTGACCTTTACAATTATTGTGGAAATCTGGGCTTTGCCCTCAGATGAGAAACAGGATCATCCTACCGGTTAGTACCCTGGAGATGGGAAAGTAGTTAGTCATACCTGACCGAAGCTGTGTCAGGAGGATCTTGCGGGGCGCGTGGAGATCACCCGGGTTGTGTAGTTTTGTAGCATGATCAGATTAGGTGGTTGTATAAGGACTAGATGTCTTTCTCATGGGATTGTATTTATTTCATTTTGGAAGATTGTATCTATGCTTAAACTGTCTGATGACTTTTTCTTTTAATGGGTCCATGTTCTACATTTTGATGTGAAGTGGGGAAAATAGAGATTCTTGGGGCAGTGCTTTTATGCAGGTGTCTGCCGAGAATACTCCAAGGGTATGAGATATGTCTGATAGGTCTCATAGCCCTGTTGTATTTTTCTATCTAAATACTTTGGATTTTGTTTCAAAAAACTATTTCCGCTGTTTGTAAATATTGTTGACTTTTGTCGTTGTGTTACAACTTAAATATTTATCCAAAAGTATTTCTTGGTTGTTTCTTTGTTTTAAAAAAAAAAAAATATACTCGTGCTGTTAAAAATTGGGGTGTTACAGCATGAAACATATAAGTCACGTTATGTTTAAAACAAACAATCTAATTGGATGGTAGTGTTTATAGGTGATTAGTTGCATAATGGATGACATTACTAGCAACGATTCATGTTCTAATTAGCACACTGAAGCGATCTGTTATGATGAGAAACAAAGTGTCTAATATGTGGAACCGCCATCGAACTAGCGATAACGATTAATAGTGAATAATATAGAGCATAGCAAAGATATTTATCAAAGATGGTTTATATTTTGAATAATGTTTTTTAATAAAAATATATTTTATTGAAAACCTAAAACTTAATTTTATTAAAATTGAAATTTTATGAACTGAAATAATAGATTATGAATTAATTTATTTACTATATTTTTTTGTTGAATTACCGTTTATTTTTTTATTTTTATTTGTAATGAATGTTTGAATATGTATTATTTAAAAGATTATTTTATTATGTGTTTTTGAATGATTGTTGTTATTATATATATATTCAAATGAAATATTATATTATAAATATGATTTTATGAAGATGATTAAAAAAAAAAAAGAATTATTTTTATTGAATGTGTTTAAGATGAGCTTATGCTCCATATGGATGGGTGTTGTACCCCACCGTTATTTACTCAGATGAACTATGTGGTCTATATAAATGGGTCTTGTACTTTATATATAGATGAATTTTAAACTCCATATAAGATAAATTTTAAACTACACACGAATAAGTCTTGTACTCAACACTAGATGACCTGGTGCTTCACATGATGAGATATTACTCACTTCGCCGAAGTAGTATATCTCCATATAACAACTAGACGTCATCGAATTAATTTATTTATTTTCTACATAATAAATGTGTTATAACACCCCAAATTCTTATTGTTTGGAAAAACAACATAAGTTCAAAAGAATCAAGACACAATCACAACACAAGAATATAACGTGGAAACTCCAAAACCGGAGAAAAACCACGGCCGCTGCCTAAACCGGCAACCAGAGAATTAACACTATGTGAAAATTGTTACAACACATAGACTTCTCTCAGAGAATTAACACTATGTGAAAATTGTTACAACACATAGACTTCTCTCACCCACACCCAACACCCCAGTACAACCACACTCTTACAAAGCAAATATTTAAACTAAGTCAGATACAAGCTTAAAGTGCTACATACTGACTGGTGCTGGTGCATTTGAAAACAAAGGACTAAAACTCAATATATAGCCTTGGTCTTCTCCTTATTCTCCCACACTAAGCGATGTGGGACTTGCAATCAACCCCAACAATCTCCACCTTGATTGTAAGAGTTACACCGCTTTCATTGTCTTACCGACAATCATACTCCACCATAAAGAGTACACTTCACTTGGAACTAAACCATCCCAAGAATTTTCTCCACTTGGAACTAAACCATTCCAAGAATTTTCTCCACTTGGAACTAAACCATTCCAAGAATTTTCTCCACTTGGAACTAAACCATTCCAAGAATTTTCTCATGTCGAAACCTTGCTGAAATTTATGGTGCAACTCCCATGTTGGCTTCCAGGAAGTTCTTCAGCCATCGACACATCACCACACACCTTGCATCAATGCCAACCAATGCCCGTGTGCTGTTCTGAATCCGCTAGCAATAACATGTCATTTTTCATGGTAAAGCGGAAATACCATAAGGACACCATCATCTCCCAAAACAAGGGAGACCTTGCCAGCACTTGTCTCAGAGTCTTTGCCAGATACTGCTCCACCTGGACAATTTCTCTTCACATGCCTTGTGTAATCCTAATTGTATAAGCACATCCTTGACTTGTACTTTCCACAAGCCAAAGTTGATTCTTCCATCAAACTTCTCTATGTCAAACTTCATAACGCTTGAATAAGACATAGCAGCTGCACGCAGACTGTAAACTGTGCACCAGGTAAGTTCCCAGGAAAGAGAGGTGGGTCACAACAGACACGCTTAAATACCAAGTCTTTCCTTAGCCAGAACCACCCTAAACAGCACTTTCACAGTATCACCTTTCCCCTAACAATACCAAGGATAATTCTTTTATGATGTGGAAGATCAGACAAAGCTGCAACCACAGAGCATACTAAGAAAAATTATCCCACCGAACCTCCGAACCTGGCTCTTGATACCAGTTGTTGGGAAAAAAACAGCATAAGTTCAAAAGAATCAAGACACAATCACAACACAAGAATATAACGTGGAAACTCCAAAACCGGAGAAAAACCACGGCCGCTGCCTAAACCGGCAACCAGAGAATTAACACTATGTGAAAATTGTTACAACACATAGACTTCTCTCAGAGAATTAACACTATGTGAAAATTGTTACAACACATAGACTTCTCTCACCCACACCCAACACCCCAGTACAACCACACTCTTACAAAGCAAATATTTAAACTAAGTCAGATACAAGCTTAAAGTGCTACATACTGACTGGTGCTGGTGCATTTGAAAACAAAGGACTAAAACTCAATATATAGGCTTGGTCTTCTCCTTATTCTCCCACACTAAGCGATGTGGGACTTGCAATCAACCCCAACAATCTCCACCTTGATTGTAAGAGTTACACCGCTTTCATTGTCTTACCGACAATCATACTCCACCATAAAGAGTACACTTCACTTGGAACTAAACCATCCCAAGAATTTTCTCCACTTGGAACTAAACCATTCCAAGAATTTTCTCCACTTGGAACTAAACCATTCCAAGAATTTTCTCCACTTGGAACTAAACCATTCCAAGAATTTTCTCATGTCGAAACCTTGCTGAAATTTATGGTGCAACTCCCATGTTGGCTTCCAGGAAGTTCTTCAGCCATCGACACATCACCACACACCTTGCATCAATGCCAACCAATGCCCGTGTGCTGTTCTGAATCCGCTAGCAATAACATGTCATTTTTCATGGTAAAGCGGAAATACCATAAGGACACCATCATCTCCCAAAACAAGGGAGACCTTGCCAGCACTTGTCTCAGAGTCTTTGCCAGATACTGCTCCACCTGGACAATTTCTCTTCACATGCCTTGTGTAATCCTGATTGTATAAGCACATCCTTGACTTGTACTTTCCACAAGCCAAAGTTGATTCTTCCATCAAACTTCTCTATGTCAAACTTCATAACGCTTGAATAAGACATAGCAGCTGCACGCAGACTGTAAACTGTGCACAAGGTAAGTTCCCAGGAAAGAGAGGTGGGTCACAACAGACACGCTTAAATACCAAGTCTTTCCTTAGCCAGAACCACCCTAAACAGCACTTTCACAGTATCACCTTTCCCCTAACAATACCAAGGATAATTCTTTTATGATGTGGAAGATCAGACAAAGCTGCAACCACAGAGCATACTAAGAAAAATTATCCCACCGAACCTCCGAACCTGGCTCTTGATACCAGTTGTTGGGAAAAAAACAGCATAAGTTCAAAAGAATCAAGACACAATCACAACACAAGAATATAACGTGGAAACTCCAAAACCGGAGAAAAACCACGGCCGCTGCCTAAACCGGCAACCAGAGAATTAACACTGTGTGAAAATTGTTACAACACATAGACTTCTCTCAGAGAATTAACACTATGTGAAAATTGTTACAACACATAGACTTCTCTCACCCACACCCAACACCCCAGTACAACCACACTCTTACAAAGCAAATATTTAAACTAAGTCAGATACAAGCTTAAAGTGCTACATACTGACTGGTGCTGGTGCATTTGAAAACAAAGGACTAAAACTCAATATATAGCCTTGGTCTTCTCCTTATTCTCCCACACTAAGCAATGTGGGACTTGCAATCAACCCCAACACTTATTAGTATATTTTAATGATATAATGATACACAACTATTATCAATGTGTTTAACATGTGCTTGATTTCTTTCGCGGTTACCTTATGTGCTTGGCTTAGTAATATATTTAAATTATTAATATTGAATTTTGTTTTATTTTAAAAATTATATTTATATAAAAAATTAATAAAACAAGAAACAAACTTGAATACTGTTGCACTAGTCTTTTAAATTTAGTGTTAAATGAGTGAGCTTATAATTGTAATAATAATAATAATAATAATAATAATAATAATAATAATAATAATAATAATAATAATAATAATAATAATAATAATAATAATAATAATAATAATAAAACCTATATATATATATATATATATATATATATATATATATATATATATATTAAAAGTGCATAAAAAAAAAGGATTAGCCACTGCTCTTTGCCTTCAGCCGTGTTCTTATCACTCATGAGTTTTCAATTAGGAAATCTTGTGGTCAATTCCTAGTTTTACAAATGCTATGTAGTCAAATGTTTGTGACATTTTTTCTTTCTTTTCATAAAATGTTGTATTTCATGTCATTGTTTTTGCTCTTATACCTTTTGTATTCTCCATAGCTCTTAACGTGGGACGAACGAAAATGCCATAATTTTTAGAGATTCATCCGGGGCTTACTACGTACGGTCGAATTTTATTGAGTAATAGTAAAATTTAATACCATATGAATGATAATAGTAATAACTAAATAAAATTTAGAAACATATAGAATTATTGTGAATTAATTTATATCAAGATTGCATGTTATTTGATTTTATGAAACTTTATACTAATTGTTATTGTATGAATGATGTGTATTTGAGTGTTATTGTCTACTTAATTGAAATTGTGATATTACTTGCATGCACCACTTGTTGATTTCTTATCATGTGATTGCTAAGATTAGACTGTGCATTATGAGTGGTGTAGACTAAATATTGAGATTTTTTTTTGTGTTCGACCGATATTGACGAATATTGTGAATTCAAACTAAAAATTGATGAGTTGTGATAATCGAATATGTATGAGTAATGTATTGTAGATTTTTGAGTGAAGACTATTTTGTCATCATATAGGGAGGGTCTGACAAAACTAGTGATTCGGGTACAACGAAATGAGCTTGATCGTGGAGGGCTACAGTCAAACTGTAAGGTAAGATTGATTGACCTTAGTTCTGATTTGTACTGATTTGACTATTTTGTCTCCTATTTGTGCTGATTTGACTATTTGTGTGTTCTCCTCGTTTATCTTATACTGTTACGTACTTTCAAAACTCACCCTTTGTAATTTGTGTTTGGTACTTGTGATGGACACTGCAAGCTGGATGCTGCAAGTGATGACTAAAACTCTCAGAGTGTCGAAATAGAATGGATTTAGTTTTTTTAAAAGGATTAATTAATTCTTATTACTTACCATAAGGAATAGTAAATGAGTGGTATACAATATATGTGAATATTATAAATCTCTGACACCAAATTTAATTCCTAATTATCAAAAATTGAATCTTGTGATTTCTAATACTAGTTTTTTTATACAATATATAATTTATGCATAAAAATATTATGTAAACCAATTAAATAAATCTAATTCAAACTACATTTAACAAGATCAAAACAGTTTAAAATATTATGGAGAGTGATACACTACAAAAAAATTATAGGGGTATAGCGACGGCTAAATTTGGCACGTTATGTCAATTCCAGCCGCCACTAAATACCAGAATGGTGTCTTCAATTTGGTCGTAAATTTGAATGCTTCTTCGATAAATAGAGCTGTATGCTCGAAGTTATTGTCAGAACTACCATATTAGACACTTTTAAAACCTTGGTTTTGTTGTTTACAACAATGACACTTTCAACAACAAATGTCTTGATGAAGTAACGGTAAATCATAATGACATGTGCGTTATTTTAACAATCCGTAAATTTACCCTTTAATTATTGCAATATTCGATCAAAAAAATTATTCAATCCTCCAAAACAAAGCCAAAAACTAGGTTTGGGAAATATATGCTATTGCAAGTGTAAATTGTCTAAACAAGTTGAAATTTAAATCCATTCTACGAGGATTGATTATGTTCTACAGTTCAACAATTTCTTAATTTAAATTAGTTTATTTGAATGAACAGAGGAACATAAGTTGTGGAGAAATTAAAAGTAAATTTGTAATCAAATAATAAAATAAAATTGAGAAAATACTTGTCTAAAAGTCAAGTGGGTAAATGATAGTTAAAAATCAAATATAGTTAACAAATATGTTTATATGTGTTATAATATTGCAGCATGTTATAGCATTCACTTGACCAACAAAATGACGTATACGGTGTTCCAATAATTGGCTTCATGATTTTCATTGGACTAACACTATTCCTAGGTTCATGCTTCCAATTCAATCATGCTCCATTTAATATAGTTTGCTTCCCTAGGAACTTAACTATTATTGCTAGCAAATTAGCAATAGAGATTTATATTTAGGGACATAATAAGTATATTCTAAACATAATGGATTTATTGTTCTGAATGAGTTAACTCGTTCTTATTATTAACCACGAGGTATAGGAAATGACTAGTGTACAACAAATATATTCTAAAATTTAAACCTTAATTTTTT
>JBBPBR010000007.1:17204304-17226016 GCA_037974775.1 Cicer pinnatifidum | reverse complement strand
TCATATAAATGATTTTATAAGTAGTTATGAAAGTCAAATTTTATTAATGATCTACCAATTGTAATTGATTGACGATGGATAAGTATTTTACACTAACAATATATAATTTAAATTATTTTTATTTTATTATTGTTATTTTATCTTGTATTAATATTTTATTTTTAAATAATAACTGTATCTTTAAAACAATATATTTTTGTTATTTCATGTATTCGAAATAGAATGGATTTAGTTTTTTTAAAATGATTAATTAATTTTTATTACTTACCATAAGGAATAGTAAATCGGTGGTATACAATATATGTGAATATTATAAATCTCTAACACCAAATTTAATTCCTAATTATCAAAAATTGAATCTTGTGATTCCGAATACTAGTTTTTTTATACAATATATAATTTATGCATAAAAATATCATGTAAACCAAATAAATAAATCTAATTCAAACTACATTTAGCTAGATCAAAACAGTTTTAAATATTAATGGAGAGTGATACACTACAAAAAAAATATAGGGGTATAGCGACGGCTAAATTTGGCACGTACGTTATGTCAATTCCAGCCGCCACTAAATACCAGAATGGTGTCTTCAATTTGGTCGTAAATTTGAATGCTTCTTCGATAAATAGAGCTGTATGCTCGAAGTTATTGTCATAACTACCATATTAGACACTTTTTAAAACCTTGGTTTTGTTGTTTACAACAATGACACTTTCAACAACACATGTCTTGATGAAGTAATGGTAAATCATAATGACATGTGCGTTATTTTAACAATCCGTAAATTTACGCTTTAATTATTGCAATATTCGATCAAATGTAGAAATCTTAACATTAAAAATATAATATTTTAAAATTAATTCCCGTTAAGATATTTTCATATTTAGTCATATTATAAAATATTAAAAACTTTAATCATCAAATATAATATATTTAATTTATTTCATGATAAAGGATAAATTAAGAAAACCTAATGTTTAATCACATTATGACATCAACTATTTAAAAAAAAAGTTTTTATTAACACACACTATGCAATATGTTTTTATATTTAATGGATGATTTCAATTATAATTAGTGTTACTTCTTTGAGAAACAATTATATTTAGAGTTTTAAACACTATGTTGTTATCATGAAGATGTTTTGTAGTATGTGGAGCAAGGAAATCACATCCTAACGATCTACATATCAAACAATTGTTACGTTGTCTAATTTTAGTATTTGTATATAGTTAAAAGAACCAAAATAACAACAAATAGTGCTCAACAAAATAAACTTTTGCATGGAGATGCATATGTGTCGTAAAATTTTAATTAATTATCTATCATAAAACTTTACAAGATTTAAAATAGTTAATTCTTGTCCAAGCAATAAAACTAAAATAGTCACAACAAACTATGGTCGACACAACCAAACTTGTGTTTGTGGATGCGTATAAGTTGGAAAACACAAGTTAAATACTAAGGATACAACTTTACGAGAATTAAAATAGTTAAATCATTTACATTAAACAACCTAAACAATTTACTATATGACGAGGTAAGGCGTTAGTGCCGCTATATATAAAGCTTATCAAACTCATTTGTCCAACACTCATCACCACATATATCAATATTGATTATAAAAAATAAATAACACCATGAAGATCTTTAATCTCTTCTGCATCATCCTCATATTTGGTTTTCTTGGAAATATTGTTTCAAGTGTTGATTCTCTCCCATATGAAGCTATCTTCAACTTTGGTGACTCTATAAGTGATACTGGGAATGCTATGGCTCTCCATCGTGACCATCCCATGCCTAGCGATAGTCCTTATGGCTCAACATACTTCAAACATCCAGCTGGACGTTTGTCGAATGGACGGCTTATCATAGACTTTATAGGTATTTTTACTCAAACATGTTCTATCTATTAAAGTTACTTACATTATTTGAAATAAAAAAAATAACATTGGTTCATTTTAATTTTTATCTATAATTCACTTAATTGTTGTCATTCAAATTGTAGCTGAGGCATATGGACTGCCATTTTTGCCAGCCCTAAAAAATCTTACCAAAGATCAAGACATCAGGAAAGGAGTGAATTTTGCAGTTGCTGGTTCCACTGCACTTGAAGAAGAGTTTTTCACAAATCGTGGAGTTATGGTACCATCGACAAATGACTCATTAAGTGTTCAACTTGGATGGTTTAAGGAGCTAAAATCCTCCCTCTGTAAAAACAAAGAAGGTTTTACTATAACTCATTGATTATTAGTAGTATTTTTTATAACTATCATAACTACTTTGATTAATGTATTTGTGTTAAATAAATTATGTTTTCTCAATATTTTTAACATAATTGTTGTTCCACTATGTAACAGAGTGTGATGTCTACTTCAAAAAATCATTGTTTCTTGTTGGAGAGATAGGTGGAAATGATATCATTCAGTACGCTTTCGGTCAGAAAACTATTACAGAAATTCGAGAAATTGTCCCCATCATTGTAGAAGCAATTACAAATACTACCTCTGTATGTTATGTCAGATTTAAGTATTTGAATGATTGATCCAATCATTATAAATTATATTTCATTAAAGATATAATCGAATGAATCATGGACATGAGTTCATATAACAAATATTTTGTTTTATTTTCTTTCAATTTCTTAGGCGTTAATTGAAGAAGGAGCGATTGAGCTTGTGGTTCCTGGGAACTTTCCAATAGGGTGTAATGCTGCTTTTTTGACAATGGTTGATAGTAAAAAGAAAGAAGACTTTGATGAATTTGGGTGTTTGATAGCTTACAATAATTTAGTCGAATACTTTAACGAGCAACTCAAAAATGGCATAAAGACATTACAACAAGAGAATTCTCAAGCTAAAATAATATATTTTGACTACTACAATGATGCCAAACGTTTATATCAAGCACCACAACAATATGGTGTGTGTTGTTCTTACTTTCTTTAATCGAAAAATAATTATTTGGCAATTTTTTGATAAATTCATTTAAACTTTCACTATGTTTTATGTACATTGCAGGCTTTACTTCCGACAAAAATGAGATTTTGAAAGCATGTTGTGGATTAGATGGGCCATACAATGTCAATTTTAATGTTCCATGTGGAGGGCCAAGTGCGAAAGTTTGTTCAGACACCTCAAAATTAATAAATTGGGATGGAGCTCACTTCACTGAAGCTGCTTATAGGATGATAGCAAAGGGATTAGTTGAAGGCCCTTTTGCAAATCCTTCTCTTCAAACTCCACCTTTCAAGATAGCTTAGAAAAGAGAATGTCGAAAGAAAAAAAAAAGAATCATTAATGAATTCAAAATAGGAGAAAACTTTTATCTATGTAAAAAATAACTCCAAATTTATTCCATAAATAAAATTCAAAGTTATTTTCTCTCTTCAGTTACCTAAAAAGTCTATATAAGCAACAAGAATATTAACAGGTCAAATTAACTTTGTTGCAGTCTGTATATATACATTCGGATATTTAGTTACTAATTCTACCAACTTCTACAAACTACTTGAGATGCAACGAAATTACCCAATTGCTTGTAGCATTTAAAACATCATTGGCTTGAATTTAAATTTAGCAGCTTCTATTTAGGCCTCTCAATGCTAGTGTGTAGGGTTTTAAGGTCAATTGCATCATATTCCCATATCCCATTTTCCTTATTATTAGTCATCTCAATCATATCATGCACATGATTAGCTAATTATCGATGCCTTTTATTCCCTCCAACTTCATACATATGGTATTCTGGTCTTAAGCTTCTGATAGGATCAAGTCTAAATGCAATTAATTTCAAGAACCCATCTTTGATTCACAAACACCACGTTGTTAGTAACAAAATCAAACAATACAATTAACTATAAAAAAATTGATTGAAAATCTAAAAAATTATTCAATACTCCAAAACAAATCCAAAAACTCGGTTTGGGAAATATATGCTATTGCAAGTGTAAATTGTCTAGACAAGTTGTAATTTAAATCCATTCTACGAGGATTGATTATGTTCTACAGCTCAACAATTTCTTAATTTAAATTAGTTTGTTTGAATGAACAGAGGAACATAAGTTGTGGAGAAATTAAAAGTAAATTTGTAATCAAATAATAAAATAAAATTGAGAAAATATTTGTCTAAAAGTCAAGTGGGTAAATGATAGTTAAAAATCAAATATAGTTAACAAATATGTTTATATGTGTTATAATATTGCAGCATGTTATAGCATTCACTTGACCAACAAAATGACGTATACGGTGTTCCAATAATTGGCTTCATGATTTTCATTGGACTAACACTATTCCTAGGTTCATGCTTCCAATTCAATCATGCTCCATTTAATATAGTTTGCTTCCCTAGGAACTTAACTATTATTGCTAGCAAATTAGCAATAGAGATTTATATTTAGGGACATAATAAGTATATTCTAAACATAATGGATTTATTGTTCTGAATGAGTTAACTCGTTCTTATTATTAACCACGAGGTATAGGAAATGACTAGTACAACAAATATATTCTAAAATTTAAACCTTAATTTTTTATTTTTTTTTTTTGTAAAAAAGTAACTATATGTACATTAAGATTCAATACAATGTAATACAAAAAGGTACTATTATATCACTTGGTATCCTTTCATGAGAACAGAAAATACCACAACACAAAGTACATTTCTTAAAAATAAAAAATCGAATCTTGTTATTTCCTAATACGATTTTTTTAGTTTCATTTCCACGCACTATCGGTCATATAAATGATTTTATAAGTAGTTATGAAAGTCAAATTTTATTAATGATCTACCAATTGTAATTGATTGACGATGGATTAGTATTTTACACTAACAATATATAATTTAAATTATTTTTATTTTATTATTGTTATTTTATCTTGTATTAATATTTTATTTTTAAATAAAAACTGTATCTTTAAAACAATATATTTTTGTTATTTAATGTATTCGAAATAGAATGGATTTAGTTTTTTTAAAATGATTAATTAATTTTTATTACTTACCATAAGGAATAGTAAATTGGTGATATACAATATATGTGAATATTATAAATCTCTAACACCAAATTTAATTCCTAATTATCAAAAATTGAATCTTGTGATTCCCAATACTAGTTTTTTTATACAATATATAATTTATGCATAAAAATATTATGTAAACCAAATAAATAAATCTAATTCAAACTACATTTAGCTAGATCAAAACAGTTTTAAATATTAATGGAGAGTGATACACTACCAAAAAAATATAGGGGTATAGCGACGGCTAAATTTGGCACGTACGTTATGTCAATTCCAGCCGCCACTAAATACCAGAATGGTGTCTTCAATTTGGTCGTAAATTTGAATGCTTCTTCGATAAATAGAGCTGTATGCTCGAAGTTATTGTCAGAACTACCATATTAGACACTTTTTAAAACCTTGGTTTTGTTGTTTACACAAATGACACTTTCAACAACACATGTCTTGATGAAGAACTGGTAAATCATAATGACATGTGCGTTATTTTAACAATCCGTAAATTTACGCTTTAATTATTGCAATATTCGATCAAATGTAGAAATCTTAACATTAAAAATATAATATTTTAAAATTAATCCCCGTTAAGATATTTTCATATTTAGTCATATTATAAAATATTAAAAACTTTAATCATCAAATATAATATATTTAATTTATTTCATGATAAAGGATAAATTAAGAAAACCTAATGTTTAATCACATTATGACATCAACTATTTAAAAAAAAAGTTTTTATTAACACACACTATGCAATATGTTTTTATATTTAATGGATGATTTCAATTATAATTAGTGTTACTTCTTTGAGAAACAATTATATTTAGAGTTTTAAACACTATGTTGTTATCATGAAGATGTTTTGTAGTATGTGGAGCAAGGAAATCACATCCTAACGATCTACATATCAAACAATTGTTACGTTGTCTAATTTTAGTATTTGTATATAGTTAAAAGAACCAAAATAACAACAAATAGTGCTCAACAAAATAAACTTTTGCATGGAGATGCATATGTGTCGTAAAATTTTAATTAATTATCTATCATAAAACTTTACAAGATTTAAAATAGTTAATTCATGTCCAAGCAATAAAACTAAAATAGTCACAACAAACTATGGTCGACACAACCAAACTTGTGTTTGTGGATGCGTATAAGTTGGAAAACACAAGTTAAATACTAAGGATACAACTTTACGAGAATTAAAATAGTTAAATCATTTACATTAAACAACCTAAACAATTTACTATATGACGAGGTAAGGCGTTAGTGCCGCTATATATAAAGCTTATCAAACTCATTTGTCCAACACTCATCACCACATATATCAATATTGATTATAAAAAATAAATAACACCATGAAGATCTTTAATCTCTTCTGCATCATCCTCATATTTGGTTTTCTTGGAAATATTGTTTCAAGTGTTGATTCTCTCCCATATGAAGCTATCTTCAACTTTGGTGACTCTATAAGTGATACTGGGAATGCTATGGCTCTCCATCGTGACCATCCCATGCCTAGCGATAGTCCTTATGGCTCAACATACTTCAAACATCCAGCTGGACGTTTGTCGAATGGACGGCTTATCATAGACTTTATAGGTATTTTTACTCAAACATGTTCTATCTATTAAAGTTACTTACATTATTTGAAATAAAAAAAATAACATTGGTTCATTTTAATTTTTATCTATAATTCACTTAATTGTTGTCATTCCAATTGTAGCTGAGGCATATGGACTGCCATTTTTGCCAGCCCTAAAAAATCTTACCAAAGATCAAGACATCAGGAAAGGAGTGAATTTTGCAGTTGCTGGTTCCACTGCACTTGAAGAAGAGTTTTTCACAAATCGTGGAGTTATGGTACCATCGACAAATGACTCATTAAGTGTTCAACTTGGATGGTTTAAGGAGCTAAAATCCTCCCTCTGTAAAAACAAAGAAGGTTTTACTATAACTCATTGATTATTAGTAGTATTTTTTATAACTATCATAACTACTTTGATTAATGTATTTGTGTTAAATAAATTATGTTTTCTCAATATTTTTAACATAATTGTTGTTCCACTATGTAACAGAGTGTGATGTCTACTTCAAAAAATCATTGTTTCTTGTTGGAGAGATAGGTGGAAATGATATCATTCAGTACGCTTTCGGTCAGAAAACTATTACAGAAATTCGAGAAATTGTCCCCATCATTGTAGAAGCAATTACAAATACTACCTCTGTATGTTATGTCAGATTTAAGTATTTGAATGATTGATCCAATCATTATAAATTATATTTCATTAAAGATATAATCGAATGAATCATGGACATGAGTTCATATAACAAATATTTTGTTTTATTTTCTTTCAATTTCTTAGGCGTTAATTGAAGAAGGAGCGATTGAGCTTGTGGTTCCTGGGAACTTTCCAATAGGGTGTAATGCTGCTTTTTTGACAATGGTTGATAGTAAAAAGAAAGAAGACTTTGATGAATTTGGGTGTTTGATAGCTTACAATAATTTAGTCGAATACTTTAACGAGCAACTCAAAAATGGCATAAAGACATTACAACAAGAGAATTCTCAAGCTAAAATAATATATTTTGACTACTACAATGATGCCAAACGTTTATATCAAGCACCACAACAATATGGTGTGTGTTGTTCTTACTTTCTTTAATCGAAAAATAATTATTTGGCAATTTTTTGATAAATTCATTTAAACTTTCACTATGTTTTATGTACATTGCAGGCTTTACTTCCGACAAAAATGAGATTTTGAAAGCATGTTGTGGATTAGATGGACCATACAATGTCAATTTTAATGTTCCATGTGGAGGGCCAAGTGCGAAAGTTTGTTCAGACACCTCAAAATTAATAAATTGGGATGGAGCTCACTTCACTGAAGCTGCTTATAGGATGATAGCAAAGGGATTAGTTGAAGGCCCTTTTGCAAATCCTTCTCTTCAAACTCCACCTTTCAAGATAGCTTAGAAAAGAGAATGTCGAAAGAAAAAAAAAGAATCATTAATGAATTCAAAATAGGAGAAAACTTTTATCTATGTAAAAAATAACTCCAAATTTATTCCATAAATAAAATTCAAAGTTATTTTCTCTCTTCAGTTACCTAAAAAGTCTATATAAGCAACAAGAATATTAACAGGTCAAATTAACTTTGTTGCAGTCTGTATATATACATTCGGATATTTAGTTACTAATTCTACCAACTTCTACAAACTACTTGAGATGCAACGAAATTACCCAATTGCTTGTAGCATTTAAAACATCATTGGCTTGAATTTAAATTTAGCAGCTTCTATTTAGGCCTCTCAATGCTAGTGTGTAGGGTTTTAAGGTCAATTGCATCATATTCCCATATCCCATTTTCCTTATTATTAGTCATCTCAATCATATCATGCACATGATTAGCTAATTATCGATGCCTTTTATTCCCTCCAACTTCATACATATGGTATTCTGGTCTTAAGCTTCTGATAGGATCAAGTCTAAATGCAATTAATTTCAAGAACCCATCTTTGATTCACAAACACCACGTTGTTAGTAACAAAATCAAACAATACAATTAACTATAAAAAAATTGATTGAAAATCTAAAAAATTATTCAATACTCCAAAACAAATCCAAAAACTCGGTTTGGGAAATATATGCTATTGCAAGTGTAAATTGTCTAGACAAGTTGTAATTTAAATCCATTCTACGAGGATTGATTATGTTCTACAGCTCAACAATTTCTTAATTTAAATTAGTTTGTTTGAATGAACAGAGGAACATAAGTTGTGGAGAAATTAAAAGTAAATTTGTAATCAAATAATAAAATAAAATTGAGAAAATATTTGTCTAAAAGTCAAGTGGGTAAATGATAGTTAAAAATCAAATATAGTTAACAAATATGTTTATATGTGTTATAATATTGCAGCATGTTATAGCATTCACTTGACCAACAAAATGACGTATACGGTGTTCCAATAATTGGCTTCATGATTTTCATTGGACTAACACTATTCCTAGGTTCATGCTTCCAATTCAATCATGCTCCATTTAATATAGTTTGCTTCCCTAGGAACTTAACTATTATTGCTAGCAAATTAGCAATAGAGATTTATATTTAGGGACATAATAAGTATATTCTAAACATAATGGATTTATTGTTCTGAATGAGTTAACTCGTTCTTATTATTAACCACGAGGTATAGGAAATGACTAGTACAACAAATATATTCTAAAATTTAAACCTTAATTTTTTATTTTTTTTTTTTGTAAAAAAGTAACTATATGTACATTAAGATTCAATACAATGTAATACAAAAAGGTACTATTATATCACTTGGTATCCTTTCATGAGAACAGAAAATACCACAACACAAAGTACATTTCTTAAAAATAAAAAATCGAATCTTGTTATTTCCTAATACGATTTTTTTAGTTTCATTTCCACGCACTATCGGTCATATAAATGATTTTATAAGTAGTTATGAAAGTCAAATTTTATTAATGATCTACCAATTGTAATTGATTGACGATGGATTAGTATTTTACACTAACAATATATAATTTAAATTATTTTTATTTTATTATTGTTATTTTATCTTGTATTAATATTTTATTTTTAAATAAAAACTGTATCTTTAAAACAATATATTTTTGTTATTTAATGTATTCGAAATAGAATGGATTTAGTTTTTTTAAAATGATTAATTAATTTTTATTACTTACCATAAGGAATAGTAAATTGGTGATATACAATATATGTGAATATTATAAATCTCTAACACCAAATTTAATTCCTAATTATCAAAAATTGAATCTTGTGATTCCCAATACTAGTTTTTTTATACAATATATAATTTATGCATAAAAATATTATGTAAACCAAATAAATAAATCTAATTCAAACTACATTTAGCTAGATCAAAACAGTTTTAAATATTAATGGAGAGTGATACACTACCAAAAAAATATAGGGGTATAGCGACGGCTAAATTTGGCACGTACGTTATGTCAATTCCAGCCGCCACTAAATACCAGAATGGTGTCTTCAATTTGGTCGTAAATTTGAATGCTTCTTCGATAAATAGAGCTGTATGCTCGAAGTTATTGTCAGAACTACCATATTAGACACTTTTTAAAACCTTGGTTTTGTTGTTTACACAAATGACACTTTCAACAACACATGTCTTGATGAAGAACTGGTAAATCATAATGACATGTGCGTTATTTTAACAATCCGTAAATTTACGCTTTAATTATTGCAATATTCGATCAAATGTAGAAATCTTAACATTAAAAATATAATATTTTAAAATTAATCCCCGTTAAGATATTTTCATATTTAGTCATATTATAAAATATTAAAAACTTTAATCATCAAATATAATATATTTAATTTATTTCATGATAAAGGATAAATTAAGAAAACCTAATGTTTAATCACATTATGACATCAACTATTTAAAAAAAAAGTTTTTATTAACACACACTATGCAATATGTTTTTATATTTAATGGATGATTTCAATTATAATTAGTGTTACTTCTTTGAGAAACAATTATATTTAGAGTTTTAAACACTATGTTGTTATCATGAAGATGTTTTGTAGTATGTGGAGCAAGGAAATCACATCCTAACGATCTACATATCAAACAATTGTTACGTTGTCTAATTTTAGTATTTGTATATAGTTAAAAGAACCAAAATAACAACAAATAGTGCTCAACAAAATAAACTTTTGCATGGAGATGCATATGTGTCGTAAAATTTTAATTAATTATCTATCATAAAACTTTACAAGATTTAAAATAGTTAATTCATGTCCAAGCAATAAAACTAAAATAGTCACAACAAACTATGGTCGACACAACCAAACTTGTGTTTGTGGATGCGTATAAGTTGGAAAACACAAGTTAAATACTAAGGATACAACTTTACGAGAATTAAAATAGTTAAATCATTTACATTAAACAACCTAAACAATTTACTATATGACGAGGTAAGGCGTTAGTGCCGCTATATATAAAGCTTATCAAACTCATTTGTCCAACACTCATCACCACATATATCAATATTGATTATAAAAAATAAATAACACCATGAAGATCTTTAATCTCTTCTGCATCATCCTCATATTTGGTTTTCTTGGAAATATTGTTTCAAGTGTTGATTCTCTCCCATATGAAGCTATCTTCAACTTTGGTGACTCTATAAGTGATACTGGGAATGCTATGGCTCTCCATCGTGACCATCCCATGCCTAGCGATAGTCCTTATGGCTCAACATACTTCAAACATCCAGCTGGACGTTTGTCGAATGGACGGCTTATCATAGACTTTATAGGTATTTTTACTCAAACATGTTCTATCTATTAAAGTTACTTACATTATTTGAAATAAAAAAAATAACATTGGTTCATTTTAATTTTTATCTATAATTCACTTAATTGTTGTCATTCAAATTGTAGCTGAGGCATATGGACTGCCATTTTTGCCAGCCCTAAAAAATCTTACCAAAGATCAAGACATCAGGAAAGGAGTGAATTTTGCAGTTGCTGGTTCCACTGCACTTGAAGAAGAGTTTTTCACAAATCGTGGAGTTATGGTACCATCGACAAATGACTCATTAAGTGTTCAACTTGGATGGTTTAAGGAGCTAAAATCCTCCCTCTGTAAAAACAAAGAAGGTTTTACTATAACTCATTGATTATTAGTAGTATTTTTTATAACTATCATAACTACTTTGATTAATGTATTTGTGTTAAATAAATTATGTTTTCTCAATATTTTTAACATAATTGTTGTTCCACTATGTAACAGAGTGTGATGTCTACTTCAAAAAATCATTGTTTCTTGTTGGAGAGATAGGTGGAAATGATATCATTCAGTACGCTTTCGGTCAGAAAACTATTACAGAAATTCGAGAAATTGTCCCCATCATTGTAGAAGCAATTACAAATACTACCTCTGTATGTTATGTCAGATTTAAGTATTTGAATGATTGATCCAATCATTATAAATTATATTTCATTAAAGATATAATCGAATGAATCATGGACATGAGTTCATATAACAAATATTTTGTTTTATTTTCTTTCAATTTCTTAGGCGTTAATTGAAGAAGGAGCGATTGAGCTTGTGGTTCCTGGGAACTTTCCAATAGGGTGTAATGCTGCTTTTTTGACAATGGTTGATAGTAAAAAGAAAGAAGACTTTGATGAATTTGGGTGTTTGATAGCTTACAATAATTTAGTCGAATACTTTAACGAGCAACTCAAAAATGGCATAAAGACATTACAACAAGAGAATTCTCAAGCTAAAATAATATATTTTGACTACTACAATGATGCCAAACGTTTATATCAAGCACCACAACAATATGGTGTGTGTTGTTCTTACTTTCTTTAATCGAAAAATAATTATTTGGCAATTTTTTGATAAATTCATTTAAACTTTCACTATGTTTTATGTACATTGCAGGCTTTACTTCCGACAAAAATGAGATTTTGAAAGCATGTTGTGGATTAGATGGGCCATACAATGTCAATTTTAATGTTCCATGTGGAGGGCCAAGTGCGAAAGTTTGTTCAGACACCTCAAAATTAATAAATTGGGATGGAGCTCACTTCACTGAAGCTGCTTATAGGATGATAGCAAAGGGATTAGTTGAAGGCCCTTTTGCAAATCCTTCTCTTCAAACTCCACCTTTCAAGATAGCTTAGAAAAGAGAATGTCGAAAGAAAAAAAAAAGAATCATTAATGAATTCAAAATAGGAGAAAACTTTTATCTATGTAAAAAATAACTCCAAATTTATTCCATAAATAAAATTCAAAGTTATTTTCTCTCTTCAGTTACCTAAAAAGTCTATATAAGCAACAAGAATATTAACAGGTCAAATTAACTTTGTTGCAGTCTGTATATATACATTCGGATATTTAGTTACTAATTCTACCAACTTCTACAAACTACTTGAGATGCAACGAAATTACCCAATTGCTTGTAGCATTTAAAACATCATTGGCTTGAATTTAAATTTAGCAGCTTCTATTTAGGCCTCTCAATGCTAGTGTGTAGGGTTTTAAGGTCAATTGCATCATATTCCCATATCCCCTATTCCTTATCATTAGTCATCTCAATCATATCATGCACATGATTAGCTAATTATCGATGCCTTTTATTCCCTCCAACTTCATACATATGGTATTCTGGTCTTAAGCTTCTGATAGGATCAAGTCTAAATGCAATTAATTTCAAGAACCCATCTTTGATTCACAAACACCACGTTGTTAGTAACAAAATCAAACAATACAATTAACTATAAAAAAATTGATTGAAAGTCTAAAAAATTATTCAATACTCCAAAACAAATCCAAAAACTAGGTTTGGGAAATATATGCTATTGCAAGTGTAAATTGTCTAAACAAGTTGTAATTTAAATCCATTCTACGAGGATTGATTATGTTCTACAGTTCAACAATTTCTTAATTTAAATTAGTTTGTTTGAATGAACAGAGGAACATAAGTTGTGGAGAAATTAAAAGTAAATTTGTAATCAAATAATAAAATAAAATTGAGAAAATATTTGTCTAAAAGTCAAGTGGGTAAATGATAGTTAAAAATCAAATATAGTTAACAAATATGTTTATATGTGTTATAATATTGCAGCATGTTATAGCATTCACTTGACCAACAAAATGACGTATACGGTGTTCCAATAATTGGCTTCATGATTTTCATTGGACTAACACTATTCCTAGGTTCATGCTTCCAATTCAATCATGCTCCATTTAATATAGTTTGCTTCCCTAGGAACTTAACTATTATTGCTAGCAAATTAGCAATAGAGATTTATATTTAGGGACATAATAAGTATATTCTAAACATAATGGATTTATTGTTCTGAATGAGTTAACTCGTTCTTATTATTAACCACGAGGTATAGGAAATGACTAGTACAACAAATATATTCTAAAATTTAAACCTTAATTTTTTATTTTTTTTTTTTGTAAAAAAGTAACTATATGTACATTAAGATTCAATACAATGTAATACAAAAAGGTACTATTATATCACTTGGTATCCTTTCATGAGAACAGAAAATACCACAACACAAAGTACATTTCTTAAAAATAAAAAATCGAATCTTGTTATTTCCTAATACGATTTTTTTAGTTTCATTTCCACGCACTATCGGTCATATAAATGATTTTATAAGTAGTTATGAAAGTCAAATTTTATTAATGATCTACCAATTGTAATTGATTGACGATGGATAAGTATTTTACACTAACAATATATAATTTAAATTATTTTTATTTAATTATTGTTATTTTATCTTGTATTAATATTTTACTTTTAAATAATAACTGTATCTTTAAAACAATATATTTTTGTTATTTCATGTATTCGAAATAGAATGGATTTAGTTTTTTTAAAATGATTAATTAATTTTTATTACTTACCATAAGGAATAGTAAATTGGTGGTATACAATATATGTGAATATTATAAATCTCTAACACCAAATTTAATTCCTAATTATCAAAAATTGAATCTTGTGATTCCCAATACTAGTTTTTTTATACAATATATAATTTATGCATAAAAATATTATGTAAACCAAATAAATAAATCTAATTCAAACTACATTTAGCTAGATCAAAACAGTTTTAAATATTAATGGAGAGTGATACACTACCAAAAAAATATAGGGGTATAGCGACGGCTAAATTTGGCACGTACGTTATGTCCATTCCAGCCGCCACTAAATACCAGAATGGTGTCTTCAATTTGGTCGTAAATTTGAATGCTTCTTCGATAAATAGAGCTGTATGCTCGAAGTTATTGTCAGAACTACCATATTAGACACTTTTTAAAACCTTGGTTTTGTTGTTTACACAAATGACACTTTCAACAACACATGTCTTGATGAAGAACTGGTAAATCATAATGACATGTGCGTTATTTTAACAATCCGTAAATTTACGCTTTAATTATTGCAATATTCGATCAAATGTAGAAATCTTAACATTAAAAATATAATATTTTAAAATTAATCCCCGTTAAGATATTTTCATATTTAGTCATATTATAAAATATTAAAAACTTTAATCATCAAATATAATATATTTAATTTATTTCATGATAAAGGATAAATTAAGAAAACCTAATGTTTAATCACATTATGACATCAACTATTTAAAAAAAAAGTTTTTATTAACACACACTATGCAATATGTTTTTATATTTAATGGATGATTTCAATTATAATTAGTGTTACTTCTTTGAGAAACAATTATATTTAGAGTTTTAAACACTATGTTGTTATCATGAAGATGTTTTGTAGTATGTGGAGCAAGGAAATCACATCCTAACGATCTACATATCAAACAATTGTTACGTTGTCTAATTTTAGTATTTGTATATAGTTAAAAGAACCAAAATAACAACAAATAGTGCTCAACAAAATAAACTTTTGCATGGAGATGCATATGTGTCGTAAAATTTTAATTAATTATCTATCATAAAACTTTACAAGATTTAAAATAGTTAATTCATGTCCAAGCAATAAAACTAAAATAGTCACAACAAACTATGGTCGACACAACCAAACTTGTGTTTGTGGATGCGTATAAGTTGGAAAACACAAGTTAAATACTAAGGATACAACTTTACGAGAATTAAAATAGTTAAATCATTTACATTAAACAACCTAAACAATTTACTATATGACGAGGTAAGGCGTTAGTGCCGCTATATATAAAGCTTATCAAACTCATTTGTCCAACACTCATCACCACATATATCAATATTGATTATAAAAAATAAATAACACCATGAAGATCTTTAATCTCTTCTGCATCATCCTCATATTTGGTTTTCTTGGAAATATTGTTTCAAGTGTTGATTCTCTCCCATATGAAGCTATCTTCAACTTTGGTGACTCTATAAGTGATACTGGGAATGCTATGGCTCTCCATCGTGACCATCCCATGCCTAGCGATAGTCCTTATGGCTCAACATACTTCAAACATCCAGCTGGACGTTTGTCGAATGGACGGCTTATCATAGACTTTATAGGTATTTTTACTCAAACATGTTCTATCTATTAAAGTTACTTACATTATTTGAAATAAAAAAAATAACATTGGTTCATTTTAATTTTTATCTATAATTCACTTAATTGTTGTCATTCAAATTGTAGCTGAGGCATATGGACTGCCATTTTTGCCAGCCCTAAAAAATCTTACCAAAGATCAAGACATCAGGAAAGGAGTGAATTTTGCAGTTGCTGGTTCCACTGCACTTGAAGAAGAGTTTTTCACAAATCGTGGAGTTATGGTACCATCGACAAATGACTCATTAAGTGTTCAACTTGGATGGTTTAAGGAGCTAAAATCCTCCCTCTGTAAAACCAAAGAAGGTTTTACTATAACTCATTGATTATTAGTAGTATTTTTTATAACTATCATAACTACTTTGATTAATGTATTTGTGTTAAATAAATTATGTTTTCTCAATATTTTTAACATAATTGTTGTTCCACTATGTAACAGAGTGTGATGTCTACTTCAAAAAATCATTGTTTCTTGTTGGAGAGATAGGTGGAAATGATATCATTCAGTACGCTTTCGGTCAGAAAACTATTACAGAAATTCGAGAAATTGTCCCCATCATTGTAGAAGCAATTACAAATACTACCTCTGTATGTTATGTCAGATTTAAGTATTTGAATGATTGATCCAATCATTATAAATTATATTTCATTAAAGATATAATCGAATGAATCATGGACATGAGTTCATATAACAAATATTTTGTTTTATTTTCTTTCAATTTCTTAGGCGTTAATTGAAGAAGGAGCGATTGAGCTTGTGGTTCCTGGGAACTTTCCAATAGGGTGTAATGCTGCTTTTTTGACAATGGTTGATAGTAAAAAGAAAGAAGACTTTGATGAATTTGGGTGTTTGATAGCTTACAATAATTTAGTCGAATACTTTAACGAGCAACTCAAAAATGGCATAAAGACATTACAACAAAAGAATTCTCAAGCTAAAATAATATATTTTGACTACTACAATGATGCCAAACGTTTATATCAAGCACCACAACAATATGGTGTGTGTTGTTCTTACTTTCTTTAATCGAAAAATAATTATTTGGCAATTTTTTGATAAATTCATTTAAACTTTCACTTTGTTTTATGTACATTGCAGGCTTTACTTCCGACAAAAATGAGATTTTGAAAGCATGTTGTGGATTAGATGGGCCATACAATGTCAATTTTAATGTTCCATGTGGAGGGCCAGGTGCGAAAGTTTGTTCAGACACCTCAAAATTAATAAATTGGGATGGAGCTCACTTCACTGTAGCTGCTTATAGGATGATAGCAAAGGGATTAGTTGAAGGCCCTTTTGCAAATCCTTCTCTTCAAACTCCACCTTTCAAGATAGCTTAAAAAAGAGAATGTCGAAAGAAAAAAAAAAGAATCATTAATGAATTCAAAATAGGAGAAAACTTTTATCTATGTAAAAAATAACTCCAAATTTATTCCATAAATAAAATTCAAAGTTATTTTCTCTCTTCAGTTACCTAAAAAGTCTATATAAGCAACAAGAATATTAACAGGTCAAATTAACTTTGTTGCAGTCTGTATATATACATTCGGATATTTAGTTACTAATTCTACCAACTTCTACAAACTACTTGAGATGCAACGAAATTACCCAATTGCTTGTAGCATTTAAAACATCATTGGCTTGAATTTAAATTTAGCAGCTTCTATTTAGGCCTCTCAATGCTAGTGTGTAGGGTTTTAAGGTCAATTGCATCATATTCCCATATCCCCTATTCCTTATCATTAGTCATCTCAATCATATCATGCACATGATTAGCTAATTATCGATGCCTTTTATTCCCTCCAACTTCATACATATGGTATTCTGGTCTTAAGCTTCTGATAGGATCAAGTCTAAATGCAATTAATTTCAAGAACCCATCTTTGATTCACAAACACCACGTTGTTAGTAACAAAATCAAACAATACAATTAACTATAAAAAAATTGATTGAAAATCTAAAAAATTATTCAATACTCCAAAACAAATCCAAAAACTCAGTTTGGGAAATATATGCTATTGCAAGTGTAAATTGTCTAGACAAGTTGTAATTTAAATCCATTCTACGAGGATTGATTATGTTCTACAGTTCAACAATTTCTTAATTTAAATTAGTTTGTTTGAATGAACAGAGGAACATAAGTTGTGGAGAAATTAAAAGTAATTTTGTAATCAAATAATAAAATAAAATTGAGAAAATATTTGTCCAAAAGTCAAGTGGGTAAATGATAGTTAAAAATCAAATATAGTTAACAAATATGTTTATATGTGTTATAATATTGCAGCATGTTATAGCATTCACTTGACCAACAAAATGACGTATACGATGTTCCAATAATTGGCTTCATGATTTTCATTGGACTAACACTATTCCTAGGTTCATGCTTCCAATTCAATCATGCTCCATTTAATATAGTTTGCTTCCCTAGGAACTTAACTATTATTGCTAGCAAATTAGCAATAGAGATTTATATTTAGGGACATAATAAGTATATTCTAAACATAATGGATTTATTGTTCTGAATGAGTTAACTCGTTCTTATTATTAACCACGAGGTATAGGAAATGACTAGTACAACAAATATATTCTAAAATTTAAACCTTAATTTTTTATTTATTTTTTTTTTTGTAAAAAAGTAACTATATGTACATTAAGATTCAATACAATGTAATACAAAAAGGTACAATTATATCACTTGGTATCCTTTCATGAGAACAGAAAATACCACAACACAAAGTACATTTCTTAAAAATAAAAAATCGAATCTTGTTATTTCCTAATACGATTTTTTTAGTTTCATTTCCACGCACTATCGGTCATATAAATGATTTTATAAGTAGTTATGAAAGTCAAATTTTATTAATGATCTACCAATTGTAATTGATTGACGATGGATTAGTATTTTACACTAACAATATATAATTTAAATTATTTTTATTTTATTATTGTTATTTTATCTTGTATTAATATTTTATTTTTAAATAAAAACTGTATCTTTAAAACAATATATTTTTGTTATTTAATGTATTCGAAATAGAATGGATTTAGTTTTTTTAAAATGATTAATTAATTTTTATTACTTACCATAAGGAATAGTAAATTGGTGATATACAATATATGTGAATATTATAAATCTCTAACACCAAATTTAATTCCTAATTATCAAAAATTGAATCTTGTGATTCCCAATACTAGTTTTTTTATACAATATATAATTTATGCATAAAAATATTATGTAAACCAAATAAATAAATCTAATTCAAACTACATTTAGCTAGATCAAAACAGTTTTAAATATTAATGGAGAGTGATACACTACCAAAAAAATATAGGGGTATAGCGACGGCTAAATTTGGCACGTACGTTATGTCAATTCCAGCCGCCACTAAATACCAGAATGGTGTCTTCAATTTGGTCGTAAATTTGAATGCTTCTTCGATAAATAGAGCTGTATGCTCGAAGTTATTGTCAGAACTACCATATTAGACACTTTTTAAAACCTTGGTTTTGTTGTTTACACAAATGACACTTTCAACAACACATGTCTTGATGAAGAACTGGTAAATCATAATGACATGTGCGTTATTTTAACAATCCGTAAATTTACGCTTTAATTATTGCAATATTCGATCAAATGTAGAAATCTTAACATTAAAAATATAATATTTTAAAATTAATCCCCGTTAAGATATTTTCATATTTAGTCATATTATAAAATATTAAAAACTTTAATCATCAAATATAATATATTTAATTTATTTCATGATAAAGGATAAATTAAGAAAACCTAATGTTTAATCACATTATGACATCAACTATTTAAAAAAAAAGTTTTTATTAACACACACTATGCAATATGTTTTTATATTTAATGGATGATTTCAATTATAATTAGTGTTACTTCTTTGAGAAACAATTATATTTAGAGTTTTAAACACTATGTTGTTATCATGAAGATGTTTTGTAGTATGTGGAGCAAGGAAATCACATCCTAACGATCTACATATCAAACAATTGTTACGTTGTCTAATTTTAGTATTTGTATATAGTTAAAAGAACCAAAATAACAACAAATAGTGCTCAACAAAATAAACTTTTGCATGGAGATGCATATGTGTCGTAAAATTTTAATTAATTATCTATCATAAAACTTTACAAGATTTAAAATAGTTAATTCATGTCCAAGCAATAAAACTAAAATAGTCACAACAAACTATGGTCGACACAACCAAACTTGTGTTTGTGGATGCGTATAAGTTGGAAAACACAAGTTAAATACTAAGGATACAACTTTACGAGAATTAAAATAGTTAAATCATTTACATTAAACAACCTAAACAATTTACTATATGACGAGGTAAGGCGTTAGTGCCGCTATATATAAAGCTTATCAAACTCATTTGTCCAACACTCATCACCACATATATCAATATTGATTATAAAAAATAAATAACACCATGAAGATCTTTAATCTCTTCTGCATCATCCTCATATTTGGTTTTCTTGGAAATATTGTTTCAAGTGTTGATTCTCTCCCATATGAAGCTATCTTCAACTTTGGTGACTCTATAAGTGATACTGGGAATGCTATGGCTCTCCATCGTGACCATCCCATGCCTAGCGATAGTCCTTATGGCTCAACATACTTCAAACATCCAGCTGGACGTTTGTCGAATGGACGGCTTATCATAGACTTTATAGGTATTTTTACTCAAACATGTTCTATCTATTAAAGTTACTTACATTATTTGAAATAAAAAAAATAACATTGGTTCATTTTAATTTTTATCTATAATTCACTTAATTGTTGTCATTCAAATTGTAGCTGAGGCATATGGACTGCCATTTTTGCCAGCCCTAAAAAATCTTACCAAAGATCAAGACATCAGGAAAGGAGTGAATTTTGCAGTTGCTGGTTCCACTGCACTTGAAGAAGAGTTTTTCACAAATCGTGGAGTTATGGTACCATCGACAAATGACTCATTAAGTGTTCAACTTGGATGGTTTAAGGAGCTAAAATCCTCCCTCTGTAAAACCAAAGAAGGTTTTACTATAACTCATTGATTATTAGTAGTATTTTTTATAACTATCATAACTACTTTGATTAATGTATTTGTGTTAAATAAATTATGTTTTCTCAATATTTTTAACATAATTGTTGTTCCACTATGTAACAGAGTGTGATGTCTACTTCAAAAAATCATTGTTTCTTGTTGGAGAGATAGGTGGAAATGATATCATTCAGTACGCTTTCGGTCAGAAAACTATTACAGAAATTCGAGAAATTGTCCCCATCATTGTAGAAGCAATTACAAATACTACCTCTGTATGTTATGTCAGATTTAAGTATTTGAATGATTGATCCAATCATTATAAATTATATTTCATTAAAGATATAATCGAATGAATCATGGACATGAGTTCATATAACAAATATTTTGTTTTATTTTCTTTCAATTTCTTAGGCGTTAATTGAAGAAGGAGCGATTGAGCTTGTGGTTCCTGGGAACTTTCCAATAGGGTGTAATGCTGCTTTTTTGACAATGGTTGATAGTAAAAAGAAAGAAGACTTTGATGAATTT
>JBBPBR010000007.1:17189841-17204294 GCA_037974775.1 Cicer pinnatifidum | reverse complement strand
TGTTCCAATAATTGGCTTCATGATTTTCATTGGACTAACACTATTCCTAGGTTCATGCTTCCAATTCAATCATGCTCCATTTAATATAGTTTGCTTCCCTAGGAACTTAACTATTATTGCTAGCAAATTAGCAATAGAGATTTATATTTAGGGACATAATAAGTATATTCTAAACATAATGGATTTATTGTTCTGAATGAGTTAACTCGTTCTTATTATTAACCACGAGGTATAGGAAATGACTAGTACAACAAATATATTCTAAAATTTAAACCTTAATTTTTTATTTATTTTTTTTTTTGTAAAAAAGTAACTATATGTACATTAAGATTCAATACAATGTAATACAAAAAGGTACAATTATATCACTTGGTATCCTTTCATGAGAACAGAAAATACCACAACACAAAGTACATTTCTTAAAAATAAAAAATCGAATCTTGTTATTTCCTAATACGATTTTTTTAGTTTCATTTCCACGCACTATCGGTCATATAAATGATTTTATAAGTAGTTATGAAAGTCAAATTTTATTAATGATCTACCAATTGTAATTGATTGACGATGGATAAGTATTTTACACTAACAATATATAATTTAAATTATTTTTATTTTATTATTGTTATTTTATCTTGTATTAATATTTTATTTTTAAATAATAACTGTATCATTAAAACAATATATTTTTGTTATTTAATGTATTCGAAATAGAATGGATTTAGTTTTTTTAAAATGATTAATTAATTTTTATTACTTACCATAAGGAATAGTAAATTGGTGGTATACAATATATGTGAATATTATAAATCTCTAACACCAAATTTAATTCCTAATTATCAAAAATTGAATCTTGTGATTCCCAATACTAGTTTTTTTATACAATATATAATTTATGCATAAAAATATTATGTAAACCAAATAAATAAATCTAATTCAAACTACATTTAGCTAGATCAAAACAGTTTTAAATATTAATGGAGAGTGATACACTACCAAAAAAATATAGGGGTATAGCGACGGCTAAATTTGGCACGTACGTTATGTCAATTCCAGCCGCCACTAAATACCAGAATGGTGTCTTCAATTTGGTCGTAAATTTGAATGCTTCTTCGATAAATAGAGTTGTATGCTCGAAGTTATTGTCAGAACTACCATATTAGACACTTTTTAAAACCTTGGTTTTGTTGTTTACAACAATGACACTTTCAACAACACATGTCTTGATGAAGTACTGGTAAATCATAATGACATGTGCGTTATTTTAACAATCCGTAAATTTACGCTTTAATTATTTCAATATTCGATCAAATGTAGAAATCTTAACATTAAAAATATAATATTTTAAAATTAATCCCCGTTAAGATATTTTCATATTTAGTCATATTATAAAATATTAAAAACTTTAATCATCAAATATAATATATTTAATTTATTTCATGATAAAGGATAAATTAAGAAAACCTAATGTTTAATCACATTATGACATCAACTATTTAAAAAAAAAGTTTTTATTAACACACACTATGCAATATGTTTTTATATTTAATGGATGATTTCAATTATAATTAGTGTTACTTCTTTGAGAAACAATTATATTTAGAGTTTTAAACACTATGTTGTTATCATGAAGATGTTTTGTAGTATGTGGAGCAAGGAAATCACATCCTAACGATCTACATATCAAACAATTGTTACGTTGTCTAATTTTAGTATTTGTATATAGTTAAAAGAACCAAAATAACAACAAATAGTGCTCAACAAAATAAACTTTTGCATGGAGATGCATATGTGTCGTAAAATTTTAATTAATTATCTATCATAAAACTTTACAAGATTTAAAATAGTTAATTCATGTCCAAGCAATAAAACTAAAATAGTCACAACAAACTATGGTCGACACAACCAAACTTGTGTTTGTGGATGCGTATAAGTTGGAAAACACAAGTTAAATACTAAGGATACAACTTTACGAGAATTAAAATAGTTAAATCATTTACATTAAACAACCTAAACAATTTACTATATGACGAGGTAAGGCGTTAGTGCCGCTATATATAAAGCTTATCAAACTCATTTGTCCAACACTCATCACCACATATATCAATATTGATTATAAAAAATAAATAACACCATGAAGATCTTTAATCTCTTCTGCATCATCCTCATATTTGGTTTTCTTGGAAATATTGTTTCAAGTGTTGATTCTCTCCCATATGAAGCTATCTTCAACTTTGGTGACTCTATAAGTGATACTGGGAATGCTATGGCTCTCCATCGTGACCATCCCATGCCTAGCGATAGTCCTTATGGCTCAACATACTTCAAACATCCAGCTGGACGTTTGTCGAATGGACGGCTTATCATAGACTTTATAGGTATTTTTACTCAAACATGTTCTATCTATTAAAGTTACTTACATTATTTGAAATAAAAAAAAATAACATTGGTTCATTTTAATTTTTATCTATAATTCACTTAATTGTTGTCATTCAAATTGTAGCTGAGGCATATGGACTGCCATTTTTGCCAGCCCTAAAAAATCTTACCAAAGATCAAGACATCAGGAAAGGAGTGAATTTTGCAGTTGCTGGTTCCACTGCACTTGAAGAAGAGTTTTTCACAAATCGTGGAGTTATGGTACCATCGACAAATGACTCATTAAGTGTTCAACTTGGATGGTTTAAGGAGCTAAAATCCTCCCTCTGTAAAAACAAAGAAGGTTTTACTATAACTCATTGATTATTAGTAGTATTTTTTATAACTATCATAACTACTTTGATTAATGTATTTGTGTTAAATAAATTATGTTTTCTCAATATTTTTAACATAATTGTTGTTCCACTATGTAACAGAGTGTGATGTCTACTTCAAAAAATCATTGTTTCTTGTTGGAGAGATAGGTGGAAATGATATCATTCAGTACGCTTTCGGTCAGAAAACTATTACAGAAATTCGAGAAATTGTCCCCATCATTGTAGAAGCAATTACAAATACTACCTCTGTATGTTATGTCAGATTTAAGTATTTGAATGATTGATCCAATCATTATAAATTATATTTCATTAAAGATATAATCGAATGAATCATGGACATGAGTTCATATAACAAATATTTTGTTTTATTTTCTTTCAATTTCTTAGGCGTTAATTGAAGAAGGAGCGATTGAGCTTGTGGTTCCTGGGAACTTTCCAATAGGGTGTAATGCTGCTTTTTTGACAATGGTTGATAGTAAAAAGAAAGAAGACTTTGATGAATTTGGGTGTTTGATAGCTTACAATAATTTAGTCGAATACTTTAACGAGCAACTCAAAAATGGCATAAAGACATTACAACAAAAGAATTCTCAAGCTAAAATAATATATTTTGACTACTACAATGATGCCAAACGTTTATATCAAGCACCACAACAATATGGTGTGTGTTGTTCTTACTTTCTTTAATCGAAAAATAATTATTTGGCAATTTTTTGATAAATTCATTTAAACTTTCACTTTGTTTTATGTACATTGCAGGCTTTACTTCCGACAAAAATGAGATTTTTAAAGCATGTTGTGGATTAGATGGGCCATACAATGTCAATTTTAATGTTCCATGTGGAGGGCCAGGTGCGAAAGTTTGTTCAGACACCTCAAAATTAATAAATTGGGATGGAGCTCACTTCACTGAAGCTGCTTATAGGATGATAGCAAAGGGATTAGTTGAAGGCCCTTTTGCAAATCCTTCTCTTCAAACTCCACCTTTCAAGATAGCTTAGAAAAGAGAATGTCGAAAGAAAAAAAAAAGAATCATTAATGAATTCAAAATAGGAGAAAACTTTTATCTATGTAAAAAATAACTCCAAATTTATTCCATAAATAAAATTCAAAGTTATTTTCTCTCTTCAGTTACCTAAAAAGTCTATATAAGCAACAAGAATATTAACAGGTCAAATTAACTTTGTTGCAGTCTGTATATATACATTCGGATATTTAGTTACTAATTCTACCAACTTCTACAAACTACTTGAGATGCAACGAAATTACCCAATTGCTTGTAGCATTTAAAACATCATTGGCTTGAATTTAAATTTAGCAGCTTCTATTTAGGCCTCTCAATGCTAGTGTGTAGGGTTTTAAGGTCAATTGCATCATATTCCCATATCCCCTATTCCTTATCATTAGTCATCTCAATCATATCATGCACATGATTAGCTAATTATCGATGCCTTTTATTCCCTCCAACTTCATACATATGGTATTCTGGTCTTAAGCTTCTGATAGGATCAAGTCTAAATGCAATTAATTTCAAGAACCCATCTTTGATTCACAAACACCACGTTGTTAGTAACAAAATCAAACAATACAATTAACTATAAAAAAATTGATTGAAAGTCTAAAAAATTATTCAATACTCCAAAACAAATCCAAAAACTAGGTTTGGGAAATATATGCTATTGCAAGTGTAAATTGTCTAAACAAGTTGTAATTTAAATCCATTCTACGAGGATTGATTATGTTCTACAGTTCAACAATTTCTTAATTTAAATTAGTTTGTTTGAATGAACAGAGGAACATAAGTTGTGGAGAAATTAAAAGTAAATTTGTAATCAAATAATAAAATAAAATTGAGAAAATATTTGTCTAAAAGTCAAGTGGGTAAATGATAGTTAAAAATCAAATATAGTTAACAAATATGTTTATATGTGTTATAATATTGCAGCATGTTATAGCATTCACTTGACCAACAAAATGACGTATACGGTGTTCCAATAATTGGCTTCATGATTTTCATTGGACTAACACTATTCCTAGATTCAGGCTTCGAATTCAATCAAGCTCCATTTAATATAGTTTGCTTCCCTAGGTACTTAACTATTATTGCTAGCAAATTAGCAATAGAGATTTATATTTAGGGACATAATAAGTATATTCTAAACATAATGGATTTGTTGTTCTGAATGAGTTAACTCGTTCTTATTATTAACCACGAGGTATAGGAAATGACTAGTGTACAACAAATATATTCTAAAATTTAAACCTTAATTTTTTTTTTTTATATAAAAAAATAACTATATGTACATTAAGATTCAATACAATGTAATACAAAAACGTACTATTATATCACTTGCTATCCATTCATGAGAATAGAAAATACCACAACACAAAGTACATTTCTTAAACATAAAAAATCGAATCTTGTTATTTCCTAATACGATTTTTTTAGTGTCATTTCCACGCACTATCGATCATATAAATGATTTTATAAGTAGTTATGAAAGTCAAATTTTATTAATGATCTACCAATTGTAATTGATTGACAATGGATAAGTATTTTACACTAACAATATATAATTTAAATTATTTTTATTTTATTATTGTTATTTTATCTTGTATTAATATTTTATTTTTAAATAATAACTGTATCTTTAAAATAATATATTTTTGTTATTTCATGTATTCGAAATAGAATGGATTTAGTTTTTTTAAAATGAGTAATTAATTCTTATTACTTATCATAAGGAATAGTAAATGGGTGGTATACAATATATGTGAATATTATAAATCTCTAACACCAAATTTAATTCCTAATTATCAAAAATTGAATCTTGTGATTTCCGAAAACTAGTTTTTTTATACAATATATAATTTATGTATAAAAATATTATGTAAACCAAATAAATAAATCTAATTCAAACTACATTTAGCTAGATCAAAACAGTTTTAAATATTAATGGAGAGTGATATACTACAAAAAAAATAAAGGGGTATAGCGACTGCTAAATTTGGCACGTTATGTCAATTCCAGCCGCCACTAAATACCATAATGGTGTCTTCAATTTGGTCGTAAATTTGAATGCTTCTTCGATAAATAGAGTTGTATGCTCGAAGTTATTGTCAGAACTACCATATTAGACACTTTTTAAAACCTTGGTTTTGTTGTTTACAATAATGACACTTTCAACAACACATGTCTTGATGAAGTACTGGTAAATCATAATGACATGTGCGTTATTTTAACAATCCGTAAATTTACGCTTTAATTATTGCAATATTTGATCAAATGTAGAAATCTTAACATTAAAAATATAATATTTTAAAATTAATCCCCATTAAGATATTTTCATATTTAGTCATATTATAAAATATTAAAAACTTTAATCATCAAATATAATATATTTAATTTATTTCATGATAAAGGATAAATTAAGAAAACCTAATGTTTAATCACATTATGACATCAACTATTTAAAAAAAAGTTTTTATTAACACACACTATGCAATATGTTTTTATATTTAATGGATGATTTCAATTATAATTAGTGTTACTTCTTTGAGAAACAATTATATTTAGAGTTTTAAACACTATGTTGTTATCATGAAGATGTTTTGTAGTATGTGGAGCAAGGAAATCACATCCTAACGATCTACATATCAAACAATTGTTACGTTGTCTAATTTTAGTATTTGTATATAGTTAAAAGAACCAAAATAACAACAAATAGTGCTCAACAAAATAAACTTTTGCATGGAGATGCATATGTGTCGTAAAATTTTAATTAATTATCTATCATAAAACTTTACAAGATTCAAAATAGTTAATTCATGTCCAAGCAATAAAACTAAAATAGTCACAACAAACTATGGTCGACACAACCAAACTTGTGTTTGTGGATGCGTATAAGTTGGAAAACACAAGTTAAATACTAAGGATACAACTTTACGAGAATTAAAATAGTTAAATCATTTACATTAAACAACCTAAACAATTTACTATATGACGAGGTAAGGCGTTAGTGCCGCTATATATAAAGCTTATCAAACTCATTTGTCCAACACTCATCACCACATATATCAATATTGATTATAAAAAATAAATAACACCATGAAGATCTTTAATCTCTTCTGCATCATCCTCATATTTGGTTTTCTTGGAAATATTGTTTCAAGTGTTGATTCTCTCCCATATGAAGCTATCTTCAACTTTGGTGACTCTATAAGTGATACTGGGAATGCTATGGCTCTCCATCGTGACCATCCCATGCCTAGCGATAGTCCTTATGGCTCAACATACTTCAAACATCCAGCTGGACGTTTGTCGAATGGACGGCTTATCATAGACTTTATAGGTATTTTTACTCAAACATGTTCTATCTATTAAAGTTACTTACATTATTTGAAATAAAAAAAAATAACATTGGTTCATTTTAATTTTTATCTATAATTCACTTAATTGTTGTCATTCAAATTGTAGCTGAGGCATATGGACTGCCATTTTTGCCAGCCCTAAAAAATCTTACCAAAGATCAAGACATCAGGAAAGGAGTGAATTTTGCAGTTGCTGGTTCCACTGCACTTGAAGAAGAGTTTTTCACAAATCGTGGAGTTATGGTACCATCGACAAATGACTCATTAAGTGTTCAACTTGGATGGTTTAAGGAGCTAAAATCCTCCCTCTGTAAAAACAAAGAAGGTTTTACTATAACTCATTGATTATTAGTAGTATTTTTTATAACTATCATAACTACTTTGATTAATGTATTTGTGTTAAATAAATTATGTTTTCTCAATATTTTTAACATAATTGTTGTTCCACTATGTAACAGAGTGTGATGTCTACTTCAAAAAATCATTGTTTCTTGTTGGAGAGATAGGTGGAAATGATATCATTCAGTACGCTTTCGGTCAGAAAACTATTACAGAAATTCGAGAAATTGTCCCCATCATTGTAGAAGCAATTACAAATACTACCTCTGTATGTTATGTCAGATTTAAGTATTTGAATGATTGATCCAATCATTATAAATTATATTTCATTAAAGATATAATCGAATGAATCATGGACATGAGTTCATATAACAAATATTTTGTTTTATTTTCTTTCAATTTCTTAGGCGTTAATTGAAGAAGGAGCGATTGAGCTTGTGGTTCCTGGGAACTTTCCAATAGGGTGTAATGCTGCTTTTTTGACAATGGTTGATAGTAAAAAGAAAGAAGACTTTGATGAATTTGGGTGTTTGATAGCTTACAATAATTTAGTCGAATACTTTAACGAGCAACTCAAAAATGGCATAAAGACATTACAACAAGAGAATTCTCAAGCTAAAATAATATATTTTGACTACTACAATGATGCCAAACGTTTATATCAAGCACCACAACAATATGGTGTGTGTTGTTCTTACTTTCTTTAATCGAAAAATAATTATTTGGCAATTTTTTGATAAATTCATTTAAACTTTCACTATGTTTTATGTACATTGCAGGCTTTACTTCCGACAAAAATGAGATTTTGAAAGCATGTTGTGGATTAGATGGGCCATACAATGTCAATTTTAATGTTCCATGTGGAGGGCCAAGTGCGAAAGTTTGTTCAGACACCTCAAAATTAATAAATTGGGATGGAGCTCACTTCACTGAAGCTGCTTATAGGATGATAGCAAAGGGATTAGTTGAAGGCCCTTTTGCAAATCCTTCTCTTCAAACTCCACCTTTCAAGATAGCTTAGAAAAGAGAATGTCGAAAGAAAAAAAAAAGAATCATTAATGAATTCAAAATAGGAGAAAACTTTTATCTATGTAAAAAATAACTCCAAATTTATTCCATAAATAAAATTCAAAGTTATTTTCTCTCTTCAGTTACCTAAAAAGTCTATATAAGCAACAAGAATATTAACAGGTCAAATTAACTTTGTTGCAGTCTGTATATATACATTCGGATATTTAGTTACTAATTCTACCAACTTCTACAAACTACTTGAGATGCAACGAAATTACCCAATTGCTTGTAGCATTTAAAACATCATTGGCTTGAATTTAAATTTAGCAGCTTCTATTTAGGCCTCTCAATGCTAGTGTGTAGGGTTTTAAGGTCAATTGCATCATATTCCCATATCCCCTATTCCTTATCATTAGTCATCTCAATCATATCATGCACATGATTAGCTAATTATCGATGCCTTTTATTCCCTCCAACTTCATACATATGGTATTCTGGTCTTAAGCTTCTGATAGGATCAAGTCTAAATGCAATTAATTTCAAGAACCCATCTTTGATTCACAAACACCACGTTGTTAGTAACAAAATCAAACAATACAATTAACTATAAAAAAATTGATTGAAAGTCTAAAAAATTATTCAATACTCCAAAACAAATCCAAAAACTAGGTTTGGGAAATATATGCTATTGCAAGTGTAAATTGTCTAAACAAGTTGTAATTTAAATCCATTCTACGAGGATTGATTATGTTCTACAGTTCAACAATTTCTTAATTTAAATTAGTTTGTTTGAATGAACAGAGGAACATAAGTTGTGGAGAAATTAAAAGTAAATTTGTAATCAAATAATAAAATAAAATTGAGAAAATATTTGTCTAAAAGTCAAGTGGGTAAATGATAGTTAAAAATCAAATATAGTTAACAAATATGTTTATATGTGTTATAATATTGCAGCATGTTATAGCATTCACTTGACCAACAAAATGACGTATACGGTGTTCCAATAATTGGCTTCATGATTTTCATTGGACTAACACTATTCCTAGGTTCATGCTTCCAATTCAATCATGCTCCATTTAATATAGTTTGCTTCCCTAGGAACTTAACTATTATTGCTAGCAAATTAGCAATAGAGATTTATATTTAGGGACATAATAAGTATATTCTAAACATAATGGATTTATTGTTCTGAATGAGTTAACTCGTTCTTATTATTAACCACGAGGTATAGGAAATGACTAGTACAACAAATATATTCTAAAATTTAAACCTTAATTTTTTATTTTTTTTTTTTGTAAAAAAGTAACTATATGTACATTAAGATTCAATACAATGTAATACAAAAAGGTACTATTATATCACTTGGTATCCTTTCATGAGAACAGAAAATACCACAACACAAAGTACATTTCTTAAAAATAAAAAATCGAATCTTGTTATTTCCTAATACGATTTTTTTAGTTTCATTTCCACGCACTATCGGTCATATAAATGATTTTATAAGTAGTTATGAAAGTCAAATTTTATTAATGATCTACCAATTGTAATTGATTGACGATGGATTAGTATTTTACACTAACAATATATAATTTAAATTATTTTTATTTTATTATTGTTATTTTATCTTGTATTAATATTTTATTTTTAAATAAAAACTGTATCTTTAAAACAATATATTTTTGTTATTTAATGTATTCGAAATAGAATGGATTTAGTTTTTTTAAAATGATTAATTAATTTTTATTACTTACCATAAGGAATAGTAAATTGGTGATATACAATATATGTGAATATTATAAATCTCTAACACCAAATTTAATTCCTAATTATCAAAAATTGAATCTTGTGATTCCCAATACTAGTTTTTTTATACAATATATAATTTATGCATAAAAATATTATGTAAACCAAATAAATAAATCTAATTCAAACTACATTTAGCTAGATCAAAACAGTTTTAAATATTAATGGAGAGTGATACACTACCAAAAAAATATAGGGGTATAGCGACGGCTAAATTTGGCACGTACGTTATGTCAATTCCAGCCGCCACTAAATACCAGAATGGTGTCTTCAATTTGGTCGTAAATTTGAATGCTTCTTCGATAAATAGAGCTGTATGCTCGAAGTTATTGTCAGAACTACCATATTAGACACTTTTTAAAACCTTGGTTTTGTTGTTTACAACAATGACACTTTCAACAACACATGTCTTGATGAAGTACTGGTAAATCATAATGACATGTGCGTTATTTTAACAATCCGTAAATTTACGCTTTAATTATTTCAATATTCGATCAAATGTAGAAATCTTAACATTAAAAATATAATATTTTAAAATTAATCCCCGTTAAGATATTTTCATATTTAGTCATATTATAAAATATTAAAAACTTTAATCATCAAATATAATATATTTAATTTATTTCATGATAAAGGATAAATTAAGAAAACCTAATGTTTAATCACATTATGACATCAACTATTTAAAAAAAAAAGTTTTTATTAACACACACTATGCAATATGTTTTTATATTTAATGGATGATTTCAATTATAATTAGTGTTACTTCTTTGAGAAACAATTATATTTAGAGTTTTAAACACTATGTTGTTATCATGAAGATGTTTTGTAGTATGTGGAGCAAGGAAATCACATCCTAACGATCTACATATCAAACAATTGTTACGTTGTCTAATTTTAGTATTTGTATATAGTTAAAAGAACCAAAATAACAACAAATAGTGCTCAACAAAATAAACTTTTGCATGGAGATGCATATGTGTCGTAAAATTTTAATTAATTATCTATCATAAAACTTTACAAGATTCAAAATAGTTAATTCATGTCCAAGCAATAAAACTAAAATAGTCACAACAAACTATGGTCGACACAACCAAACTTGTGTTTGTGGATGCGTATAAGTTGGAAAACACAAGTTAAATACTAAGGATACAACTTTACGAGAATTAAAATAGTTAAATCATTTACATTAAACAACCTAAACAATTTACTATATGACGAGGTAAGGCGTTAGTGCCGCTATATATAAAGCTTATCAAACTCATTTGTCAAACACTCATCACCACATATATCAATATTGATCATAAAAAATAAATAACACCATGAAGATCTTTAATCTCTTCTGCATCATCCTCATATTTGGTTTTCTTGGAAATGTTGTTTCAAGTGTTGATTCTCTCCCATATGAAGCTATCTTCAACTTTGGTGACTCTATAAGTGATACTGGGAATGCTATGGCTCTCCATCGTGACCATCCCATGCCTAGCGATAGTCCTTATGGCTCAACATACTTCAAACATCCAGCTGGACGTTTGTCGAATGGACGGCTTATCATAGACTTTATAGGTATTTTTACTCAAACATGTTCTATCTATTAAAGTTACTTACATTATTTGAAATAAAAAAAATAACATTGGTTCATTTTAATTTTTATCTATAATTCACTTAATTGTTGTCATTCAAATTGTAGCTGAGGCATATGGACTGCCATTTTTGCCAGCCCTAAAAAATCTTACCAAAGATCAAGACATCAGGAAAGGAGTGAATTTTGCAGTTGCTGGTTCCACTGCACTTGAAGAAGAGTTTTTCACAAATCGTGGAGTTATGGTACCATCGACAAATGACTCATTAAGTGTTCAACTCGGATGGTTTAAGGAGCTAAAATCCTCCCTCTGTAAAAACAAAGATGGTTTTACTATAACTCATTGATTATTAGTAGTATTTTTTATAACTATCATAACTACTTTGATTAATGTATTTGTGTTAAATAAATTATGTTTTCTCAATATTTTTAACATAATTGTTGTTCCACTATGTAACAGAGTGTGATGTCTACTTCAAAAAATCATTGTTTCTTGTTGGAGAGATAGGTGGAAATGATATCATTCAGTACGCTTTCGGTCAGAAAACTATTACAGAAATTCGAGAAATTGTCCCCATCATTGTAGAAGCAATTACAAATACTACCTCTGTATGTTATGTCAGATTTAAGTATTTGAATGATTGATCCAATCATTATAAATTATATTTCATTAAAGATATAATCGAATGAATCATGGACATGAGTTCATATAACAAATATTTTGTTTTATTTTCTTTCAATTTCTTAGGCGTTAATTGAAGAAGGAGCGATTGAGCTTGTGGTTCCTGGGAACTTTCCAATAGGGTGTAATGCTGCTTTTTTGACAATGGTTGATAGTAAAAAGAAAGAAGACTTTGATGAATTTCGGTGTTTGATAGCTTACAATAATTTAGTCGAATACTTTAACGAGCAACTCAAAAATGGCATAAAGACATTACAACAAAAGAATTCTCAAGCTAAAATAATATATTTTAACTACTACAATGATGCCAAACGTTTATATCAAGCACCACAACAATATGGTGTGTGTTGTTCTTACTTTCTTTAATCGAAAAATAATTATTTGGCAATTTTTTGATAAATTCATTTAAACTTTCACTTTGTTTTATGTACATTGCAGGCTTTACTTCCGACAAAAATGAGATTTTGAAAGCATGTTGTGGATTAGATGGGCCATACAATGTCAATTTTAATGTTCCATGTGGAGGGCCAGGTGCGAAAGTTTGTTCAGACACCTCAAAATTAATAAATTGGGATGGAGCTCACTTCACTGTAGCTGCTTATAGGATGATAGCAAAGGGATTAGTTGAAGGCCCTTTTGCAAATCCTTCTCTTCAAACTCCACCTTTCAAGATAGCTTAAAAAAGAGAATGTCGAAAGAAAAAAAAAAGAATCATTAATGAATTCAAAATAGGAGAAAACTTTTATCTATGTAAAAAATAACTCCAAATTTATTCCATAAATAAAATTCAAAGTTATTTTCTCTCTTCAGTTACCTAAAAAGTCTATATAAGCAACAAGAATATTAACAGGTCAAATTAACTTTGTTGCAGTCTGTATATATACATTCGGATATTTAGTTACTAATTCTACCAACTTCTACAAACTACTTGAGATGCAACGAAATTACCCAATTGCTTGTAGCATTTAAAACATCATTGGCTTGAATTTAAATTTAGCAGCTTCTATTTAGGCCTCTCAATGCTAGTGTGTAGGGTTTTAAGGTCAATTGCATCATATTCCCATATCCCCTATTCCTTATCATTAGTCATCTCAATCATATCATGCACATGATTAGCTAATTATCGATGCCTTTTATTCCCTCCAACTTCATACATATGGTATTCTGGTCTTAAGCTTCTGATAGGATCAAGTCTAAATGCAATTAATTTCAAGAACCCATCTTTGATTCACAAACACCACGTTGTTAGTAACAAAATCAAACAATACAATTAACTATAAAAAATTGATTGAAAATCTAAAAAATTATTCAATACTCCAAAACAAATCCAAAAACTAGGTTTGGGAAATATATGCTATTGCAAGTGTAAATTGTCTAAACAAGTTGTAATTTAAATCCATTCTACGAGGATTGATTATGTTCTACAGTTCAACAATTTCTTAATTTAAATTAGTTTGTTTGAATGAACAGAGGAACATAAGTTGTGGAGAAATTAAAAGTAAATTTGTAATCAAATAATAAAATAAAATTGAGAAAATATTTGTCTAAAAGTCAAGTGGGTAAATGATAGTTAAAAATCAAATATAGTTAACAAATATGTTTATATGTGTTATAATATTGCAGCATGTTATAGCATTCACTTGACCAACAAAATGACGTATACGGTGTTCCAATAATTGGCTTCATGATTTTCATTGGACTAACACTATTCCTAGGTTCATGCTTCCAATTCAATCATGCTCCATTTAATATAGTTTGCTTCCCTAGGAACTTAACTATTATTGCTAGCAAATTAGCAATAGAGATTTATATTTAGGGACATAATAAGTATATTCTAAACATAATGGATTTATTGTTCTGAATGAGTTAACTCGTTCTTATTATTAACCACGAGGTATAGGAAATGACTAGT
>JBBPBR010000007.1:17156857-17181418 GCA_037974775.1 Cicer pinnatifidum | reverse complement strand
TAGTAAATTGTATTGTTAATTATTAGTATTAAAACGTTTATAACCTTTATTTTCTTTTTCTTTTTATTTTAAAATATTGAAGTGACAAGTCACATAAGCATTATTAATAATAATTTAAAAAATATATAATTCTCTTACTAAATGAAATAAATCCTGAAAATACTTAATCACCGCCTTTATATTTATCTTTAGCTTCATAATCTACATCACCCCCTTCATAAGATTAATTTGAATTTCAATTATTGGTGATCTTAATTTCAAGTTGATAAATAGAATCATGCATTGGTGTATTTATACTATCATACAAATAGACCGCTTTAAATGCTCGTTATCACTAAAACTTGTGCAGCAACTGCAAGAGCAACATGTTTCACAAACTTAATGTGTATGAGAGAGAGATTCAAGATCTTCTTGTTAGAGAGCTTGCTAATCAGAAAAAGTGGAAAAGGTGTACCCAATGCAAATTCTATGTTGAAAAAATTTAAGGTTGTTTGCATTTGGTGTCATAAGTTCTTTCATTACTCATTAGTTTGGAGTATAAAAATTTAGTTGATTGAACTGTTGTATTAATTCAACTGAATTTGTACTTTAATGTCTCTTAACATTCTTCAGGTCATTTCGTCATTTTTTTATGACAAGTTCTGTAAAGTCATGGAATCCATTGATATTGATCATAAAACCAATCTAAATAAGCGTCTTAAGTATTTTCACTATAATTGAAATCAAAAATTGATAACCATATTTTAGAATCCTCCCACTTTTTTTTAAACAAGAAACCCAACAAGCTTGGGAAACAAAAAAATAGATATAATTTAATAGAGGAAAATCCTACCACCTACATGAGAAAGTATCATGATATGAAAAAGTTCAACCTTGACATCATTCGGTGTAGTCATAGTAATGCTTGCAACTGCTAAAGAGCTATTATTTTGAGTGAAGATAGTTTTTATGTACTCTATATATTCATTCATCTTTGTTAAATATAATTTTAGTTCTTGTTGGAGTGGCTATCGATATTTTTTCTTATGCATATAGTAGTTATATTTTTGTTTTCTCTGAATACCTTAATCTTGTACCAATTTCTTTTAACTTAAATTTGGTATAATGATTTTAGAATACAAAAAGTTGAAGTCAATGAAGTACATTAAAGATGATATGTTACAATTTCTATTATGTCCAAATACCTCTTTGAGGTATGATACCACTAACTTGCTTTTAGTGGTTATTACTTTCAACACTAGAAATCATGATAATTTGATTCAAGTCAATTTTTTGAGTATTAATGCAATTTTTCACGTAGTATACTTTATGCATTCGTGATATTTGTAATTTGTATATTTTGCAGAATAGTATAACTTTAAAGGCTTAATTGCAGTTTTGGTCTCCCTATTTTAGCTGAATCGCGAAAGTAGTTCTTCCATTTTGTTTCTCTCCAGTTTTGGTCCAAAAACAGAATTTTGGTCGAAAACTTGATGAAATTTCATTTTTTTTTTAAAACCGTACTACACCATTTATGACCATAGATTTCAAGTACAATTGTTGCAAATGAGATCTTGAGGCATGGTGTGATTTAAATAAATGCAAAAAAAAAAAAATTGATCAAGTTTTGGACCAAAATTCTATTTGGGGACCAAAACTGGGGAGAAACAAAATGCGAAGACTACTTTCGTGATTCAGCTAAAATAGGGGGACCAAAACTGCAATTAAGCCAACTTTAAATTAGTTTGTTTGTAAGTTAAATTGATAATAAGTTCTATTATAGTATTATTTAGTTATTAAAGAATGAAGTTTAGCAATAAAATAAGGAAGTGTTCTCTCAATTATATAAGAATGTCCTCTTTTTTTCCTCAACAACAAAAAAATCCCCTTTATTTGTAATTTAATACTTTTTCAATATTTGATTCGATACATAAGTTTCTTCTTATAAGGACAATTTAATTTTAAGTTTTTTATTAAGAAATGATGGTAAACACTCATGAGAATTGTTTAAAATTTTCAGAAAACAAGGTGAGTTGCATCTGGATTGATCGAAGAAAACTTAATGTATCAAGGCTATGATAAGTTATAGAGTTTCAAGGAAAAGATGCTATAAAGGCGGTAGTGATATGAAAATTTTATTCATATATTTTTGTACTATTATTTACTCTTTAGTGATATGAAATATGGAATATAACCAAAAAAATTTAGAGTATTTATAAAATATTTTATTAAGGAATATCATTATTGTTCTCTATGAAATTAGTTTGCACTTTATCACAATAAATTAATTTATCTCATAATAAATGTCACAATTGTTCATTTTACACAAATTAATGAATGACTATACACAAAATTAAATTATCGATACAAAATAAAGACAAAGTTAAATATCAGAAGTTGATAGTAACGAAAATAATAATATTAATTAATAGATTCAATTAAAAACAATAATTGGTATTAATAAATTTTTTTTTTTCCATCGGATCCAACATTACCACCACCCTACCTTCAAATTAAGGAATCTACTTGCCACTGTGACATCTATACCTCTCACCTTACATTTTTTAAAATTCTGCTTATGGTCTTTTCATTTAACACAATCAGTATAAAATCAAAAATAAAATAAAAAGTTAGAAATTTTTCTCTCAAAAGATAAAAATTTCGAAATATAAAGAAAGTACTTTAAAATTTTGGTACACAAATCAGTCTCATATATTTTTAAAATAAAAAAGTCTTAAACCTTATTTTGCATACAGGATATGTTGTTATTAAAATATCATATGTGTGTGTAAGACTGATCACCATGAATTTAGAATATATTCTAAATATATACATTTTAGTATTTCAGAAGCGATCTGTCATTAGTATAATCTTAAAAATATTAATGTAATTATATAATATATAGTGTATAATCATCTTCTACTATATCAGTTCATAAAACAATTACAATTGAACAAAAATAACACTATTGAATTTTATCCTCTGTTGCCTACAATCCCTGCTTCAAGCCCCTCTATCTAATATAATATACAAGAAAATAGGGGGTGAGATAATAATCTCAATGATTTCTAAAAAAAAAGTACAATTTGAATCATTTTTCTTAAGAAAATAATAAAAACTTACAAGGATCATATGCAATGTTTTTCATTAGCATAGGTCTAACAATTAAAATCTTTTCTTTTACTTTAAGCATAGAAAAACATGACATTCTCTTTCTTTTCTTAACTTAGAAAGCCTTTATAATTTTCATTTCCTCTTATAAGGAAAATCTTAATGATTTCATTTCCTTTTATAAGGAAAATTTGTATAATTTCAATTTCCTATTATAAGGAAAAGCTCCTCAAATTACCAAGATGTGGTTTGGTCATGACCTCAATTCTTGTCCCCATTGTTTATGGCCTGAAACAAAGTTGAAATATCCCACTGTATATGTATGTCACTATCTTATTTATGGAATGCAATGTATTTCCACATCATGTATCCAATGTATATCTCAATAATCAATTGAATGAATATCATTAACTTCATTCAACATTACAATTCAGAAATCATAGTATAATACAATATAGCTCGCGTTAATCATCAGAACTTATTCTAACTCGAGGTAACATAATTAGAGGTGTACTCAGATAAGAGGTGCAAATAAGGAAATTATTGGATTAAAGGCAACGTGACCAGGGGTTCTAATCAGTGGCAACATGATCAGATGCATTCTTGGATCAGGGGCATATTATGAACAGAGACATCATAATCAGAGCCAGAGGATACATGGTCAAAGGTAGAGTTAGAGGAAACATCATTAGTGGAAGAATCATAAACAACATGATCAAAAGCAGAATCAGAAACAACTTGAGCAGTGGTACAATCAGAAATAGCATGATCAGAGGTAGAATCAAAACCATCATGATCAGAGGTAGAATCAGAAGCAACATGATCAAAGGCAGAAGCAAAATAGCATGACCAGAGGCAAAATTAGAAGCAACATAATCAGAGGCAGAGATAGAAGAAGGAAAACATAGACCAAAGAGAATCAAATCAAGGGCGAAAGAATAAAGAGAATTAAAAGTAGAACAACAAGTGTAGGAATTTTGTGAACGCATCAATTATGTATTCCACCTATCACGATTAATTATATTTCATGGGTTCCTAACACATCAGAATCACCACACGACCATATATAGAATACATGACTTTTAAAGGAGTTAAATGCATATTTTTAATATTTATTGCATGTTAAAACACATAGTTTCCTCTCACTCTCAATTTTTAATAAAAATCCAACATCAAACCCATAAATTGTTTATCCAGTAAATGAAACTAAACTTAACCAAAAAAACCCACATGCAAAATTGAAGTTTGTTTTAAGAAAATAACTCATAATTTGTTAATAATAATCCCCTTCAATCCAAGTTGCGTTTTGGAAGATGTTTTCCTTATCAGCTCTTAGTTTCTTGCCTTTTATGCTTTATTTCATATTCAAATATTTCCCAATCTGCTCCTTATCTTCCTTTAGTATTGTTTTTGTTGATTAATGGATTTTGGCGAGGAAGAAAGGGACATGCAAGTGGTCGTACTGAAAGTAAAGGATTTTAGATGGCTTTTGTCCTTGAATAAATTTGGGAAGAAGAGAAAAATAGATGAATGAAGAAGATGATGAATAGTAATTGAGTGTTGGTGTTTTCAAAAGGTTTTTTTAGAGTGTGTAACTGGAAGTGAAAGAAAATGAAGGGGAAGGAGGGTTAGTTCCCGTGTGTGAAGGAGGGATAGAGAGATAGATAGAGAGAGATAAAGGTGGCATGTTCTCTCTATGTCACTTGGACTTGTTCATACTATTACTTTTCTATTTTACCATTGATCATAATTTAATATTACTAAAAACATAGCATTAACAATCACTAAAGTTCTAATTAATACTTAAATCTTATAACTATTTCTAAGGTAGTGACAGAGCTGTTACAATATGTATGTGTGAAAAATGGAAAAATTCGATAAAAAATATATACCAAATATTTTGTTTTTGACATTAACAAGTATATAAATTACCATGTCATTTGTTTTATTTGCTATCTTTTATTATTAATTTAATTATATTTTTTTAAGAAATGAATTACGCTAAATTTGATATATCTGATGCAATGGATTTGTCGACATATTTTACTCATACATTCACAGGAGTTCAAGTAAACTTTTAATATAAAATGACATTTATTTTGTTAATATATAGAATATGACTAATAATGTTTTTAATAAATATTGTTGCAGATATTTTCGTACACGAGACGATGTGTTACACTGAGCAAAATCAATTGAAAAACAAAATAGGATTATTATTGCTATTATAATATCGGATACTAAAATGCATACATCACTAACTAGAGGCATACATCACCAATTAATTTTTAAAGAGAAAATAGCGATACCATTAAAAATTAGTGATGTATGCATAGTTAGTGTTCGTTGTGAATTTCACAATCATCAGTTAGCGAATATTTTAAAAGATCATACATATTCAGGACATTTAACCAAAGATGAATAAAATTTTGTCAATGACATGACATAATACAGACTTGCTCCGAGACACATATTGTGTCAATTAAAAGATCGAAACAAGGAAAACTTCACATGTGGCACCCATATTTATCAGAAAAGAATGTGCATCGGTCTAATTTGAAAGATCCTAGTATTGGTTTGCAACAATTACTAAAGTTAATAGAAGATGATAAGTATGTGTGTTGGTATAGAAGACACCAAGACTCAAATGTTGTCAAATATATTTTTTGGCCTCATCCTAATTCGATCTAGTTGTTGAACTTGTTTCTCAATGTATTTATCAAGGACAACCCATAGAAAACTAACAAATACATAATTCCATTGTTTGAAATAGTTGATGTCACCTTAAAGAGAGTTAATAAATTATGTCGCATTTGCTTATTTAAAATTTGAGAAGCAAGATAACTTTTGTTGAACATAAGAGAACTTCAAAACTTTATTCTTAAAAGTGATTCCGACTAAAAAATACCTTGTCATGATGAATGCAATTGAGATAGTATTTCCATCATCAATTAATTTTTTATGTCGCGTTCATATTAATAAAAATGTCAAAGTTAAATGCAAGCATGCGTTGAAGAATTACCAGCAATATTTCCAACACTTTGAGATGGTATGTGCTAATATTATCATGTTTGTTGACTAAGTTAAATATGTATTTAGGATGAATTTGTTCCGACTTAGATGAGTCATGTTATGCATTTATGAAAACACAACAAATGATTGATGGCCTTTTCATAACGGAGTTTTCTTTTTTAACTCATCAGTTCAAGAAGACAGGTTAAATCAGGTACACGTTATTTTCAACGGGTGATGCAAATGATTGACATGGACAATGAACTGACGATAGATGGGATTGAATTTGAGGATTATATCCCACAAATATCTCAAAGGAACTTTTTGATATACGGCCACGACGACCTAACGTTCATAGGTACGGGCCAAATTTCAGTAAGAGCACAAATCTTGAATTCAGTTCTTGAACCCTCCACCATTGAGAAGACATGGTGTGAGTGGTTTCTGCCACATGTTGATTGCGATATATATAAAGAACCCAATCGGATAAGCATTGTAGTCATGGGTTACACTCATGGTTTGGGTACAGAGGAATCCGAGGAATTAAAGAAGTGTTATTTATGTGATTGTACGATGATGAAAGGGAAACATGCGACATCATTCTTGGATACTTGGAAGAGAAATATAGTTTGCTGCAACCAGGACGCCTACTGGAAGAGACGTAATCAGGTTGAGGCTGAGGCTGACTCTCACGTTGCGTTTGGACCAAGACCAGAACCTGTCAATATTGCTAAGGTACAAATTATGATTCTTTAGTTTTTTTTCACTGGTGCAATTGTACAAGTTTTTTACTAGTTTTTTTATTAAAAAAAATCAATTTATGAAACTTACATAGGAGAAACACTAAGTTTTAACAATAATCTAGAGTTTATCTTAACATCAGCCCAAAGTAGTTTCATACCAAATCAGTAGTGTTGCATAGAAGATTTAAATTCATCTTTGTAATGACTTAACTTATTTGCCCTGTCATCCCTATGCAACAGAAAACTAGAGAAGTTTCATCATACACATAATTATTATATCACACACAAAAACAAGAGGTAGTAAATTTTTTAAACCTGCTCATTGACAAAAAAGCTCTGAAAGTTGGACCGATCCCTAATATCTTAGCCCAAAATACAGACTTGCTCTGAGACACATGATGAGTACATTAAAAGACTGAAGCAAGAAAAATTTCATATGTGTCACCCATATTTATAAGCAAAGACTCAGATAAGTATGTGTGCTGGTATAGAAGACACCAAGACTCATATGTTGTCAAAGATATTTTTTGGACTCATCCTGATTCGATCTAGTTGTTGAACTTGTTTCTCAATGTATTTATCATGGACAACAATACAAAACTAACAAATACATGATTCCATTATTTAAAATAGTTGATGTCACCTTAACATAGTTAATATATTATGCCGCATTTGCTTATTTAAAATTTGAGAAGCCAGATAACTTTTGTTGGACATAAGAGAACTTCATAACTTTATTCTTGAAAGATAACTTTATTCTTGAAAGATAACTTAATTTCAAAAGTGATTATGACTAACAAGACCTTGTCATGATGAATGCAATTGAGGTAGTCTTTCCATCAACGATTAATTTTTTATGTCGCTATCGTATTAATAAAAAATTCAAAGTTAAACGCAAGCATGTGTTGAAGAAAAAATAAGAGCCAATAATAAAATTTTGGAATAAGGCTGTCTATTCTTCTAGTACGAAGGATTACCATCGACATTTGCAACACTTTGAGATGGTATGTACTAATACTATCATGCTTGTTGATTATGTTAAATATATATTTAGGATGAATTTGTTGTGACTTAGATGAATCATGTTATACATTTAGGAAACACAACAACCAACATGTAATAAAATACAAAATTTCTAAATTTGATTTAAATTAGATGTAAATTTTTTTAACTTTTAAGTGTTTCTATATGTTTCTGGAGTTGAATAAGCTCATTCGAAATTAAAAAATATGTTGCAAGATAGTAAAGGAGACTTTTGTAAAATTTGGGACGTTGAGAACAACATGTTGAAGTCATAATTAGATAATGTTAAAGCATTGTTTCATAAAAGTATCAATGGTGTCAAGAACATACACAATAATCGAATTTTGTAGATATTGCACAAGTTTGTATTCAGGGTAGGTATACAACACATTCTTAAAGAATATTTAAAAATTAAATTGGTTGACACCGACAAAGTGACATATGGTTGTGCAATAAAAACAACAGGTGGATTACCTTGTGCTTGTCAGTTAGCACATTTTATGATAGTCATCGCGATCCTTTATTTTTTTGAGTATGTGGACATGTCTCAAGGCTAGGAAAATCAATTATCTCAGAAGTCAGGTAAACAATCGTCTTAGAAGGCAGGGAAGCAACCATCTCAACAATCAAGAAAGTAATCATCTATATCATTTTTGAATAAATTTCATCTATTTGTTCATCTATACATTGAGGATGTAGTAAATTTTGAGGCAGTTGAAAATTGTGATTTTTACGCTATTTCAGCATTACTTGGTTGGACTGAAGAATCATGTTCAATATTCTGTTAACAATTGGACAAGTAAACTAGTACACATATTGGTATGTATTCTTTATTATTCAAGGGACAAGTCAAAAAAATAAGTAATTCATTGATGATAACTAATTTGAGGATGCAAGAGAGAGATAAATTGTTGATCATTCCATAAATGAGTTATGTGATAGCTTCAAACTATAACGTTTTTATGGTGTCATTGTCAAATACATTGAAATTGACATTCTTCCTATTGAGAGATTCACATGGATTGAATTTATCAATAGTAATCGTCGGATGCATGTAATATTCATTAAAATTGCATGAGTTTAAAACAATATTTATAAGAATATTTTACAATTTATTACAATTCCAAAGCATGAATTACACAACTTTCAAAGACACTTGTTTATATATATATATATATATATATATATATATATATATATATATATATATATATATAAACATATGATCTTTTAAATGACCGTTTAATCACTCATATTAATTAATCATTATGTTCCATATTAAGTGTCATTTTAGTTCATTTAACATAAACTAACAAAAAAAAAGGCAAATAAATGAAAAAATGTATCAATTTTATAGAATGATTCTTATTAACCATTGGATACTAAAATGATTTCAAGTTTTCATCTCCAACAAGGAAAATAACTTTTTAACACGGGTTCACATATTAAAAAGGGGCATTAAAAGGTGTTTTTATAGTAATTTCAACTTTTCAATTAAGGTGATATTTTTTCCAAGTTTTCTGCAAGATCAAACGGAAAGACGTTAAAAAAAACATGAAACAAGGTGTTTACATATTTTTTATGTGGCAATAACATATAATCACCTAAAGTGATGCACTCCTCACTTTTTTTTTATCGGCCAAACAAAGTACTTTTGACATAAGACACATGACAAGGAGCACAAAATTAGGTGTATACATGAATAATAATATTCATGTGACTAAAACAATTTAGTTACACAAAAATAAGACATTTCGAACTTTTTATCTAAAGTGATGATCTCTTTTCATTTTGCTCCCTCATCAAGTGGTAACAATGTGTGACATGAGATCTACCTATTACACTCTATTTCCTTCTTGTTGAATTCTCTTACTATTCTATCTTTTAAACTCTCAATTGAAAAAACCTCATGGGATTCCCACTAACATTATCATGCTAATGGATTACTGTATAACGGTGCAAAACTATATAGAAATTATTGTTAAATTTACAAGACTTAAACTAATATATGATAGTTGTTTTATTGTTAAACATATCATGAGCCACACAAAATTTCCATTTGCAAGAAATAAATAATATTTTTTATACAAACAATGAAAAATTATTGATAGAAAATTATTATGCCTCGGTTAAGTTTTTGTTGGTTATATGATGATAAAATTATTGCTAAACATATTTTCAGAAAAAATATGCAAAATAAATAAATATTAACAAAAAATAATAAAACTCATTATAGAAATTTAGAGCACTACATATTATTCCAAATTAAACAAAGGTACATATTTAACAAGGTTTAGTGCAAAAGCAAATACGACGCAAGCCTTCACATTGTCCTCCAGTGAGACCTTCAATTTGGCAAACAATAGCACAATTGTGATCAATGACACATGGTCCTTTGAAGTTGTTACTTTCTGACTCACATATTCATGCCTCTCCCACCCTAATTGGTCCCATCTCTATCCATGTCACAAAATCATTAACAAAAATAAATTAACAACACTTGTAAAAATAATAAATAAATAGAAATTAAATCACACTAAATGAATATTAAACACAATCATAGAGTATATTATGTCATGTAAGTGTGCAATAGTAGAAAATAAATATTTACTAATTGAGATCAACAAAAAAATAATAATGGTACCAATTAATTAAACATCAAGAAAAACTCACCAGTGGCCACAAGAAATAGAAATATGACTAAGATGATGGAAATAAAGGGACTGAACGAGCCATATAGGAGAATTAGTTAATATGAAGAAACAGAACTAATTGGAACTTGTTGATTTGAAATACAAATAGAGCTAACTTATCTTATATAGGAAAATAAAGGTTCTTTATTTTATTTTTTTAAAAGAGGGTAATAAATGTAGAGGTGTTCAAATTCAAATCAATCTAAATAATAATTATAAATTAATTAAAAAATGAAAAATCATACAAATCTGAATATTATTGTTTATTTTAAAAAAAAAATTATGAAAATCGATCAAATAAGATTGAATTTTAGATTTTTTTAAAATCAAACCAAATTAAATATGTAAATTTTGATGGTTAATTTTTTATTAGTATGAGACTTGATATTAATCTACTATTTGTTTTTTTAATAACATTACTTATTAGTTTTGTTTTTTACTATTTCATATATTTTAAACATAATCGAGACTATTTGTTATTATGTAATATTATTTTGAGAATATTATATATTATATTTTACATTAAATCTATTAGTTTACTATGCCATTCTAACAATAAAATTATTAGAACTTTTTATAATCGTAAATTAAATCAACCAAAAACTAATCAAATCTAAATCGCATATAATTGAATGAGATTGGATCTATTGTTTTTTTTTAAATCATCCAAATCAACCACAATGATTGGATCTATTGTTTTTTTTAAACTTTCACTTTGTTTTATGTACATTGCAGGCTTTACTTCCGACAAAAATGAGATTTTGAAAGCATGTTGTGGATTAGATGGGCCATACAATGTCAATTTTAATATTCCATGTGGAGGGCCAGGTGCGAAAGTTTGTTCAGACACCTCAAAACTAATAAATTGGGATGGAGCTCACTTCACTGAAGCTGTTTATAGGATGATAGCAAAGGGATTAGTTGAAGGCCCTTTTGCAAATCCTTCTCTTCAAACTCCACCTTTCAAGATAGCTTAGAAATGAGAATGTTGAAAGAAAAAATAAAAAAGAATCTTTAATGAATTCAAAACAGGAGAAAACTTTTATCTATGTAAAAAATAACTCCAAATTTATTCCATAAATAAAATTCAAAGTTATTTTCTCTCTTAAGTTACCTAAAAAGTCTATATAAGCAACAAGAATATTAACTGGTCAAATTAACTTTGTTGCAGTCTCGATATATACATTCGGACATTTAGTTACTAATTCTACCAACTTCTACAAACTACCTGAGATGCAACGAAATTATCCAATTGCTTGTAGCATTTAAAATATCATTGGCTTGATAGGATCGAGTCTAAATGCAATTAATTTCAAGAACCCATCTTTGATTCACAAACACCACGTTGTTAGTAACAAAATCAAACAAGACAATTAACTATAAAAAAAATTGATTGAAAATCTAAAAAATTATTCAATCCTCCAAAACAAAGCCAAAAACTAGGTTTGGGAAATATATGCTATTGCAAGTGTAAATTGTTTAAACAAATTATAATTTAAATCCATTCTACGAGGATTGATTATGTTCTACAGTTCAACAATTTCTTAATTTAAATTAGTTTGTTTGAACGAACAAAGGAACATATGTTGTGATGAAATTAAAAGTAAATTTGTAATTAAATAATAAAATAAAATTGAGAAAATATTTGTCTAAAAGTCAACTGGGTAAATGATAGTTAAAAATGAAATATAGTTAATAAATATGTTTATATGTGTTATAATATTGCAGCATGTTATAGCATTCACTTGACCAACAAAATGACGTATACGGTGTTCCAATAATTGACTTCATGATTTTCATTGGACTAACACTATTCCTAGGTTCATGCTTCGAATTCAATCATGCTCCATTTAATATAGTTTGCTTCCCTAGGAACCTAACTATTATTGCTAGCAAATTAGCAATAGAGATTTATATTTAGGGACATAATAAGTATATTCTAAACATAATGGATTTATTGTTCCGAATGAGTTAAGTCGTTCTTATTATTAACCACGAGGTATAGGAAATGACTAGTGTACAACAAATATATTCTAAAATTTAAACCTTAATTTTTTTTTAATTTTTGTAAAAAAATAACTATATGTACATTAAGATTCAATACAATGTAATACAAAAACGTACTATTATATCACTTGCTATCCATTCATGAGAATAGAAAATACCACAACACAAAGTACATTTCTTAAACATAAAAAATCGAATCTTGTTATTTCCTAATACGATTTTTTTAGTGTCATTTCCACGCACTATCGATCATATAAATGATTTTATAAGTAGTTATGAAAGTCAAATTTTATTAATGATCTACCAATTGTAATTGATTGACAATGGATAAGTATTTTACACTAACAATATATAATTTAAATTATTTTTATTTTATTATTGTTATTTTATCTTGTATTAATATTTTATTTTTAAATAATAACTGTATCTTTAAAATAATATATTTTTGTTATTTCATGTATTCGAAATAGAATGGATTTAGTTTTTTTAAAATGATTAATTAATTCTTATTACTTACAATAAGGAATAGTAAATTGGTGGTATACAATATATGTGAATATTATAAATCTCTAACACCAAATTTAATTCCTAATTATCAAAAATTGAATCTTGTGATTTCCAATACTAATTTTTTTATACAATATATAATTTATGCATAAAAATATTATACAAACCAAATAAATAAATCTAATTCAAACTACATTTAGCTAGATCAAAACAGTTTTAAATATTAATGGAGAGTGATACACTACAAAAAAAATATAGGGGTATAGCGACGGCTAAATTTGGCACGTACGTTATGTCAATTCCAGCCGCCACTAAATACCAGAATGGTGTCTTCAATTTGGTCGTAAATTTGAATGCTTCTTCGATAAATAGAGTTGTATGCTCGAAGTTATTGTCAGAACTACCATATTAGACACTTTTTAAAACCTTGGTTTTGTTGTTTACAACAATGACACTTTCAACAACACATGTCTTGATGAAGTACTGGTAAATCATAATGACATGTGCGTTATTTTAACAATCCGTAAATTTACGCTTTAATTATTGCAATATTCGATCAAATGTAGAAATCTTAACATTAAAAATATAATATTTTAAAATTAATCCCCGTTAAGATATTTTCATATTTAGTCATATTATAAAATATTAAAAACTTTAATCATCAAATATAATATATTTAATTTATTTCATGATAAAGGATAAATTAAGAAAACCTAATGTTTAATCACATTATGACATCAACTATTTAAAAAAAAAGTTTTTATTAACACACACTATGCAATATGTTTTTATATTTAATGGATGATTTCAATTATAATTAGTGTTACTTCTTTGAGAAATAATTATATTTAGAGTTTTAAACACTATGTTGTTATCATGAAGATGTTTTGTAGTATGTGGAGCAAGGAAATCACATCCTAACGATCTACATATCAAACAATTGTTACATTGTCTAATTTTAGTATTTGTATATAGTTAAAAGAACCAAAATAACAACAAATAGTGCTCAACAAAATAAACTTTTGCATGGAGATGCATATGTGTCGTAAAATTTTAATTAATTATCTATCATAAAACTTTACAAGATTCAAAATAGTTAATTCATGTCCAAGCAATAAAACTAAAATAGTCACAACAAACTATGGTCGACACAACCAAACTTGTGTTTGTGGATGCGTATAAGTTGGAAAACACAAGTTAAATACTAAGGATACAACTTTACGAGAATTAAAATAGTTAAATCATTTACATTAAACAACCTAAACAATTTACTATATGACGAGGTAAGGAGTTAGTGCCGCTATATATAAAGCTTATCAAACTCATTTGTCAAACACTCATCACCACATATATCAATATTGATCATAAAAAATAAATAACACCATGAAGATCTTTAATCTCTTCTGCATCATCCTCATATTTGGTTTTCTTGGAAATGTTGTTTCAAGTGTTGATTCTCTCCCATATGAAGCTATCTTCAACTTTGGTGACTCTATAAGTGATACTGGAAATGCTATGGCTCTCCATCGTGACCATCCCATGCCTAGCGATAGTCCTTATGGCTCAACATACTTAAAACATCCAGCTGGACGTTTGTCGAATGGACGGCTTATCATAGACTTTATAGGTATTTTTACTCAAACATGTTCTATCTATTAAAGTTACTTACATTATTTGAAATAAAAAAAAAAATAACATTGGTTCATTTTAATTTTTATCTATAATTCACTTAATTGTTGTCTTTCAAATTGTAGCTGAGGCATATGGACTGCCATTTTTGCCAGCCCTAAAAAATCTTACCAAAGATCAAGACATCAGGAAAGGAGTGAATTTTGCAGTTGCTGGTTCCACTGCACTTGAAGAAGAGTTTTTCACAAATCATGGAGTTATGGTACCATCGACAAATGACTCATTAAGTGTTCAACTTGGATGGTTTAAGGAGCTAAAATCCTCCCTCTGTAAAAACAAAGAAGGTTATACTATAACTCATTGATTATTAGTAGTATTTTTTATAACTATCATAACTACTTTGATTAATGTATTTGTGTTAAATAAATTATGTTTTTTCAATATTTTTAACATAATTGTTGTTCCACTATGTAACAGAGTGTGATGTCTACTTCAAAAAATCATTGTTTCTTGTTGGAGAGATAGGTGGAAATGATATCATTCAGTATGCTTTCGGTCAGAAAACTATTACAGAAATTCGAGAAATTGTCCCCATCATTGTAGAAGCAATTACAAATACTACCTCTGTATGTTATGTCAGATTTAAGTATTTGAATGATTGATCCAATCATTATAAATTATATTTCATTAAAGATATAATCGAATGAATCATGGACATGAGTTCATATAACAAATATTTTGTTTTATTTTCTTTCAATTTCTTAGGCGTTAATTGAAGAAGGAGCGATTGAGCTTGTGGTTCCTGGGAACTTTCCAATAGGGTGTAATGCTGCTTTTTTGACAATGGTTGATAGTAAAAAGAAAGAAGACTTTGATGAATTTGGGTGCTTGATAGCTTACAATAATTTAGTCGAATACTTTAACGAGCAACTCAAAAATGGCATAAAGACATTACAACAAAAGAATTCTCAAGCTAAAATAATATATTTTGACTACTACAATGATGTCAAACGTTTATATCAAGCACCACAACAATATGGTGTGTGTTGTTCTTACTTTCTTTAATCGAAAAATAATTATTTGGCAATTTTTTGATAAATTCATTTAAACTTTCACTTTGTTTTATGTACATTGCAGGCTTTACTTCCGACAAAAATGAGATTTTGAAAGCATGTTGTGGATTAGATGGGCCATACAATGTCAATTTTAATATTCCATGTGGAGGGCCAGGTGCGAAAGTTTGTTTAGACACCTCAAAACTAATAAATTGGGATGGAGCTCACTTCACTGAAGCTGCTTATAGGATGATAGCAAAGGGATTAGTTGAAGGCCCTTTTGCAAATCCTTCTCTTCAAACTCCACCTTTCAAGATAGCTTAGAAATGAGAATGTCGAAAGAAAAAAAAAAGAATCATTAATGAATTCAAAATAGGAGAAAACTTTTATCTATGTAAAAAATGACTCCAAATTTATTCCATAAATAAAATTCAAAGTTATTTTCTCTCTTGAGCTACCTAAAAAGTCTATATAAGCAACAAGAATATTAACAGGTCAAATTAACGTTGTTGCAGTCTGTATATATACATTCAGATATTTAGTTACTAATTCTACCAACTTCTACAAACTACTTGAGATGCAACGAAATTATCCAATTGCTTGTAGCATTTAAAACATCATTGGTTTGAATTTAAATTTAGCAGCTTCTATTTAGGCCTCTCAATGCTAGTGTGTAGGGTTTGAAGGTCAATTGCATCATATTCCCATATCCCCTTTTCCTTATCATTAGTCATCTCAATCATATCATGCACATGATTAGCTAATTATCGATGCCTTTTATTCCCTCCAACTTCATACATATGGTATTCTGGTCTTAAGCTTCTGATAGGATCGAGTCTAAATGCAATTAATTTCAAGAACCCATCTTTGATTCACAAACACCACGTTGTTAGTAACAAAATCAAACAAGACAATTAACTATAAAAAAAATTGATTGAAAATTTAAAAAATTATTCAATCCTCCAAAACAAATCCAAAAACTAGGTTTGGGAAATATATGCTATTGCAAGTGTAAATTGTCTAAACAAGTTGTAATTTAAATCCATTCTACGAGGATTGATTATGTTCTACAGTTCAACAATTTCTTAATTTAAATTAGTTTGTTTGAATGAACAGAGGAACATAAGTTGTGGAGAAATTAAAAGTAAATTTGTAATTAAATAATAAAATAAAATTGAGAAAATATTTGTCTAAAAGTCAAGTGGGTAAATGATAGTTAAAAATGAAATATAGTTAACAAATATGTTTATATGTGTTATAATATTGCAGCATGTTATAGCATTCACTTGACCAACAAAATGACGTATACGGTGTTCCAATAATTGGCTTCATGATTTTCATTGGACTAACACTATTCCTAGATTCAGGCTTCGAATTCAATCAAGCTCCATTTAATATAGTTTGCTTCCCTAGGTACTTAACTATTATTGCTAGCAAATTAGCAATAGAGATTTATATTTAGGGACATAATAAGTATATTCTAAACATAATGGATTTGTTGTTCTGAATGAGTTAACTCGTTCTTATTATTAACCACGAGGTATAGGAAATGACTAGTGTACAACAAATATATTCTAAAATTTAAACCTTAATTTTTTTTTTTTATATAAAAAAATAACTATATGTACATTAAGATTCAATACAATGTAATACAAAAACGTACTATTATATCACTTGCTATCCATTCATGAGAATAGAAAATACCACAACACAAAGTACATTTCTTAAACATAAAAAATCGAATCTTGTTATTTCCTAATACGATTTTTTTAGTTTCATTTCCACGCACTATCGATCATATAAATGATTTTATAAGTAATTATGAAAGTCAAATTTTATTAATGATCTACCAATTGTAATTGATTTACAATGGATACGTATATTACACTAACAATATATAATTTAAATTATTTTTATTTTATTATTGTTATTTTATCTTGTATTAATATTTTATTTTTAAATAATAACTGTATCTTTAAAATAATATATTTTTGTTATTTCATGTATTCGAAATAGAATGGATTTAGTTTTTTTAAAATGAGTAATTAATTCTTATTACTTATCATAAGGAATAGTAAATGGGTGGTATACAATATATGTGAATATTATAAATCTCTAACACCAAATTTAATTCCTAATTATCAAAAATTGAATCTTGTGATTTCCGAAAACTAGTTTTTTTATACAATATATAATTTATGTATAAAAATATTATGTAAACCAAATAAATAAATCTAATTCAAACTACATTTAGCTAGATCAAAACAGTTTTAAATATTAATGGAGAGTGATATACTACAAAAAAAATAAAGGGGTATAGCGACTGCTAAATTTGGCACGTTATGTCAATTCCAGCCGCCACTAAATACCATAATGGTGTCTTCAATTTGGTCGTAAATTTGAATGCTTCTTCGATAAATAGAGTTGTATGCTCGAAGTTATTGTCAGAACTACCATATTAGACACTTTTTAAAACCTTGGTTTTGTTGTTTACAATAATGACACTTTCAACAACACATGTCTTGATGAAGTACTGGTAAATCATAATGACATGTGCGTTATTTTAACAATCCGTAAATTTACGCTTTAATTATTGCAATATTTGATCAAATGTAGAAATCTTAACATTAAAAATATAATATTTTAAAATTAATCCCCATTAAGATATTTTCATATTTAGTCATATTATAAAATATTAAAAACTTTAATCATCAAATATAATATATTTAATTTATTTCATGATAAAGGATAAATTAAGAAAACCTAATGTTTAATCACATTATGACATCAACTATTTAAAAAAAAGTTTTTATTAACACACACTATGCAATATGTTTTTATATTTAATGGATGATTTCAATTATAATTAGTGTTACTTCTTTGAGAAACAATTATATTTAGAGTTTTAAACACTATGTTGTTATCATGAAGATGTTTTGTAGTATGTGGAGCAAGGAAATCACATCCTAACGATCTACATATCAAACAATTGTTACGTTGTCTAATTTTAGTATTTGTATATAGTTAAAAGAACCAAAATAACAACAAATAGTGCTCAACAAAATAAACTTTTGCATGGAGATGCATATGTGTCGTAAAATTTTAATTAATTATCTATCATAAAACTTTACAAGATTCAAAATAGTTAATTCATGTCCAAGCAATAAAACTAAAATAGTCACAACAAACTATGGTCGACACAACCAAACTTGTGTTTGTGGATGCGTATAAGTTGGAAAACACAAGTTAAATACTAAGGATACAACTTTACGAGAATTAAAATAGTTAAATCATTTACATTAAACAACCTAAACAATTTACTATATGACGAGGTAAGGCGTTAGTGCCGCTATATATAAAGCTTACCAAACCCATTTGTCAAACACTCATCACCACATATATCAATATTGATCATAAAAAATAAATAACACCATGAAGATCTTTAATCTCTTCTGCATCATCCTCATATTTGGTTTTTTTGGAAATGTTGTTTCAAGTGTTGATTCTCTCCCATATGAAGCTATCTTCAACTTTGGTGACTCTATAAGTGATACTGGGAATGCTATGGCTCTCCATCGTGACCATCCCATGCCTAGCGATAGTCCTTATGGCTCAACATACTTCAAACATCCAGCTGGACGTTTGTCGAATGGACGGCTTATCATAGACTTTATAGGTATTTTTACTCAAACATGTTCTATCTATTAAAGTTACTTACATTATTTGAAATAAAAAAAAAATAACATTGGTTCATTTTAATTTTTATCTATAATTCACTTAATTGTTGTCATTCAAATTGTAGCTGAGGCATATGGACTGCCATTTTTGCCAGCCCTAAAAAATCTTACCAAAGATCAAGACATCAGGAAAGGAGTGAATTTTGCAGTTGCTGGTTCCACTGCACTTGAAGAAGAGTTTTTCACAAATCGTGGAGTTATGGTACCATCGACAAATGACTCATTAAGTATTCAACTTGGATGGTTTAAGGAGCTAAAATCCTCCCTCTGTAAAAACAAAGAAGGTTTTACTATAACTCATTGATTATTAGTAGTATTTTTTATAACTATCATAACTACTTTGATTAATGTATTTGTGTTAAATAAATTATGTTTTCTCAATATTTTTAACATAATTGTTGTTCCACTATGTAACAGAGTGTGATGTCTACTTCAAAAAATCATTGTTTCTTGTTGGAGAGATAGGTGGAAATGATATCATTCAGTACGCTTTCGGTCAGAAAACTATTACAGAAATTCGAGAAATTGTCCCCATCATTGTAGAAGCAATTACAAATACTACCTCTGTATGTTGTATGTTATGTCAGATTTAAGTATTTGAATGATTGATCCAATCATTATAAATTATATTTCATTAAAGATATAATCGAATGAATCATGGACATGAGTTCATATAACAAATATTTTGTTTTATTTTCTTTCAATTTCTTAGGCGTTAATTGAAGAAGGAGCGATTGAGCTTGTGGTTCCTGGGAACTTTCCAATAGGGTGTAATGCTGCTTTTTTGACAATGGTTGATAGTAAAAAGAAAGAAGACTTTGATGAATTTGGGTGCTTGATAGCTTACAATAATTTAGTCGAATACTTTAACGAGCAACTCAAAAATGGCATAAAGACATTACAACAAAAGAATTCTCAAGCTAAAATAATATATTTTGACTACTACAATGATGCCAAATGTTTATATCAAGCACCACAACAATATGGTGTGTGTTGTTCTTACTTTCTTTAATCGAAAAATAATTATTTGGCAATTTTTTGATAAATTCATTTAAACTTTCACTTTGTTTTATGTACATTGCAGGCTTTACTTCCGACAAAAATGAGATTTTGAAAGCATGTTGTGGATTAGATGGGCCATACAATGTCAATTTTAATATTCCATGTGGAGGGCCAGGTGCGAAAGTTTGTTCAGACACCTCAAAACTAATAAATTGGGATGGAGCTCACTTCACTGAAGCTGCTTATAGGATGATAGCAAAGGGATTAGTTGAAGGCCCTTTTGCAAATCCTTCTCTTCAAACTCCACCTTTCAAGATAGCTTAGAAATGAGAGTGTCGAAAGAAAAAAAAAAGAATCATTAATGAATTCAAAATAGGAGAAAACTTTTATCTATGTAAAAAATAACTCCAAATTTATTCCATAAATAAAATTCAAAGTTATTTTCTCTCTTCAGTTACCTAAAAAATCTATATAAGCAACAAGAATATTAACAGGTCAAATTAACTTTGTTGCAGTCTGTATATATACATTCGGATATTTAGTTACTAATTCTACCAACTTCTACAAACTACTTGAGATGCAACGAAATTATGACGTTTTGACGTTTTGTTTATGAGGTGTTTGTGTTATTGTGTAGTTGTTGAAAGCTTTTTAAGAATCTGATAACTTTCAGGACTATTTTTTGCACTTCAGACTGAACTTGTTATTAAGTCTTTTTTGTCAGTCACCTTGTTTTGGAAATTGGGGTTATAGAAAGTTACAATTTTTCCTTCTAGTTTGCCATTGACATTTGGAAATCAATTATTTCAGAGGGTATTTTATTTTATTTTCATTTTCATTTTCATTTTTATTTTGAATTTGAATTTCAGTTGATTAAAAAAAAGGAATGAGGGGTGAGAGAAATAGGAAGCTACATTTAAGCAAGATCTATTCATTCACATGTTGCAAAGCAACTTCAGTTGATGGAGATCATGCACAGATTGGTCGTAAAGGCTATTCAAGAGTGGTGTTATGCAATGAAACAGATAGTAGTGTTGAGGAAATTGGGAGTAGTAGGAACTATTATGAATATGCAGATAATTGTGTGAGATCTACAAAATATACTGCTGCTACTTTCCTTCCAAAATCACTTTTTTAACAGTTTAGGAGAGTTGCTAATTTCTATTTTTTGGTTACTGGTGTTTTGGCTTTCACAAAACTTGCTCCTTATTGTCTGTCATACAGCCATACCAGAAGTAGATAAAGACTCGGGAAATGTCTCGTACAAGGCTGAATCTCCGGATGAAGCAGCATTTGTTATTGCCGCAAGAGAACTTGGTTTTGAATTCTATAGAAGGGCTCAGACTAGTATATCGACATTCGAGTTGGATCCAGTCTCGGGAAAGAAAGTTGAAAGGTCAGTTTTTTCAATTGCTTAGAAATTTATTGCTGCTGCTACATGTTTCCCTGCACCAGTAATGTTAAATAGCGGTGCTATAGTTTAGCAGAATTTGAACAAATCACTATTGTTTCAGGATACCCTATTTAATACAAAATATTGTCGAATAGTGGCATTATAGTATTGTTGCGTAACAAAATTTGAACAAACCTCTATTTTTCACAATCCACGATTTGCAACAGTGCCCTGTACACAGACACACAAAGCTTTAGGATCGATATCTTTAAGATGGGCAGATGTAATTTTACAATAGTTTATCATCTAATGACAATAAGTACTTTTCAATTAAAAATGACAACAAGTACTTTTTCAATTAAAAAGTACTAGGCTATAGCTGCTTATAGAATAGGTGAGTTTGTAAATTTTGTGGCTTTGGCTTACACTTTTTTATGATGTTTTAAAGATCTACATTTTGAAGAAAAAAATGGTTCAATTGTTTTCCAAGTCTTATTTATTTCCTTCTGTCAAAAAACAAGCCTTATTTTTTAGGACATAAGCCGTTAACGAAGGCTCTTGTATTTCTTTTCAAGGTTCCTGATTGCACTGACAAGCTTACTCAAGCAGGAATTAAGATTTGGGTTTTGACTGGGGATAAAATGGAGACTGCAATCAATGTTAGGTATTATATTATACTATTATTATGCATTTTGTACTATGGCTTCACCCTATGAAACAGATTATAATTCATTTGGATAGTCCCGAAATTCAATCAATGGAGAAGTAGTACAAAATGCCCTTACAAAATGCCCTTATTTTCAGTTATTTCCATAAGTTCTTCTAGATAGCTTATGAAAACAACTTATAATTTATAAGCAAACAGTTTAACTTTATTGTATCTTTTTCATAAAAACGGCTTATACATTAGCAGCTTATGATAAATGCTTATGCTTCTGACGAGGATCATATCAGCTTCTCTGATGATAACTTATTGTCAATGTATGCAGTTTCCTTTGTTATATCAAGAAGGAGTACAAAATGTCCTTTTCAGCTGGCGTCGAGTACTCAGTTGGATGCTTAACGGATTCTTTAGTGCCTTATTAATTTTTTTCTTCTGCACAAAAGCAATGGAGCTCAAAGCCTTTGATCATGAGGGAAGAACTGCTGGAAGAGATATACTCGGAACAACCATGTTCACTTGTGTAGTTTGGGTTGTAAACTTACAAATGGCACTAGGTATAAGTTACTTCACCTTGATCCAACATTTTTTCATCTGGGGTTCCATTTTTTTCTGGTACATTTTTCTCTTAATATATGGAGCCGTGCCTCAAAAGTATTCCGGAAACGCTTACAAAATTTTCGTCGAAGCTCTTGCTCCTTCACCTACCTATTGGATATTAACATTCTTTGTGGTGATCGCGACCCTTATACCATACTTCTCATACAAAGCAATTCAGATGCGGTTCTTTCCAATGTATCATGAAATGGTACAGTGGATAAGGTACGAAAGGAAGATCGAGGAACCCGAATACTGTGATATGGTGCAACAAATATTGTTGCAGCCAATGACTGTCAGTTCAACAGGTCGCGTAGCTGCCAAGGCAATGGGCAAAGACTTGCTTTTTTTTGTGCAAGTCTTATAAATCTTTGACTTGCTTTTTTTTTTTATACATGTTTTATTTATTTTAATCCAAAATGAGAATTTATTATTTGACAAAAATTTTAAACCGATAGTTTGAGGAAATCATAATGACAATGAGTGCTGAAATCATGATCATATTAAAAAAAATCAATTTATGAAACTTATATCGGAGAAACACAAGTTTTAACGATAATATAGAGTTTATCTTTACTATCAGCTCAAGGTAACTTGGAGTTTATCTTTTACGAGCCTGATTCTCTGCAGATACTGTTTTTCTGATTCCCAAGACATGTTTTTATTGTTATTTGAAATTTTTCTAATTACTGAGCCATCTCAAAATAACTTGATGAGAAATCCTGAACAATTACAAAACTGTTCAATTGAATTAGAGCTGTCGCCGCATTCGCAACAATCCTTCAACTCTTTTTTAATGATATTCGCCTCTCTCCTCTCTATCTATTATATATATTTAAAACAGAACCCTCAATGCCACCTCACCCTCGAATGCCACCTATACAAATATTTCCCACATCAGCTAAAAAGCTGATGTGGACCTCTCCTCTTTCTCCTCTCTCAAACATGCTTTCAATATCTAATCTCTTTCAATCCTACTCTATTTTTCCTATTTCATCCACAATTTTTTTAATACCTCCAAAATCTATTTGATAATATTATTTTATAAAAATTTATAAATTATAAAATTATTTTACAATTATTTATAATTTATAAATTATTTTACAATTTGATAATAATTTATAATTTATATTATTATCAAACTATTTTATAAGTTATTCTATAATATATTTATAAATTATTTTATAATCTATTATATTATTTATATTATTTATATTATTTTATAATATTATTAGTCATTTACCAATGGTAATAATTTATATTATTAATTATTAAATTCAATAAAAAAAACTCAACTAATCACTGATAAATATCGACATAAATGCTCTTTATTTAATAATATTATTTTATAATAAATTTATAAATTATAAAATTATTTATAATGTATTTATAAATTATTTTACAATTTGATA
>JBBPBR010000007.1:17131761-17150495 GCA_037974775.1 Cicer pinnatifidum | reverse complement strand
TATATATATTAAATTCATTCATTTTACCTTGAACATATCTTGAAAAAACTTGTTCAATATATTTTAAAATTATTTTTGTAATAAAAATATCCAATTAAAGTAGAATTTATAAGAATTGATAAATACTATTTATATTAATATGATACATATTTTTTTGAGAGTCCACAACAGAAAAATTGCATATAATTAATCGTATTTGACTTGAAACACTCTTTACATAAGCAACCTTCTTTGAATATATGTGAATGATGACAAAACATGTCCAAATAACTTGTTGAATTGTAGGAACAATCAAATATCCCTATTTAAAACAATATGAGATGTTAGATATTTTATATGTATTTTATTTCTTGTTTTTTTTGCGCTTTATCAATCTATTTAAAGAGAAGTGAACTTTGTATAGAGATGACAATACAACTCGCACCTGCGAATATCCACTCAAAACCATCTTAATTTTGATGGAGAAAATTCATTTTGATTGGATACAAGTTTTCTTCAAAATTAAAATTTAGAGGCGGGTATAGGAATGTTGATATTCACCCCGCACTCAAATCCAATTCAGTAGTAATATTATTGTTATATTTAAATTTTATTTACATATACATATTCAATATTTTTTAAATATTAAAATTTATAATTTTTTTTCTATAAAAAATTTTAATTTTAATATTTTTTATTTTATTATTAATTAATAATAATTCTTTTATAATATTAATTATAATAAATATAACTTTAAAATTATTATTATTATTATTATATATATATATATATATATATATATATATATATATATATATATATATATATATGAATGGATGCAAGTGTGGATAAGAAGTTAAATTTCACGTCCGATATAAAATCACAGTGGATAATGGTTTTCTTTAACTAGTGGAATGCAAGGAATATTAAACTTGTCCTGAATATGTCTAGTATTTTGTTGCTTGTAGGTCCAAGTAATTAAATCCTTGGTCATTTTCAATAAATTGCCATACCAATAATAAATGAGTCCAAAGTAGAGATTTCTATATTAAGAGAACTATTAAAAAAACATATATATTATTATCTTTTTAGAATTTAAGTGTGAATAATTGGTGTGAATCTAAGTGTGAATAATTAGTGTGAATTTAAGTCCAACATTAATTAGAAATTTAAAAAATGTTTCATATACTTATTTTCTTAAAATTTTGAATGAATATGTTGTGATTCATTCTAATGACTACTATTTAAAACCTTGAAAATGATGATCAATGTGAGATCAAAAAGAATTATTAACTCTAATCTCAAGGTTTGTAAACAAAAGATTCAATCACATGTGTCAACCGCAATTGCTTGGTAAGTACTATCATAAAGTTAATGAAATTGTGATATGAAATATAAATTAAAAACACATAATATTATTGATTTCATTCACTTCCACTCATAGGATCCAAAGCATCTAACTACAAATAAAGAAAGACAAAGAAAGAAACCCATAACAAAATGGGTAGGTGTAGCTTTATTCAAAATAACACAAGTAGAAAAAGGTGATGGATCAATCATCTTTTAAACTATTTTATGATAGTGATTAAGTCTTCAAACATTAATTAATTAGAACAATGTGTAGTACAGAAACATCTACGACGGAATCCACGGCAGTGTCCTCCAGAGAAACGTTCCGTTTGGCACACAGAAGCACAATTGCGATCACTCACACATGCTCCTTTGAATTTTTGACTTTTTGACTCACATGTCCTTGCCTCTGCCACCATATCTATATACCATATTACAAAATCAAATTCATTAACAACAACACTTTTATCAAAATTAATTCATGAATAGAAATTAAAATTAAATTAAAACTACATACTAATTTTATTTTATAAGCAAAAAATATTATTTAAATAAATCAATATATACATATTAAATATTATATTATGTCATGTAAGTGTGCTTTAGCCCATCCTTAGACAGTAGCAAAACCAAAATAATGATGGTATTGATTATTCCTTGTGTTTCTTTGTCGCTTTTAATTTGTAAAAGAATTTAATTTAATGTTATGCTCAAAAACGTACGGAATTTTATTCTTATTTTTTGGTTTTCAAATTAAGTTTTAATATTAATATTACAAGATTAACTATTGTTTTGTTACTAGCTAGTATTCTTAACTATTTATCGGAGTGATTGAAATAAGTGAAATGGAATGATAAATAGTGATGAATATTTATAATTAAAAGAAAAAAAAGAAAGACAAATAATCTCATAAAAAATAACAAAAGGGAAGAAATGATAAAGAATATAGGAGTTATTAATTAAGCATCAAGAAACACCCACCAGTAGCTACAAGAAGCAGAAGGAAGAGAAAGATGGTGGAAACCATAAGCATTGAACGAGCCATGTTAATTTCAAAGGATTAAAAAGGGAACTAGTTTGGAGTTTGAAGTGAAATGCTAGTGGAAGTAGTTGGTCTTAAATAGAGCCATAAAGGCAAGAAATATTTTACCGACATAAGATATTCCATATTTTATATGGTTTTCTGAAAAAGTACTAGTTTAAGATACTAATCACTTTTCTGAAAAAAAAATATATAAATAATTTATAAGATTAATATTCTATTTTACTAAAAGGAGTATTTGTTGAAGAATTGCTTTTGGACCTAACTTTGTTCTAAAATTAGAAAAGTAGAATAAAGTTTTTCTGAAAAAAAAAACTCCTTGCAAAGAAAAAGATAGCAATAGTGTCATCCAATATTATTTTACCGACATATGTATATTACATATTTTAAAAGGTTTTTGAAAAAAATACTAGTAAATATGAATAATTTAGTTAATAAGATTTAATTACGATTAAATGTTATATTGTAAATCTATATATTATATTTTTTGTTTAAATACAGTTAAAAAAAATAAATTATGTTAATCACTTGTCTCAAAAAATATGAATAATATATATAGATTAATACAGTATAATATTTTATTTTATTTTATTTTTTCTTGTAAGGAGTACTAGTTGCATTCTTTTTTTTTTAATTATATTTTAATAAATTACTTTAAAATTCAATTTTCTTAACTTATTTAATTATAACTAAAAAAAGAAAACTAACAGCAGTTTTTTGAAGAAAGAATGACGTGTGATTGATAATTTTGGTTTGATCAATAATGCATATCATTATCATGAATTAATGTAAATAGACAAAAAATGAATGATCCAGAAAAAGGTGACAATTCAATAGGCATAGGACGAGTGGTCAGTGGTGGCATGGCCTTTATTCTTAAAGAGAAATAAAGGGTGAGTTGTCTTTCAGCTTTTTGGGTTGTGTGTGTGTGTGTCTTTTCACACTGACTTTACCACGTTGTTTTCGACCTACCATTGTTATGAATTATGATAATGTCGTGATCTCAGATGGGGCCCTCTATATCTATTCTTATGTCTACTCACCGGCTGCTGTTCTGGGCGTACCACCTAAATAATAAGGTCGTATCCAATTATTCAATACTTTTAGTGGATTTTCTTTTATGTATATTTTTTTTTAAATTAAAAAAAAAATTAATATACTTTATTTTTTTACTTTTATAAGATTGTAAAACAGAAATATGATCATTTGTTAAAAAAAACTGTTGCATGTCATGAGATAGCATCTTAGATGCGATCAGGTATTCTTATTTTTTAATAAATAAAAAATTATTGAATAAAACATAATAAATATAATTAAAATAATAAATTATACTAATAAAATATATGAAAAAAATATATCAATTTTTATTTAATTATATTAAGTTAAATGTCTCTCAGTTTCATATTTAGGATTTTGTTGAACTCTTATGTTCTTTGAACTTTTTATTTTGATCATTATCTCCATCGTTATTTCTAATTATTTAAGGTATATACAATTCAAATTCTTAATAATTTGTTTTTATGGGTAATAATTTCATTCTTACTTTTTAATTAAGGTAATTTTCAATTACTTTTTTCTTAAAAATTTGCCACATTTTTTTCTTGTGTTAATACATGTTACTCAATTAAGGAGCATACATAAAAATACTACCACTGTGAAATCGGCCCGTGTAAATCGAAAGACTTTAAAATGGCTAGACAACATATCGCGAGAAAAATGAATTAAAGTGTTCGATGAAAATAGTCGTTGGGGCCACATGACAACCAACCTGAGTCAATTAATGGAGTATTAAAAGCCACACACAACTTTCTAATATCTGTTTTGGTTCAATCAACTTATTATAAGACGGGGACACTAATTCTATCAATAGAAAACTACACGAAACAATTGCAGCTTCTGGTCAAATACACAGTAAAATGCATGAATTTTATGAAACCAAAAATACGTAAGTCGAATAGTCATAAAGTCGATTTTTTGATCGGAGCAACTATATTTTTATAGTCCACGAGACGATAAATCCAAGTTAAAGGCGACCAATTGGTCATTTTACTATCAACCTTCCTAACAAATGGTGCGAGTGTGGAAAATATAAATTATACATATGTCTTGTTCACATGTGATAGCAACATGTTCTAACATAAAGTATGATTTTTGGACATTTATATATGATATGTACAAGTTGAAAACAATACTAAAAGTTTATGAATAAACGTTCAAATTTATATCAAACAAATGATATTGACTCAAATATGAAGATGTTAAGGTATCACAATCCTCAAATGTAGAGAGTAAAAAAATATCGCTCAAAGAATAAATGTAATATTACAAAAATGGACACCACAGAAAAAACTGTCAAGAAAGTGCAGTATATATCAAGTTTTTGGTCATAATAGGAAACATTGTTCAAACGTTGTTGACACATCTACTGAATTGCATTAACTTTGATGCATTATTTTCATTGAATGTATTTTGTTTTATTTTATTAATTTAATTTAATTTTTTATTATATTTTATTTATTAATTTAATATTTTTCATTTGTTAAAAAAAATATACTACATGTTCGGATCCTATAATGCGACCTTCCCCACCTTACGATTTCTTAAAGGTCAAAACATAGTGGGACATTTTCTTCTTCTTCACACCTGGTTCAACTTGTCATGATAATTATTTTTGTTATTTTTATTATCAATATTTAAATTTGAATCGAAAACTTTTAATATATCTAAAAATTAGAATTGTCACTACTAAAATCAAATATATGACATTAATTAAAAATATTTAATATATTTTATATTAATTTTTCAATAAAATTTGTCAAGGTTTACTACAGTTAAAAGGTATAATAGAGAAAGAATTATTTAAAATAACAATTATATTTTACTGAATAACATAATTTGGAATGAAGGAATATTTATCTTCATAAAGTCATTTTTTACGAAAAACATTTTATGTGTGTTATGTTATCCAACACATTTTTTAAAGATAATCTATTTTATTGATTAACTAATTAAATTAAGTTCAAGTAAATCTTGCTACTTTAAAAGTTGATTCTACTAAAGTTTGCAGATCTCAAATAATTTGAGTATGAATTATATAAATTTTAATCGACAAAAAGAATACGTGTTGAGAGAACTAGTCTTGACTAGGGTGCCAGGCTCAACCAGGGACGGATCTACATGCGTGCGTGGCCCATCAACCTCCCTTTATAAAGTTTCTTACCACTTAAATACACTTTATTTTAAACTTCAAACAAAACAAAAAATTCTAAGTTTGCATGTTTGAAATTCATCTCTAAATATGTGAATCATAACTTTTATTTTTGTGGATAAGTATAAAATTATTTTATAATACAACTAAAAGTATTAAATAAAAAATTAGATAGAAATTATACAATTGATTGAAGTGTTGGCAAATTGTGATTGTGACTATAAATTATTTTAAATTGATAATACATATTTTTTAGTCTCTTTTTTTTATTGCGTAATCTTTATCAATTTTAAAAGAAGTGATAAATTCTACTATAATGGCACATATCAGTTAAACTAGGATTTAAGAAGTGCATGTCCTTTTATTGATTATGAGACGTATACTCATTTGAAGCATAGATAATTGACAAAAAAATGTATATGATAATATATTGATATTGTAATTTCATTGTTTACCACGTAATTAAAAAAAAAAAAACAATTTTGCACACAAATAAAACAAACAGCAATATATAAAATAAACACAATTTTATAAATAAAATAAGAAATCTATTTTATACTTTAAAATACTTATTTATAATCAACATTTGAAATAATGTTTTCATCTTAACCTTGTTTATCAAACTATTAATATCTTTAAACTTTATTTTAATGTCACTTTTAAAATCGCAACATATAGTTCCCATGAGAGAATACACGGTGGCATAGATAAACTTCTACATCAGAAATAGATCAACTAATGAAGACTACTACAATTTTAAACAAAATCCAATCATAATTCATACATGACCCTAACAAACATCGAGTTCTCTTTAATCAAGCAAATTTGGATCCAAAATAAATCAGAAACTTGTGTTATAATGATAATGCATTACATGCACATTTTGAGCACCTTAATACTAACATACTTACTTTATGACCAATGTGAACATCTAATAACTAGTTTAATCATATCTTCAATCCACCACACACACGCTAGGTTTATTTTCTAACAACTAACATTTGTTCATCTATGACCATTGTAAGCATCTAATAATTAGCTTAAACATACATTATCTTTTAGCCACCATGCACAAACTAGGCTTATCTTCTAATAAGTAGATTAATGATACATCATCCTCTAATCCACCACATAATCCACCATGTGTTTGGTATTTGATAACATTTCAGCAAGTCTTACTGAATCGTTGTAAGTAATAATAAAACGGTAGTACCGAATGTTGAACTCAATGATTGCATTTTACTATCGAATTATGTTTAATTATAAAAATTGAACAAATAGTTTACGAATTGATTGAAATTATCAAGAGTAATAGAATTGAACTTTTATTATAAGAAAAATGTCATAGATGAGTTTTACTTCGAGTCTAACCTTAATTTCTAATTTGATCCTAGTTACTAAATTCATTTATTGAACTATTATCGAATTCTCTTTATTATTTTTGTCATAATGTCTTAGTGACAGAACATTTAATTTCAAAGTAATCCTTAATTCCTTAGTGAATTTAAGAGTAGAGTTAAGCTTTAAAGTACAAGAATTCTCTTATTAAACTATTACCTTTGCAAATAATTCAATTGGTTTCATGACCTGCATCTATCCCTAGACTACAATATCATGAATTTTTCATCTCAAACATTCGTAAAGTCCACTTCCGTTTCAAAATACGAATCATAAAACATTTTAAAGTTGGTCAAGCAATAAAAATCATTAAAGATGAGAAAAATAATTCAATAAACTTATTCATATAACTAGAAATCAAATTAGACAAATAAGAATTTCAACTTGTTTCACTCATCCCTAACAAATAGGGTTTAGTTACAAAATATAGAGATTAAAGAAGAATTACAAGAAAGATTCATGAATGATTCTTGATAAAACTCTTCTAATGATATTAGAAACAGTCGTCTCATAGTTTATTTGCTAGGGAAAAAGTCTCCAAACTTCACAATAGACAAAAAAAAATTCCTAGAAAGTGAGAAAAACGCTTTTATATGCATTCTCCAGTGCGCCACGCTTCCCAGGCGTGGGATTTGCGCTTCAGGCGCACAACATCGATTGTCTGACATTTAATGCATTCCTCTCCTCTTTTGAGTCTGTATTTAGTTTCGGTGTTTTCATGAAAGTTGTATCTATATGAATCATAGCTTTTATTTTCACTTGATTTGACTTCAATTGAACATCTACAACTCCATATAAGACTTAAATATCCCCACATAGATCAGGTTGATTTCTTACCAAATTTCAGCACTATGCTAAAACAAAGATACTACACAAAACTACAAAAAATATCTACTTAATCAAAGAAATAAAAACATAAATATTTTATTAAATACAATAACTAAAATAAAATAAAATATATATATATATATATATATATATCAAATAAATTCTTAAATTAACTAATGATAAATAAAACTAAAAACAATTAAAAATATGCATAAAATAAAGAGTTATCAATATCACTTATAATAAGTAGTTTATTGTTGACATTGGTGCATCTTGTAATGATTGAATTAAGCACATAAATAATAAATTTCAAACGCATAGCAATCTATAATTAGTTGTATGCTTAGCAAAAGTATAATCATTTGATGTGGAAAGTATCCAACGTTAAAAGTATGTCAAGTATATTGTCATAATAACAATGTTGGACACAATAGGATAAGCAGTGATATTATCATGCTTAGCATGCATGTTGCTTCTACAAGTTGTCAGTTCAGATAGTTTGTTGTATAGGCAAGCTATTAATAGTGTTAGCTAAAATGACTTAATTTGTAGGATATGAAGTTTGGTTGTAGTATAGAGCAAGACGTGTGATTGATTCTCTCTCTTGTACTGGTTTTGGCACCATAATCTCAAATTGTGATTAACTACACTTTTCAATCATATATGAGATCAGAAAATCTTCATGGATTGGGCCAAGTTGGTAGCTAGTGAAATTGATAGTAATATAGATTGGAACAACATGATATATAGATTGTTTAGTATCTAATCTCTAATCTAGCATAGCTTGCATTATAAACTTGATAATGATTATCTATCTAATGTCTATATAATATATAGGCTAATATATATCTTTTAACCCAACATGCACATGTTTTTTTGAAACATAATTATCATATATGACAATGTAGTTTATTAAGGACACTTATGATGATTATGCAAGTTTGCATTATCTTTTAATCAATTATTAAGAATATGTTGTCATCTATGATATGTAGCTTATTAATGGGATTGTCTAATAACTTGTAGTGATATCAAGTAGAGATTGACTTGAACCCACAAATAACATGATTACCAATCCATGTGCATAAGATAGCTTTGAAAATGGGATTACTTGTCCAATCCAAATCAAAATTGAGTCGGTGAAAATTTCATGTGTGCTAGATTCCAAATAGCTAAGTTTTGCGAGTAAAACTGACTGCATATGCAAACTTCAATGGTGACAATGAACATGTTTAGGATAATAAACAATAATATAATAAAAAAATGTTAAAGTTTAAGGGATTTAATATTTTTTCTTAAACCTTAGATCTAAAATTCTAAAATTATAAATTGATAGACCGTTTTGGTTGAATATGTACAAAAAATTATAGATATTATTTTAAAACTTGTATCTATATCAAAAAATTGCTGGGTCCTTAAGATTAAACTTGTATTAAAAAATTAAGACACCAAATTAAACTTTGCACATAAGACCCTAATTTTCAAGGACGACCTTACTAAACTCTATTAGACCGATTTAAATGATCTCCATGCATTGTGAATGTGCATATATGCTTGATGATGGTAATTACTTGCATGTTTGATGATGATAATTACATGCAAATTAACTTTGACGGTTCTAATAGCCTATGTTAACAATTATTCAATCATGATAGAGTGCAAGTTACATTTGTAAGATAGACAATGAGTAGCCTTTTGTAATAGATACAATAATGTGTTGTACTGGTATATAAAACATGTGTTTATTTCTTATTGTATATGTTGTTTTTGTGTCAAAGATTCATTTGTAAGCTTAGTAAGATTATAATAGTAAATGTTTATATGAAGTTGATTTTTACATTTAAAAAAAATAATTAATTAAAAAAAATTATATCAGTAAAAGTCAAAGTTGAATCTGCAGAATATTATTTCAAAAAAAAAGTTGATTACTTAAAAATCAGCTACAAATTTTACATAAGTATTTACTTAGCAATACTTGAACATTAGTTTGACAAAATATAAAATTTTATTTTATAGAACATATGTCTAAAAGTCAATTCAGTAAAACTCAACTTTAAGTTTTACAAATTTAATTTTTTTTGTTCTACTAAACTCAAATCTTGATTTTTATATAATTATTTAAATTTTTTTAATTTAATTATTTGTTTAGGGATATTTGTTTCAACTTACAAATTTATCATAACAGGAACACATATCCACTTTACATTAGAGAAACATCTAAAAAATAAGGTAAAAGGGTTGATAGTAAAACAATGACCTAACATGATGTGATTGGTTAGTTGTCATAGATACTAACTAAAAATTACATGATTTCCATTGTGGGAGTTTTGGAGGAAAAAGTTTATGTGTTAGAGATATTGGATTATAATTATGATACAGTGCAGGTTGCAATGTCACCTTCAGTTGAATGTATTGTAAGATAGATAATGAGTAGCCTTTTGTAATAGATATAATTTTTGCAGAAAGACCAAAAAACCATCATGATTTAAGAAACGTATTTGACACTTTTTTTGTTCTTTTTTCTTTCTTGAGTTTCATTTATGTCCTTGATTTTTATTTATTTTTAACTTCAAAAAATAAGTTTGCATCTTACTATTATAACGTAGAATGTCACATATGGTTGAGTACTTGGCAAAATATTTATCAATTTTATATTCCAATTAAATATAAAGTGTCAGTGTTAACTGACCACAACCAATAAACAGTCATCAGTTAAATACAATATAGGAGATGAGAGTACCAACGAAATTGATATATTTCCATTGATTTTACGCATGATTTAGTTAGATTCATAGTTTATACACAAAGTTTAAATAAACCATCTCCTTTCCTTCAGCATAAAACCAGCCTCGTGTCAAAAGATGAAAAACATGATCATATATCACCAATCCCACATTCTTGAGTCTAAAAATAAAACTCATGCAATGAATCTGAACTCATTCCCAAGTCACTGAAATCATAGAGTTGGCAAGGCCTGATTCATCGAATGTCGAATTACTTTCATAGTCCAGGTTTTTAGATGCTCCAGGAATTGCATGAGTTAATTTAAAGGCTTTTGTCTCATCTTCACCTAGCTGAACAGCAATGAATGACCACAGCAGCTTCAAAAGAAACAAAGGGTCATTATTAGAATCCAAACCAGACAAATAAACACTAGTAGAAAAAATACAATATGAACTTGCATGAGCCCTTTCGCTAGGCAGTAAATTTATAAAAGACTGATGCAGAGAAGATTATAAATAAAATATTCTCCATGAACAGACATGCAGGTCTTCTAAGCAAAAAATATGGCATTTGAATTCTAATTCCCACATAACCCGGAATACTTGTTTTGAAATGGCGCACGGTTCTTTGAAAAAAATCTGTGAATTCAGCAGTGTGGACACTTATTCAAATTAAGGAGAAATTAACCTTCCATAGATAATTACAATCTACATTTACCTATCATTAGTACAATTGACTGCCAGAGTGCTAGTTATCCATGACATCCAATAAAAATGCAAGTAACTTTCCAATAGTATCCTAGTAGATGTTTAAGTAAAACAAGGACATGCATGGTGAATTAAAGACATATATAAGTTTGTTCCCAATAAATATAGTATTTTTTGTACCAATCGAAGTATCCAAAATTTTGTAATTAGGTTTTCAAAAATATGTTACTAGATATGTGTGAGATACATCGGGGCATGGCTGGACACGATTTTGGGCTGGGATACAAATGGGCCACAATTAGCATGAGAACCTAATGTGATAATTTAGAAGATTCCTCGGCAGCTATAAGCAGTTATGGGTCAACGCAAGACCCACCTCTCTAAGATTGTCGCAGGTTCTTCCGTTATTTGTTCCACCTTTGCTTCTCCTGAGACCTGGGAAATGGTCTTCAAGACCCAAACTTCCTATTGTGCTGTCCATGTTCTTTCAGCCTTAGGTTAACTAACTAAGTAATTAACTAACTAGATGAGGGGTTGCCTATCAATGAATTCCTACAGGTGTATTAGAATTTAGAGCAACATGTGTTACCTGAATTGGATCAGAGCGTAAGAAGTTTCGCTGAACACGGCGTCCATCCGGAAGCCGCAAACCAACTCTGCATAAGAGATTTCTTTCAGCCTTAGGTTCTTCAGGCAGGGTTGGATAAACAGGCCTCTTTGACAAGGCTGTTTCTTGCAACTGGCCGGCAACATTAGCATCTTTATTATCTCCTCCAGCAATTGCACTTAATTCTTTCATGTTTTCCAATGAAGCTGCTAGCGCTCTTTGAACTTCCTCATCCTCCTCTTTACTCGCATCTGAATCTACAGTAGCTGTAACATCCACCAAGATCATGACAATGACAAAGCATGCCAAATACAATTTTATTATCAGTAATGGGCATAAAATTCAGGCAGTAAAGATTTTACATACGAAACAAAATGAGTAACATAATAATCGGATATGGAATAAGGTAGGTGGGCAAGGTCCATCTAATAACAAAAGATATATTGAAGACATCAATTATATAGTTTCGACACGTAAATAGAAGTAAATAAGTCAACAAGATTACAAGACAAATAAAGACACCTTCAACATCGAGCCGACCTGTCACTGAACAAACAAGCACATAGAGACAAGCAACAAACCTTTAGTTTTAGGTGGGCTAGAACTTCCTCTAGGACGCTTGTGAGACAAGGTACTGTGGTGATCTTTAGGACCGGCATCAAGGAATGTTAGCAGACCCTAAAGAAAAGCACAAGCTCATCAAATCAGTAAGAAATATAAAACAAATAGAGCCCATGTTTTACATGTGAATAATAATGTTTTAATTTCCCTAGAAAATGTTTCGATCATAGTGAGCAATTAAATTGTATCACATACTTCTAATAAGCTTTCAGGTTGAACCATTCCGCTCCAGGAGCGCATCTTTTGGCCAGTGATGGGATCAATAATAAGCACAACAGGAATTGAATTCAGTCTGTAATAAGTGCAGACTTTTCTGCCTTCGGTTGTATCATCATATACCTATATGCAAAAACAAACAAATATAGTTAAATAAAATAAAAATTGAAAAAGGCAAATTTCATACAAGACAATAGTATATAGTAAATGTTAATGATGTGTTCAATATTATCACCAAAAATTGCTGCAAATATCACAATATAGCCCAAATGTATGCCACAGCTATTCTCACTTTAAGCATTTGAAATACCAGGGAATTAAAGTGGCATTAGCTATCTCACTTTAAGCATTCTTACTTTACACAAACTAAAGCCTTAGCTATCTACAATCACAGTAACGTTAATGCAAGCCCAAATCCCCAAGACTCAATGTTGTCAATCGCAGATGGCAGAAAATAGCAGTTTGTTCAAATTCCACTACGCTACAGCGCTATAGAACCGCAATGGCTACTCTTTGACAATACTTTGTATTATATAGCATATCACGAAACAATAGAAGTTTTTTCAAATTACGCTATGCTAAAGTGCCATAGTGCTCCTATAGCTGCTATATGATAATACTGCCAAGGCTCAAACCTCCCTTTTTGAACCTACAAAGCATGTAATACCAACCAAACAACCCCTCTTTTCTCTTCCAATCCAATACTGATCTAACAAATTCTACACAACCACCTCAGTCCTTTGACTAAGCCCAAAAGAACTAGGGAAAATATTATCTGTGGATGTATATAACATAAACTCCAAAAGCAAAAAAGCATGGTCCCAATTTTCCAGGCTCTTAGATTGGAGATCTTATGAACCACTGGATCCAAAATATTGATAACCAAAGGATCGCCCATAGAGCAAGTCCCAACTCCCAACTACATAAAGCCATACCATGATCCCATATCCACTTAACCAGTGAACCTAGCTAACAAGATATCATTCCTAACATTTATATCTGGCATCTGCTAAACAACTATTCCCTAAATTAACCATCAGATTATAAACTCGCACAATGAGATGATGTTCTCAGTGCTATTTTAATCTCTACTAGAGTAGGATTGCCATCTGCAAACTGTAGAAGAGACACAGAAGCTGAACAAGTCCTCCACAAACTCTTGAAGATATAATAAATCTAGCGGGTTCATAGTCCAAGTATGTTTAGGGCCTTTAGGGATTGGGTGCTTGTCCTGCCTTGACATTTTGCTTTTTCTTTGTTGTTTGTTTTTTTCTTTTTATCTTAAGGAGTATCCTTATCCTCTAAACTCTTAGTAATTATCTACTAAGTAATCGTCCAAATGAATCTATGTTTTTATCAAACTTAACCTGGGAGCCTTGCATTGTCGTTTTCAAAATTATGAGTCAAAATATCTATTAACTTCTCAACAGAGCAACTATTGTGGTTAGGATATATCATAAGCTACCATTCAAAATACCAGTACAAAAATAAAAAAACTTGACCACCAACGTTCAGGTGAGCAGACCAACAAACTGACCTGCCAAAATATAAAGTTTGTACTAATGGTCTGAGAAACAGCATCGTTTGCCCAAGTATCTCGATTAAGCTTCATGAAGAAAAAATTGACATGAGTAATGATGTTGCTGAAACAAATAACCAAGAAAATTGAAAATGGAGCACCTAGAATAAATTACCATATGTGAGCTGAATTCCTTGGTAGATTGTATGTTCACCAATAGCCATTTATCCTGCACAGAAGCGGCACTTTTTGCCTGCACTCAAAGATCAAACCTTAGTCACAACTGCATATCAGTTAACACGTTTTAACAATATATATGCACTAGCACTACCACCCATCTAGAGTGAACCCTGCCACATATTATGCAAGCAAATTCAATAATCTACTATTTGATTCCGAGTTTCAGTGATAGCCTTCCTGAAATTCATATTAGGGCCTATAAGGCTGAGCTAACTGGCTCGTACAAACAGCTAATTCTAGGGGATCTCTATACTCTGTGAGTGGTTAGTTTGAACTAACAGCAGTGTCTCTCGTTAATTAAAGGCAAGCACTTTAGAATTTATCACAACACATTTCAGATCATCTTATTATAATTCTCAAACTACTAGATGGGGCTTCTTATCATTCTGTGCAGCTATTTTTTGTTGAAGAGCATAGCTACCACTCCTGGATGGCGGCACAAACAACCAACTCTAAATAGCAGATAGCAAGAACAAGATAAATAATTTATATTGCATATAGGTACACATCAATGCTCAGGAAAAAATTACGCAAAAATTAAGATTTATTCATCATTAATAATTAATAACCAAAAGTCATAGCTTCTACACACAAACATTAACAAATAAAGGCATGGTTAAACAGAGCAAAATTGAACTCGTGAAACAGAGCAGAGATGGAAATGGGACAGCAGTGACCGGGAACTAACCAAATTGAGCAAATAGCAAATGCAAATTTGCAACAATTGGACCAATCTTAAGTGAGCAGGGTTGGTACACTAAGAAAGAAGGTTGGCAGAAAAATGCTAGCCTGCCGGGAAAAAAGAACAAATTTTGCTACATAACACTTGCCTCTAGAAGGTAGTCAGCAAATGTCTTGCTAGATCATCATATCAGAGGGGAATGGGAAGACAACAAAAATTATTAATAATACCCACAAGAGAATGTCGACACGAAAAAGCAGTGTCATCAGATGTTCTGTTTCCTGAATATCCTCTAAAATATCATCTAGTAAGTTGTAATACAGTTTTACACATGGCAGACAGAACTTGACTGTGTTTCCCCTGACAAGGATCTCAGCACCATAACCTACTTTCTGAATTGATAGTAATAAGTGAGAAGTCAGAGTGCAACCGAAGGCCCCTTGACTGGTTACAGCTAAAAGGTAAAGAACGTAGTTTTTTATTCAGTCATGATCCCTAGCTTAAAACATTTTTAGAACCAAATTAAATTACTACGTCCCTATAAACTTTCTAGAAAGCCAAAAACGCAAACATCTGAGCTTCAACTAGAAGATAAGCAACTACTAACAAATAGAATGGAGAACACCTATACCATTGGGTCCAGACATTAGTTATTCCCTTAAAGAACTTTGAGAACATAAGATGCCTTGGAAGGTACTGTTTCAAGTACCCTGAATCCCTTCCATCTGTCTCCATGTGGTACGCGGTAAAGGACAAACTCCCAACTTTTAAGATTGACCAAGCACAAGGGATGTCAGTAGAGGACATGTGCATGAGGGTTAATTTTGGATGGGGTTCAACTGCAATAGGTCTGTGTTCTTCTCCAGAAATCCATTTTCGTGTGCTGATTGTTGGCTAGCATATATGTTCATTGCATGCTCATTATGATTAAATGGTTTTATGTGTAGTGTATTCCAAAAATACAAAAGATGTATATGTAAGCCTTAAGGGGGGTTTGATTAGCTAATAGAGTAAACAGGATGTGTCCAGATTGAATAAAAAAACTTAAATTGATGATGGAAGTCAAATTGAATAAAAAAACTTAAATTGATCTTGTCTTTGGCTAAATTCAGATTCAACCTCTAACAGAAACAAAATAATACAAACTAAGTAGCATTTTTTTTTATAAGCACTAAGAACCATATTTACCTTATCAAAAGAGCCAGTGAACATTAGATGAAAAGGAGGACGATAAAGAGAGGCAAGATTATCCCGAGAACTCTCTGCTGTAGAGGCGGCACCTTGCTCTGATTCCCAAACCCCTGGACGCCTCGTTTCCTGTTCGAAGTTACGGAACGCAATTAAGGAGCTTGGTTCTTGTGAGAGATGTCCAAGCCTTGGTCCTCTGCACAAAGATGTTAAACTTAAAACACAATTTTGATGAATAGTTTGTCTGCTGAAAACCAGACATACATACACGATACAAACACAAACCTACATATATAATGACATAACAAAACATAAGGGGTGTTAACTTAAAAAGCTCAATGAGCACAACTAAAGTGATGAATTAGTCCTGGATAAACAAGAAGAAAAAAAAACAGCACTACTTGACTTTTTACCACAATATCTCTTCAAGTGGCAGCTATGTAATTATGAAACAACAGATATAAAGCTGAGCTAAAAGAACACAGCCCTAACATTATATAGTGTAATATGCAAGACAATCTATCAGTACAATAGGTACATATTAAACATTTCAAATTCCATACGAAAATACTAGCATTATGCTTCTTGATATGTCATCGTCAAAAGTACACAGCTCAGAAAGAGTTGAATCATTCTAGCTGCATAGAGTTCACAAGATTGCCTATCCAGCCACAATAATTCCACTCTTCTTTTACCTTACTCTGTTGCTCATTATTTCCCAGTTTACAAATATGTAATCCAGAGTATTATACAAACATGTAATTCAAAGTATGATTAGATACATCAACCTGCAACAAAAAGAATAAAAAAAGCACCAAACTTCATTCTACAAGGATAGTCTACTGGAGTTAAAAACTTAAGTGATGCCATAGTTAAAACCTAATGAATTGCATCCACATCAACATGCTCAATAAGGAATAAAAGAAAACATCATATACACATGCATCTCTATTAGACAAAAATCCTATAGTTTCCATGGTAAACAAAGAAGACATTAAGAGGCATACATTGTCAGCATAAATTAGTTTTCCACTTCATATTATTAATGTTAAGATTGAATTGCAACAGTATAATAGTAGTTAAACTAACAGTGTATTTCCTTTCAACTCAACAATAAAATGGTACCAAAAAAAAAAAACATACCCATACAGCATTGCATCATCATAAAGAGTTTCCCTTATAACAGGTATGGGAGGGCGCACTTCATCTCCATCATTAACACCACCACTTGGATTCCCAGTATCCTTTCTACTAGGTTCACTACAAGTCAAAAAAATTAAACTTCACCAGTGAGATTTAAGCCATAAAACTAACATAACTACTAATTAACTAACATTTGCCAATAAAGACACTCCAGTTTACAAAAAGCATAACTCAAAACCCGACGTGCATTACCTTAAAAGAGATTGATCAGTCCAAGCATCAACATTTTCTAAAGGAGGAGTGAAAGAAGCAGGCGCCGGAACCGCCCCAGTTTCACTCCCAATCAAGAACAACTGAAGAGCTTCTTCAAGTTTCCAACTCGTAGCCTATGAAAACAAACACATCTCAAAGATCTCAATTCTCAAGCACAACAATAATCCATTCCATGCATCAACAACAATAAACTAACACTCAAAATCTTCATCACAACAAAATATAAAATAACAAATTTCTATAATCACTACTTCAGCTTCTTTTTCCATCATGGATGAAAGATTGAAAAAGAAAATATGAAAATCGATATTCACAGTGAGAGAAGAGAAAGCGAACCTGAAGAAACTGTCTGGCAGTGTCAGCAGTTTGGCCTTGAGCGACTTCGAGGAAGGAAGAGACCAATGATTGTTGATCATTGGAAGATAACATTCCCTCCATTGAATTCGATTCGATTGATTCTGTGATTTTGGGAATTAGGGTTTCGATGATATTTTTGTTCACTCTTTCAACCTTTCTTTCTTTCTTTCTTTCTTTCTACTAATAACTATATCAGTTTATTTGCCTCTTCGCCAAATCCAAGATTTTTCTTATCTATCAAGAAAATCAAATACCAAAATATATATTACGTGTAAGTAATGTAATGTTATAATGTGTAATAATAATGACTCAAGATTTGTTAACGATCAATGTGAGATTCATTGTACTTGTTCGTTCAATGACTTTATATAACTACTAGTATAATTTAAAACCCTTAATTCATTATTTGTTTATCAACAAAATTAAAGATTGCATCTCAAAACAAATCAGATAATAGATCTACCAAATTTCTTATATTTCACTAAACAGGATTTTAATTGCCTAAAAAAAGGTTTGACACATCGTAGTTTCATAATTTAAAATAATGTATATTTGTACATACACATGTACATTCACATATATTTTTAGTAAAAAAAAAATATAATATATATATTACAATCTTCATTACTAAATTTAGAATCTTTTCAATCAA
>JBBPBR010000007.1:17075227-17091089 GCA_037974775.1 Cicer pinnatifidum | reverse complement strand
TTACGATTTTTATAGCGATAATTGCATTTCAAAATAATTTTTAAAAATCTTACATTTCAATCCCTAAAAATAATTTTTAGTTTAAAAAAATAGACTTTTCATGAAAAAGTCTAAAACAAACACATCCATTCTCATTATGTACTTAAATCTTAGAGACTTGGACACAGTATTAAAAAAATGAATTTAGATTGATTTAGTTTTAATTTTTTTTATTTATTAAGTAAAAAAATTCTTTAATACATATATTCAGATTTTTAAAAATATAAAATAAAAATAATATTTTAAAAGAACTAAAATTTAAAGATAAAAGTAAAAAGTAAATTAGACATATAAAGGATTAATGGTGAAGATAATTATTTAAGGCTATATGTGTTTACATTAAAAATAAAATAACTCAACGATTCTCACAATAACTACTACACAATGTGACTGTACCCCTTTTGTAAAATTAAATCGCGTGTTAGGCCAATTTTCTGGGTTATAACAACAATTAGATTTTTCAATCATAACAACAATTGCTTTGTGTGCTGCAACCAACATAATCATGAGGTTATTCTTATTCCTTTTCATCTTTGCTTCATGCCTTTGTTGTACATTTGTTGCTGCACTTTTTCTTTTTTGTTTAAATCAATTATATGGAAGAAAAACAAATATAATGTTTATGTTACTCTGTAGACATCTATCAATGTAATCATTATCTGGAATGGAATTGACTTCTTAGTGGTGATATTGCTGTTGATTATACATATAGATATTTAATTTTTATTTTACTTTTTGATTATATGAGTTTAAGGAACAAAAAAAAATGGAATAAAAGGGAACATCATGGGGGATAGCACATGGATGCATAGTGGGATTGTGGGAATAAAAACTTATATAAACCCAATAATTAATAATAATAACATTGGTTCTAATATGTGGTTGGTCAAAGTAATTAGGGATTCAGACACTTTAAGTAAGTGGTTAGGGATTTGATATCTGACTTTTGTGTATGACGAAAATTCAGTTGAAATAAAAAAATTTAACTTATGTGTCTAACCAATTTTACGGAAATGATTAGTCAGAGTTTAATGGTTAGATTAGAATAACAAATTATGTGAGAGAGATTAGTTACCGTTAAACGACAATGAATATTTCGCACCCATGACATGGTAATAAAAAAATAATAATAACAACCTTAGTAACAGTACAAATGCTACAAAGTTGAGTAGCATTTGAAAGCAAAGTTTTGAGATTGGTTGATATAATATCATATATGGTCCTTTCTTTGGAAAAGCATAACAAGAACATGTCCCCTTTTGATTCTTCTCCTCAAAAAACAACTGAGACAAGTCATAGCACAAGCAACAACAGCACTAGTCCAAGTGGTGGTGGTGATGTGTTGTTGAAATGGGGTCATAGAAAGAGATCAAGAGTCTCTAGAACTTCCATTGAAGATTCATCATCTTCTGTTCAAAGGAAACTTCTTCCAGCCAAATTTTCTTCTGCATCTATGCCACCTCCACCTCCACTTACTGCCTCCAATGGCAGAGGTAGAAAACATAATAGCCCTAGGTATTAATCAACATTTTCATTTCTATCTTACTTTCTTAATTATAATTTGCAAAAACATAGATTTGCTTGTGCTTATTTTAGTTTCAATGTTCTTATATGGTTTTGTTGTCAATGAAAAACATGTTGGTTATATCACATTTGAAATATTTGAGTGACCCATTTTTGTCATTCCAAAATTCTTTCCAATTTTCTCTAGATCTCCTTGTTATGATTTTGCCCTTTATCTTGTCATAGATATTGCAGTCATACTTATGGCAAATTCCTTCTATTCTTTATGCTTCTCATTTTCTGCTTGATGTATCTTTTCTTCTATTCAATTTGATTGACTTAACTTAAACTTGATAACAAGGTTTTGTGGAATTAAGCTGTGTCCTTTCACTTATCTTATCTTTGGACTTGTAAAAGTTTACTAGAACTTGATGCAATGAAAACACAAACACTGGCACTTCATATGACACTGACACTTAACACGACACTGACCACTGGTACTTAGCATGACACTGACACGTAGACACAAGTAGTAATTTGAACATTGTTATTTTGAAACATGGTCAGGAATTTGGAAGATCCTTCAACAGCTGCTGGAACAGCAAGCGAATCGCCTTCAAGAATAAACCAAATTGTTTCTAGATCTGCAGCACAAAAACTAAGGGTGCAGCCTTCTTCTGGATCAGCAAAGTGTAAGAAGCCTTCATCAACAACAAAAGCCAGTGAGAGATTCATGAATGGTCATCATGTTGATTCATCTTCAATTAAATCGAAACACGAAGGTCGAGTTCCGAATGCTACTGCTGCTACTAATGAAGAGAAAGTCAGTGTAAAGGTAATTGAGTGGCCAAAGATATACATTGCTCTTTCAAGAAAGGAAAAAGAAGATGACTTTCTTGCAATGAAAGGGACAAAAATCCCTCAAAGACCTAAGAAGAGAGCTAAGAACGTTGACAGAACTCTTCAGGTATTATTACTAGATAGAAAAAACAAAGCTAAGTAAAAGAGATATACAACTATATATGGCTTCTTTTCTCTCAAACTTCTATTCTATGCTTGTTTAATAATCTCTGTAGTACCGAGAGTTCTGATCGAATGTCTGTCTTGACGACCAACGCATCTAGGAATACTGATACACTGATTACATTCAATTCATTCATTTTCTCAAATTATTACTGATGTCGACGTGTCAGTGTTGTGTCTGGTGTCTGGTGTCTGTATCAGTATTTGTGTTTCATAGTTAATAATTTATAACTAGAACAAAGATACAAATTGGTTCCTTATGATAGTTAATATCATTATTATTGGTTTACAGTATTGTTTTCCTGGGATGTGGCTATCAGATCTAACAAAGAGCAGATATGAGGTTAGGGAGAAGAAATCTGTCAAGAAGGTAACATTATCTCTTTCTTTCATTCCACTTTATTCATCTGGTTAAATATGTTTTTAATCTCTATAACAGAATTTTTAATACATTTTTTTAAGTCTGAAACATAAAGAATTTATACTATGGACTAAAGGGACATTTTGGTTTATTTTAATGATTAAAAGCATATTCATCCCTTTATATTGTTTATTTTTGTTAATATTATGAAGAATACTATTATTATACAACATTTGATTAATTTTTTGTATCTACATAGTGAAATTATATATGTATGATTTGTTATGATGTTATATGAATTATGGAAGAGTGAAATAATGTTTTTGGGGTTGTCTTGAATATGCAGCAAAAACGTAGTAGAGGCTTAAAAGGAATGGAAAGCTTGGAAAGTGATTCAGAGTAGCAAGCACATAACTTCAATTTTTCACTCAAAACTAGGTTGGTGAGAAGTGAAAATTCATGAGAGAAAAAATAGCTTTTTTTTTAAGTCTTATTTAGAACCGTTGGTATGACATTACTTAAAAAGTTAATAGTAGTTTTAATTGGGTCCCCTCCATTCATTTCAAATGGCATTGTATTGTATAGGGATTATTATATTATTTTGATTATCTTTGGAATTTTAATATGAGGGAGTGTAGGAACATTCATTATATGTGGGACCATTTTGTTTGAGAATATCTAAAAAGTACATAGGAAGGGTAATTTCATTTGGTTCTCATATTTGAAAATTGATAGATAAATTGCTTTAATTTGAACTTGCATTCTATCACGGGTTGCTACTTGTTTCATTTATTGTATTTGAAGCTCACTTGCAAAAATTAAAATTGTCATTTTTTGTTGCTTCATTTGTTATTGATCTCATGGACTTTAATCTCTGCTTAATTAATTGAGAACATAAAAATAAAATAATTTGGATTAAGTATATTTTAGTCCTTTAAATTTTATTTTACTCTCTAATTTTTATTCATTAGTCCACAGAATTAAATGCAAAAATTGTTCGTTTAGTCTTAAATTTAATTTAAGGAGTAAAAATAACAAATTTTTTCTAAAGATTAAAATCAATTTTATAAGAATCAAATACTTACTTAATCCAAATAATTATTTAAGTTTGATGCAAAAACTAATATATTAAAGAATGGGATTAATGACCATACACTGACAGAAAATACAAGTTATTAACTATGTAATTATTTTATGATTACAGTTAACAAAATCAACAGTTTTATAGTTTGTCAATGAAAATCTGATTTACACTCACAATGCACGTTACTGACAATATATACAAATGTCTAGTAACATTTTACTCATGCAAATAATTGTTTTTAGATATTTTAAAGATAATATTATATATTATGTTATGATAAAATACAGCTGAATGAATGCAGGTAAGACATTTACAGCTCACAGAGTGGAACAAATATGAAAGGTGTCCAATACACTACTCTGTGCCCCTACCTAAAACCAAACTCGAATATATAATGTAACACATGGTTCCACCAAGAGTGTTTATTAATTATTGCCATTGGTGACTTGGTTTTAAAATGCTCAAACTAACAGAGTTACCTTTTGTTTAAAATTCTAGCTAACTAAGGGGGAAAATGATGTTAAAGCCAACCAAACTTGATAAAGTTGGTTGAACTTTTGAGAAATTAAATAAATCTCTAGTCAATGCAGATGACTTGGTGTAGTGTTTATGCTAGTTGTATTTATGGAGAATCTATGAAATTGTTTAGGTTAAGACCATATATTATGTTCTATGACGTAAATTAAAATAAACTAAAAACTGACTTTAGCATCTAAAAAATTATATCCTGTTAGAAAATTAAAATTATAAATTGAAAGGTATAAATTTTAAACTTTTCAAAAATTAAAAATACAACTTCCGATGCATTTTTAATATAAAATTTCAATATTAGTTTCTTAATATATATTCTTTCCCTCTCAAAATATAAACAAACAAAAAAAAAGATATATTTTGTCTAAATTTAAACAATGCATCCCCTTTTTTTCTTACATTTTGCGACGGAGATAGTACCATTGAGATACCTATTAACATTTGTCTGTAAAAATTGTAACCGAATGCCAAACTATATAAAATTATGTCTTGTTAGACCTACTATGAAGATGTTAAGAGATTAAAATTGACAGCCTTCATATGCTTCAATAACTAACCGAACAAATTTATATATACTTTAAACACTATTTATTATTTTCATACACTTTGAAAACTAAGTAGGAGAAAAAAATATACTTTAAGGACTAAATTTTAGGGTTTACTCTATTAAAAACTAACAAAATACAACTGCCAAGTAACATTATCAACAAGTCTAAGAAGTAATGTGGTTGCAAGATAACTCTCACGTGAATACGGCCCAAAAGCTTCAACTGCTTGTTTCTTGTAATTACAAGCTTCCAAGCATTTTGCCTGTTCTACCAATACCATGCACCTATGGCATATCTTTTTCAGGTCTGATGAACTACAATTTTGTAGTTCTGATAAGAAAGGATGCACATGGAGAGAGATTGAAAGAACCATGAATAATTTTACTAGTAAACACAATGAATTTGAACTGCAACTACATGGTCTTGCATCTGTTTAAACTTAAATCCCTTAAAATGCTAAAGCAGCCTATTCATACCACCTCATTTGCAAGTTCAAACTTGCATCAACAAATTTACAATAAAATGGAAAAAAGATGAATGCCTCAGATGATAAACAATTCTACATTTTTTTCATAACTAATTTGGTTGGACGTTTATCTTGTATTAGTATCCGTTTTCCTACGAATAAATTACAGGCACCTGGGGCAGTCTGCAAGAATAAGCCAGCAATTCATTAGATACTGAGCTTGTAGAGGTCAAAAAGAAGAATTGCATCTTCAAGTTACAAGCACATGGAACGTTCTGCAAACATGCACCAGCAATTCCTTGGTTGGCGATTTTATAGTCCAAAGAAGCCGAACATCTTTACTTTCTCATCAAGCTTCACCTTTATGAAAAGGAGTTGGTTCTTGAATCCTTGAGGCTCTATAATCCAGTGTAATTTTTTTTCAGATTTGAGTATTATCAACATTATCATAAAAACAGAATAAAAAGAATTTATAAATAAAAACATCACAGCTTATTAAGCATTCACATAACGAACCAGCCGTTGGAAGGATCTGTTGTGTGAAGTTTTCTTTGAATTCTCAGGATCTGGTTTAGCACGACCCAAAGCCTACAAAATAAGCATAGGTCTTATTACAAACTATACTATGTAAGCCAACAAATTGTTTAAGGAAAAATGATCACCAATGCACTTATGTCTGACAAAAAGCAATTGATTAGAAACACGGAGATTTTCATTGGCCAATGCAACAGTATAATTCACTTCTATCATACCAATTCTTCAATGGATGAAATATAATTTGTGGCATTGTAGTTGGGCTCTCGGTTGCCAGTTAAATCAAATTAGGTGCATTCCTTGCAATAACAACAAGCCAATAGTAGGACAATATATATAAAAAAAAAACGTAAGGGAATTTTCCCTACTTACTGCACCTTTAAAATTTGGTAGATGTTGTTCTAAATGCTAGATACTTAATAAACTGGATGTTCTCTTTGGTTCTAGACAACGAGACTCCTCACTCACTTTGCATCAAAAGGAACCCCTCCTCGACGTGTTTCTGGTTCTCCTTGCTTTGCTCATGATCTCGCTCTTGATTGAGATAAGTTGTTTGCTCACACTATTGAATGTGTTCTCCTCCTAGGCTATTCCAGAGTTCATAAAGGGTACCTTTGTTATTCCCCTTCTACACATCATTTTTACATGTCTGTGAAGGTCATGTTCTTTAAGGGTAACAGGTTGGATGCTGATGACATATGTACTTCACCTATTGGGGTGCTCATGAGCTGGCCGGGTTGGATGCATATGATATATATGCTTCAACTAGCTAGAGAGGGAGTGTTGATTATCTTTTATTATCTATGTTTTTTCTTTTATTCTTTCATTATTTCCTATTATTCCTCAATGTTGTTATTTAGCTTCGTTAGTAGATTCACAGTTCTGATCTCTTTCAACCATAAGTTTCCGGGGATGCCTTTTTATGTACAATACAACTTGTATATATAGTTGTTTTGTGTCGTCAAATAACAAAAAGATCAATTTTTAATTGATTTCAAGTCTAACCATTAATGTAATAACAAGTATGAGCTGTGTTACTTTTTATAGTCAAGCATATGCAGTAACAACAACTTCAAATTAGGGTGAGTTACTGATAAAAATGCTACTATGAGCTACCACAAAAGTTTAATTGAACAAGTAAAACATCGTGCAAGATTACCTGAATCAAGGACTCCACGCGACGACGCATCCTAGTATGCATAAATCCTTCAGAGCACTGTTACAAATATGTATAATTGTAGTGTAATCAAACATCTCTTAGGCAGGTTTATTGTAAAAATAAAAAGAAATGCATCATTTGACAGCCAAACATATACAGGTCTTAGGAGAAACTTCCAATTCCTTTCCAAAATATAATCCCTTCCTTTAGCATTACTTCTTCCATCTGTTATATAGACAATTTTTCGTGCCCAAATATACATCAGCAAGATCCATAACATATTATCATACCCTCTCTCTACCGCATTCTGCCAGTGCTTCTTTGGTTTTTCCATAAAAATGATACTTTAAATAATTTAAATCATCCGTAAAATATTTTACAGATCTTTTTTGTAAAACAACAAAAACTTGGTTTCAGATTTGAATAAATCCATATCTAAACATTATATGTGGATTAAAATCACAAACTTTTGGTTTCAAAATTTATCATACTCTAATATATATAACTTCCCTACATTCATTAAACTATCATATAAATTAACTTATTTCTAAAATGTATATTTGAATACAGTCATTTTAGCAAATATTCAGATTAAGAGTATATGTAAATGATTGTAGTTCGCAAGATTAAATTTTTTTATTAATTTGAGTTTTATCATGACTAAAATTGTGAAATTGTTGGATTCTTATTTCCTAGTATGGATTTGAAGAGTTTTACTTGTACTAATTATCTTATAACTTATTGATATGAAGTTTGATGCACTGAATTATCTTTTCATCAAATTTTAGTATATTTTAAGATTTACTTATGAATTTATGTAAATAGGATTTAATTACTATGTACCGACAGTGTAAAAGATTTATATACGGACATCCAATCATATCCTTTTATTAAAAAAATTGTTAAGATATTTTAGAAAATAACATTATGTGCTGTCATTGTGAGATATGATTCTGTGTATAAAACTTTTTTAAATTGTCACTTAAATTAAAATAGTCATATCTAATATGTAAAAGTCTAAAAGATGGTAATATATGACAACAAATCAAAGCTCTCTAAGAGCATTGCTGTGACTCAATAATGAACATGTGAAGTAATATCATATTAATGCATGCAACTGAAGAACATTAGTACAGAGAAACTCCCAACCTTAACATGATAACTAACATAAGCATGAAAAGTTGATAGACTCCATACTGTCCGATCCAGTTTCGGGCCTTCAACATGACGAGGGAAGATAACTGCAAAGTTGAACATATTACATTGCGGTGATAGTAGCAAAAACAAATAAAACATTGTGACAACTTATCTGGCCACTAACCAAATGATACAAATCCTGCATTTGCAGATAATGCATCAGTAGATACTCCTTTCAGTTCCACTGGAGGAGTATGAGACCACGAACAAGGAGGTGTATTATTAAGTCCAGCTGTACGTCTGGCTTCGACAAATTCCTAAATTATAATAAAGCTTAAAAGTTGAAACCGTCAAAACACCCAAACAAAGAGCAAAGCACCACACAAGAATGGTATGCAAGATGCAGCAAAAATGTTCCACTCTCTGCCCGCTCTTTTTCATCCCTGTAACCCTGCCAAGAAACAAATTACCTAAGAAACCATACCTGCAAGAATGAAGTTGCAAGGACAATGTCTATCGAATCGTTGAATCTCATAGGATACACCACAGTCACCTTATCCACCTGTCAATAAAACAACTATTTCATCATCTAACCCTAAGGGATGCTTCCCTATCAAATAACTTAAATAGACCAATTCCATACATCAATCTTGTAAAGGCAGTGTGACAAAAATTAAACTTTGAAACACAGTAGATTCAAATTAAAGAATTTTTTCTTTTGTTATTTTTCACTTTTATTGTTTACTAACTAAAAACTAAAAGCACCTATTGTTGCAGGTTCGAAGACCACACAAATCAAACTGTCTCCTAATATCTTTACTAAACGATAAGTTTATTAAGAAGGGTTCTATAACACAACAACCAATGTGGGGTAAGATTAGGCATTGTATTCTATTTGTTGTGAAGCAGTAAAGGACATGTTCTTTTAAGGGTGTCTACCGAAGTGATAAGTTGAGGACTGGGCAGCTTTGCTCCGTTGATATTTGAATTTGACATGATTGTAATTTCCTTTTTGATAAAGAGGATTTCTTGTCCTCCAAATTCATTGCAAAACCTTTTGTTCCTTATCCTAGAGTGATCAGCTGAAATTTATCATTAATATATATTTAAGTAGTTTAAATTGGTTATGTCCTGCAAACTTTGAGAAAAATTTGCTAAGCCACTTACCAGGACTTGGGAAACACAGCGAGAGCAAGACTTAAAGGTGATAACTTGGTTCTTACAGATGGGGAAAAAAACACCAGAAGCTAGCTTTTTTGAAATTGAGTTAGACCTAGCCCATACCCTAGATAGTAGAAGAGTTTATCCTAAATCTATTATTGGTCACCCGCATAATGTCCAATCCTACAAGCTTCACTTCAAATGTTCAATGTTGGGCATGAGGTGGGTGTATTGAGATCCCACATCAAGAGATATGGCTAAAGTAATCCTTATATGCAATTTCAAGTCTTTATGGAGAACAAAGAACAATACAACAATAGATGAGGGATATTTAGCCTAGATACAATTGAAAAAAGTATCAATAGATCATGAAAATTATAAATGAATGAGATCCACTTGATGATGGTGTTGGGCTTCTTGAATTGGCAAAGTTGGTTCTTGATGAATTGCTCTTAGAAGCTCTGCTTTTTCTGGATGATGATAATGGGGGACAAGAGGAAGAATCTATTAGAAATCGACAATAATTTGGTGGAGATGTGTTTGAATTGTTGGCTACATGCCTAATATCATACCCCCACTTTAGAAGTGGTGCATTGGTACACAGGTAAAGTAACAAGTTACTTCGGGTTACTTCCTGTTTCTCTACAACTCCTCTGACCCTTTGCAACGTCCTTCATTTCTTTTTCTTATACCAAAATGTTATCTTCAATGGCAACTCGATAGGCATTCCTGCCCTTCCCTAAACCATTATTAGTATACTGCACCAAAAACTTGTTGTCTTACTAAGTTAGAAAATGAAGAACCAGAAACTTGAGATTGAACATATAACATGGGATTAGAATGAGCGAGCCATTAAAAACATCCATATTTAGAGATAGAAACAGAAAATGATATACTTCAAAACCCTAATCCATAAATCTATTTGAATCGATTACTAGTTCTTGATAATAAAAATTTTAACCATGAGGAAATGTCGTCAATTTCCCTTCCTCTTCCAGTTGGAAATTGTAATAGTTACATGATGAGTTAGGAGTCGAAGTTGAGGTGAGGCGCAATGAAACAGAGCAAAGACAAGAAGAGGAAATGTTAACCAATGAGTTGGGAGTCGAAAACGTGTTCTTACTAAGTTAGAAAATGAAGAACCAGAACCTTGAGATTGAACATAAACCATGGGATAAGAATGATAGAGCTATTAAAAACATCCATATTTAGAGATAGAAACAGCAAATGGTATACTTCAAAACCCTAATCCATAAATCTATTTGAATTGATTACTAGTTCTTGATAATAAAAATGTTAACCATGAGGAAATGTCGTCAATTTCCCTTCCTCTTCCCGTTGGAAATTGTAATAGTTACATGATGAGTTGGGAGTCGAAGTTGAGGTGAGGAGCAATGAAACGGAGCAAAGACGAGAAAAGAAGCAGAGAACAACCCGCATCAATCTTTTCTCGCAACAGTTGCCACCGTCTTCTTTTGTGCAGTCGCCTCAGGTAATCGATTCGTGAACGTTTGTCTGCGCATTGAACTGTCTCCAAAGAGAAGAATGGTGAAACAGAGCATCGACTTCAATTGGGCATACTGCCATATCGAATTTGGTTCTAATTGATTGCCAGTATTTAGTCTCAACCCTTAATTATTTTTTTTAATAATAATCAATGGCTGCAACACAATAATGTACAAATGGACTATTTTTCAAGTGGTCCATCTTAAATGTTGCCTTGTTGGCTATTGTATTGAACCGAGACTTGTTTTGAGTTCTACAAAAGATGTTTTCGTTGATACCCAAACATAGGGGTTAGAATATATTATGTTAAAGGCAAAAACTCAACATTTTTTGTTATGATCGCAAGTATCATTTTATATTGTGATCGTCATATTTATATATTAATGAAGAATGATTAATGTCTCTTTTTTACAAGCATACGTAAAAATAAGTTTATCTATAGACTTTTGTAAACATATTCAGATCGCATTGTATCTTGAATTTAAAACATTTCTTGTATCCCTATATATGTGTTGTATTGTACTTGAGTCATACTACGTATTCAGGCTCCATGACTTATCGCTGGTCCCTTCATCATTTTTTTCTCAGATGAGAGATCCAACGAGTTGGACCAATTTGGTAAGAACCCAATGAGATTGAAATGAAAGAAAGAAAGAATAAAAGTGTAATACTGAAAATTGAACATAAAATGAAGAATAGAATTCTCCCCAAGGGTTTTCCTTTCACAAAGGATATCTCATTTCATATGCAACTATCAAATGTACACAATAATCTCCTTCATACTTCCATCCATTATTTATTTTTCTAACAAATATCCTCTTACCAACAAATAGCCCAACTATCCCCAGCTAATTTTCCTTCTCTCCTATTCTAATACTGTAGTGTGTGAAGGAACTAATTCGCCCACAGCTTGAGGTTTTTGCATAAAAGGCCTGGAAACTTCTTTGACAAAAACTGTATTTTTCCTGTTCAATTATGATGTTAATGTTCATAAATGGCCCGTTCAGAGGGTTTTTCTGTAACTCTCTCTAAGCATCTCTCTCCAGTATCTCTTCCTTTCTTATTTTTTGTTCTTTATCTAGTACCCTTCCTTTATACATATCTTCTCTATTCTATTAAAGCTCCCTTATATTGTATAAAGACACAGAACAATATTACAGCTAAAAGGAAGTCAATCTAGCATCTAGGATTGTGATGGATTACAGAACTACTGCTTTGAGTACAAAGAAAAGCAAATGTGAATAAAATATCCCAAGTAGTGATGAAAATTTCAATAACAGAAAGTTGCATCCACTACCATACCTGAGGCAAAAGAAAAAACGATTCCTTTGGCCGATGAACAAGAGCAACAAGTCGATCCATATCCGGAGCAACAGTTCTTGAAGCAAGGTGTTTTAAAATTACTCTTAGTGGTGCACCAAGGACGACCTCCCTTACTGATGCAACTTTTACCAAAAATGCATGTCTTTGATCTGCACAAGATCAACATCATCAACTTTCAGAGAACAGCATCAACAACCAAACAATTTAACCACGAAATTCCTCTTTCTTTTTCACCAATCAAGAACTTAAAGACAAGGCATATTAGAACATAAACATAGAGGGTTTAAAATTTTACTTTGCTGACATTGAGTGAAGAGATTATATTTTGGTAAGGTTATTATAAAAATATGCGACAAATATTTTTTTCAAAAAATTATATTATTTTACCCAATAATACTAAATATAGTAAATAAAAAAAATACAAGGTATGTGACAAACTTAAAACCAATGTTCTTTATCTATGTAACGTGAAAAATTTGGCAGGCTAGAGTTTAGAACATTAAAGATCAGAAGACTTTACGAGAAGAGTAATCAAAATATATCAATACAAGAATTTTGAATATTGCTGAAAATAACATGGTACAAGATTTCTCAATATCTATACGCGAGATATCATGTTTCTTAAGTATAGGAGATTTCTGCATTTTCATATGAACTTTGTGTTTAGGAAAGTTTATAATCAAAATGTTGCAGACTTTTAGAGGAAAAACTATTGATTTTGTAAAATACAAAACCATTCAGGTGCTTTTCCCCAATGACAACATAGTATCTAAGTCTCTATGACCATGTGGGGACATGGTGTAGAGTTTGATCTGTTTCACCCCATTCTTCTAGGTAGACTGGGATAGTGCTTTTTCCATACTTCAAACCCAAGGACATGTTAAATCTAAAATGATTTGTGTGTTTTCATTCCATAGCTTCAATTTTTAAGATTGTTGATTGAGTAAATCTCTCAAGCAATTCAAATCATTCTTTGTCCCAATTTCAAGTTGGTATCAAGGCTCACATCCTGTGGGCCTGATAAGGCCCTAAAAGTTGATCACAAAGCCAAAACTTGATTTCAGCTACCCAAATATCACAATTGATACCATCTAGCTTGCCGTGGTTAGTGTACTGAGCACCGACGTAGCTGGTGAAAACAAAAGCCTCGATTTCAAAGGGTTACAAGAGGTTTTGGAGGATATGGGTTGCTCGAGAATGCTTAAAAGTAAAACGCAGCCAACAAAGGTCATGAAAACATCCGAAGGGGATTGAGCAAACCCCAGTATAGAGAATCTAAGCAACTGTGGCACAAGAAACAGACGGCATAATCAAAGGCCTTAAGTATTGCTAGACAAGCACATGGGGGAGAGATGCATAGCTAACAAGACTGGCGTGTGTCAAGCTTGTTAATACTGAAACTTTGACTAGTAGATAAGCTACCGGCAAGCCTATTCATGGTGGCTTCAGATAGAAAGATCACCAAAAAAACTCTCCAATAGCAGTGATGGTGACTGCAAGAGATTTCCAAAAGGACTACACAATAATGATAATCAAGTTTATCCCACTGACTATGATTCTCAATTAAATTGATAGCAGGACAAGCCATGTTTAGAATGATACAGGTTTCACGGCGAATGGCTACAAGGCAAGCAACACGAGAACACCACATACCAACAGAAGAATCAGCATTCGGCGCAAGAAAGTGCATGACAAGTTTTCTGATTGGCAATTTCTAGACTGACCAACAACTCCCTTTGATGATTGTTAAGATACAAATTCTACTAGATCAGATGCACAGCCATGGCACTGAGAGGCAAACCAAGTGGGACTGTTGCCCGCTCTAATACCAATTTGAGAAACATTAAGATAACTTTAGAGAGTTAAATTTCGAAATTGCTTGAGACTACTCAACAAGTTTTATACTATATAATAATATATGTTCCTAGAATTAATAAAACTTACATACAAAATGAGTAATAAGCATGCTACCTTTTATGTAAATGAAACTACAGATACTTGAATCTAGTTATTAATTTCTACTTCTATTTCCATCAAGAATCATTGTCCTCCATTGAGTTTCGCATCAAACAACATTAATATGAACCAAAACACAAAGAAGCTAAGATATAGGCAATCCAAAGCACGTGTAGATCATACATGCCAATATGCCGTTAATTACATTACTCTACAAATTCAGCCTCATCGAAATTGAAAATAATCACAGAGTACTTCAATTACCAACTTAACCTGAATTGAAAAGCTATCTAACATCTATAGCAAATGTAAATTCCTAAAACCAAAGGTCCAAAACATGTGCAAATAATTTACATAGTAACGAAAAATGCAATACTAATAAATAGTTTTAATGCATAGAAATGATTATAGAAGCTGATAAATTCAGCTTAAAACGAAAAAACTTCTCATACAATGGAGAATAAAAAGTTATTGTTACATCCTAATAAAAACCCCAATGTACCTTGATTTGCAGGAATCTTAGACAGATTAATCTTCAATGTAAGGTTAAAGCCATCCCTTGGGGGATCAAGAATCTGCACATGACTACCATACGCAGCTTTTATAGCTTCAATGGCTCCAAAAGGAAGTCCACATACAAAAATAGTTTCTGAAGATGGAGTAGGCAACGACACTGATAGCAAGAAAATATGAGGATTCTTCATCGACACCTACAATTATTTTTACTTGATCAAATACGCAACACAAAACTATCAAGCTCAAAAAACCTAGTTTAAGCAGTGATTTATTACATACCTGAATATGATATCGAACATCGTCAAACTCAACCCAGTGGTGATCGAGTTCAACACCTTTTTCAATACTGAAAGAGAGAATAAAAGCAAAATTAGAAAAGGATTAGAGAGAGTAGCGTTGTGTAGTAGGAGTACCAAAACGCAGGCGTTTTGGTGAATGAAAGAAAGAAGAATACGAACTTGTGAACCCGATTGAGCAAAGTTTGAAGCAAGAATCTAGAATGGGACTGGAGGAGTATCATCGATGAATGTGATCCCTCTCTTCTCCGGTAGACGATGGATGATATGATGTTTTTATTATTATTACGGTCAGATCGATCCAGACAGATTCTTTTCTTCCACTCACGGATTCTATTTTCTTTACTTTACACAATCAATCAACACATCGCCCTATTTTCTATTTATATTTTATTATTAAATCACCATTTTTTGTCCATTTATATATATTATAAATAAATATTAAATAATTTTTATCAAATATAGTATATTTTATTTTTAATTCCTTTAAAATTATTTTTCAAACAATAGTTCTTTAAACTTTTGTTTGTCAATAATGTTGATTTATGTTTTTAAGTCAATTTATACGTGTGATTTAAATTTTTGAATGATTTATTATATATATTTAGAATATTATAAAAATATTTTTTTGTAAAAATTTAAATTTTATTAATAAAAGATTAATTAAAAAATTATGTTTAACTTATTATTTATTAAAAATAAATTGTTAGATAGATTTT
>JBBPBR010000007.1:17057557-17074904 GCA_037974775.1 Cicer pinnatifidum | reverse complement strand
AATAATATATTTATAATTTAACACAAACTTATGTTTAAACAAACATATTGATTTTGAGTCTCAATATGTTTTTTTTGTTCGAATAAAAATATATAAAATTGACAAATGTTAACAAATGTTGTAACAGTATTTTTTTTTAAGAAACTAAATGTGAAAGGACATTTAATACATTAATATTTTAAAAATTAATTTTTTTTATATAAAATTTCTCTTTTATTTTCTTAGTTGATTTCAAAACACTTTTTAGGTCAACTCAATAAAATTGGAAGAATAAAAGGTTATATACTAGGAAATAAATTGTAGCCCGATCGATTTCAGTTGTTGATGAATTTATTAAAGGGACTAATTCCAACTGTTTACGTTCATTCAAAACTAAAATAAACATTTGTTGACTCGACAACCCATTCTCATCCGCTTGTGTGACCTTTTCAAAGTCCAATTTTCTCAATTACAAATTGGGTCTAGGGTGCGTGTCGAACCTTGATGGATGTCTCCATCGCAACGATTTTTGGGGTTGTTTCTAAAGAATATAGTTGGAAGAAAAATGGATAAATTGTGAGTTATTTCTATGTAATGAAAATGGTAGTAAAACTTGCACATGTAGGTCTTCACATTCAAATCGATAAAAAAATCGTAAAGCAATCTAAAAAAAATTAAAAATAATAAAAATTCGAATATTATTAGATGTATCTGAATTTTTTTTTTATGTGAAAATCGTTCAAATTGAATTTCAGATTCATTTTCACGAACTGAACTGAACCGAACCGAACTAAATTGCATATATATATATATATATATATATATATATATATATATATATATATATATATATATATATATATTTTATACTTATTTATTTTTGAACTTATGCTAGAGTAAATGGATAAACAAGGGAGATATAAGTTTTTTTTTGGGGGGTACAAAAGAGGGCCTAAAAGCTAGAGTAAAAAGAACAAAAACAATTAACAAGCAACTCTAAGAAGTCTATAGAATGAGATCCCTGAATTATCATCAATTAAGATGGTCTTCAATTCATGTGACGGGAGAACTAAGAGAATAAAGAGTTCAATGTTGTTTAATGTAATTGGTTAACCAATATGTATAACAACTTTCTTCACGTCATGCATGGTTGAATTTAACATGTCAATCCCGTCGAGACATCTTTCTTATTCTACGAACTAAGGTTGGAAAAATATGGTCATCCACTTGCTTTTGACAAAACATATCAATCAAGACTTTAGAGTCACTATTGATCACTAGATTTGTAATCCTCTCTTGCCAAGCTAACTCCAACCCATGCAGCATTGCCCATATCTCAGTAGTGAGAGTATTACGCATATCAATTTTGCGTGCATACCCTTAATCCAATTTCTAGAAGAATTCCAAAAAATACATTCGCATATAGCAATGGATATAGAACTCCCGTAAGTACCATCACAATTGAGCTTGATCCAATTGTTATCTGGTCGACTTCAACTCACATGCATGATCTCTAATCTTAACAAATGTTCTTCACACAATTTCCATTCTCGATCTCCTTCATAAGATGCATGATTGTTTTAGTTGGGTTATCAGGACGTTGAAAGTCATCTTCAAAAATTGTTTTGTTCCTCCATTTCCATAGGTATTAACACAATATCATAAATATAGAATGTCAGTGAGCTCTTTGATACTTTGCAATATGCTCTTTTAAGATTGTAAGATATCCAATCTCTACAAGGAAAAGGGTAAAAACTAGTAATTTTGTAAGTAGGAACAAGTCTAATCTATACCAGTGTCACATATGGACAATCCCTCAGCACATGTATCAAAGATTCTTCAGTGCCCGTACACTAGTTGCACTCGATAGAGATTTATGAGTTTCGTTTGTGTTGTGTATGGTTTTTCAAAAGTCTCTCATATGGCATAAGCCAAATTAAAGTATGGATCTGATGTGGGTCTTCCCACTTCCAGATGATTTTCTAGTTGGTATCAGTAACAGTGACAATTTGAGTTGGAGAAAGGTATTTATAAACATTACTTACAGAAATTAAACTCATTAAATCTATTATCACCCCAACCCAACTTGTCTTCACCATCTTTAGGAAGAAAAGAAAGAGTAACAATAATGTAACTAACTATATCGGCAATGAGTCAATTTTGAAATAGATCAAGGTTCCATTTTCCTTCCTTGTTTACAACATCTTTAATAGTCAAAGTAATATCTAAAATTACATCAGTTTGCGTCAAATTAAAGAAAATAGGTTACTCCGTTGGGGTTCCACAATCAAGCCAAAAATTGATCTTCCTTCCATACTCAAGTTTCCAAGTAATATTCTAATGAAATTTGTTCCAAATCTTCACTAGAGATATCTATAGTGGAGAATCATTCGATTTGCAAATTATATTCTCCAACAAGTTTTGATTTCTAACATGCTTATTCAAGAGTACCAAACACCATAAGTGATTAGGATTAGTCAATAAATATTTTAAAAAGAAAAGCGTCATTCATTAACTGAATTCGTTTGATGTATAGACCACCATTCTCGTTAGACATACAACAAATCTCCCAACTGATCAAATGAGCCTTACAAGTTGTCTCACTATCTCCCCATATAAAGTCTCGATATAATTTTTCCAACTCATTACAAATAGTTGTATGGATTTTTGCATACTACATATGAAACTAATGGATTTAACTCAATACAAACTGACTCAAAGTATTTCTTCCTGCCAAGCTCAAACATTGTTGCTTTGAACCACTCAAATTCCTTTGAACCTGCTCAGTAATATGTTGAAACCTAATTCTAGAGCTCCTACCATGTTTAATGTTTACCCAAAAATACTTCCCCAAGCTCAGTGTCTCTAAACCTCGTATGTTTCTTAATCTCTTGCCAAAGTCGAGGATCTGCATTAGTTGAGAAAAATATTTGAGTCTTTTCAGCATTGATCTTTTGGCTCAAGACTTGATAAAATTGATCCAAGCAATTTGTGATGCAGTAAGATTGCTCAACTGTGGCCTCTGCAAACAGAAAAAGATCATATGCAAAAATAAGGTGAGACACCTTAGGTTCAACATGCCTTGCATGCATCGACTTCAAATAACCACCATCAACTTGGTCGACAATAATATGCGACAGACGATCTACACAAATAAAAAAAAAGATAAAGAGAAATAAGGTCACCTTGTCAAATACCTCTAAATGTGGCAAAGCTATCAACCTTGTCCCCATTCCATAAAATTTTGAAAGACAAAGTAGATATACAATGATGAATTAAATTAATTAACTCCTCAAGAAACTTACAAACTCGGAGACATTGAGTAAAGACCATCTGGATCTTCATTCTTTTAATTATGATGAATATTCCTCCTGAGTAGGGGTGATAATAGGTCAGGCTAGGCCAAACTTTGAAAGACCTTAGCCTAGCCTACGATGAATTTTTTAGGCCTAAGTCTGGCCTACGGCCTATTATAGGCTTTTTTTCCGCCTGACCTGGCCTTTTTAAAAGTCTGACCTGGCCTGAAAGCCTATTTAAAAGCCTTATTAACATTAAAACATTTAAATGTTATATTTTACATATCTATATATTAAACAAAAAATGATTTTTCTAACAAAATGATTTAAAAAAAATCTGAAACAAACACCATTTAAACCTTAAAAATGATTTTTGATTTCAAATAATAGATTTTTTCCTGAAACAAATGCACCAATTATTATATCTCAAACAAATACAAAATGACTACATAGTGGTTGCCTAATAGAACAACTACCGAATATGGAATCGCTACCGAATATGGAACAACTACTAAATATGAAACAACTACCAAATATGAAACAACTATTGAGTGATTGCTTAATTGATAGACTTTAAAATAGGAAATAATATGATTAATAAATAATAATAAAAAATAACATTAATAAATAATAAAATATATATAGGCTGACCTGTCAGGTCTAATAGGCTTTTTTATAAGCCTGAGTTTGACCTATTTAAATAAATAGGCTTTCAAAATAGCATCAACCTAACCTTTTTATTAAATAGACTAGGCCAGGCCAGACCATAAGTAGGTCAGGCCATATGCCCCTGACGGACGGTCTAGTCTATTCTCATCCCTACTCCTGAGGATAAAGCTTGACTAATGTAGAGAGATTTCAACAAAGGTTTCATTTTGTTCACCATAATTTTAGTAACCAATTTATAAATCACATTGCAAAGAGAAATATAACGAAACTATGCAGGAAACTCCAGTTGGTCAACTTTTGGAATGAGCACCAGAAGAGTATTATTAGCTGAACTAATTTGAGAAGGGTCATTCTAGACATTACTAACAAACTGTTATAAAGATGTAGTCACAATTTCCCAACAATGTTGATAGAAAAGAGCTGGAAAACCGTCCTCCCCTGGGGCATTGTGGGGACCCATATCAAACAGAGCTTTCTAGATCTCAACCATAGAAGGTATAGAATGCAAACTTACCTGATGATTCTCCAGATGCGTTGGGCAAGAGGAAAATGATGCAATGGGCTCCTTGATTTCTTGATCTTTACGAAAAATATTAGAAAAATGTCGTATATTGATATCCTTTAACTTTGCAGTGCAAACTCCCACTCTTTTTCCCATCTCTAAGTGCCATGATTTTATTCTTTATTCGACGCACAATAGTCTAGTAGTGATAATATTTTGTGTTCCTATCACCATCAATGATCCACTTAACTCTGAACTTTTGAAACCAACTACACTCTTCGTGATAAATAGTTTGAGCTAATTCATTTTGGATATACGATTCAAGCGCATCAAGGTATCTATTGTACCCATAATGAAAGCTATTATGAATACCATTCAAACATATTACTCTTAAAGTTGTTTCCAAAAAATATCTTTGTTCCACTCATTAACAAGTGAAGTCATACCTTCCAACAAAGGAACTAAATATTTCCCATATATCCATTTCTCTATTATCCAAGAGTTAAAATTATCATGCATAATCCAAGCAACTTCAAATATGAAGGAACAATTGGGAGGACTAGAAAGCTCCTCCTTGAACCATGACAATAATAGGATTATTGTTAGACTGGATACGAGGCAAAACTCTAGTACCCTTTTTGGAAAAATTGAGTCTCCAATCAATATTTCAAAGAACACAATCAAGCTTTTTGAAAATACGGTTTTTTCTCTTCTACCAAGATCCTCTCCAAGTGAACTTAGAACCCACAATGCTTACTTCCATCAAGTGACAATCATTTATCCAATTGCAAAACTCAATACATCTAGACATGTTGACCCATGCACCCCTTTTTGCTCCTCGGGCCCTGAAATTTCATTGAAGTTCCCCAACATCATCTAGGGCGACGATATGTTAGCAACTAAATTTTTTAACATGTGTCAGGTCTAGCGTCTCTCTATATCTCTAGAACTAGAATACACCACAATTAACAACCAAATACCTCCAATGAACCCACTAGCCTCGACCTTAAAATTATTGTGGAAACCAAGTCTATTTATTGTATTAGTGGCTTTAATATCGCTACATCTAGTTTCTTGAAGAGTACCCAAATCCACTTTAAACCACCTACAACAAATTTTTAGGGATTTACCAAAAAAAAATTCCTTGAACACCCCCGCAATTCCAAGATAATATAATAATTAAAACAATAAAATTAAAAGTAAAAGATAAATATATTCTACTCATCTTAAAGGATTTGCATATGGGACTCCGCCTCCATATTTTCGATGTATTCATCCATTACTTGCGTGTGAGGTATATCGTAGGTTGCACCGGTGTTAAATTGAGTTGGGCATTATGCAACTTCACACTATGCTTTAAGTCGTTAGCTAAGACCGGTGTATTGGTTTCCACTACTACAACAGGCTCATCATCACAAGTTAGTGGACCATGCATTGCCATATTTTTAATGGGATGGTTTGCAAGATTTATGTTTGAGTCTATTGGTTGATTATTACTTTTTTTTTCCTCTTTATTTCTGACTTGGGAAACTCTGAAGCCTTCTTTATAGGTGTCAATTATTCCAACTTTTTATGGGTTCCCTTCCTAGCCTCCAAAACATGTATTTTGCCATTTGCAACATTTTTTAATCTAGATCTTTGTTTCTTTGACGTTTTTTGAATGTGGAATGTACTTACTTGTTTTTCTCTCTCTTTTTATTGGTATCTTTTATAAAATTATCATACACCTTTTGAAGATAGTCAAACTTATTATTTACTATAAAAACGAGTTTTTATGTTTGCTAGGATTTCTATGAATTTTTTCGTTACGACACATCGGTTGCCGTTGAAAACAGGCGATAACCAGCAAGAACCTTCAAATCTTGGAGGAGAAGTGAAAAAAAATAACATACAAGAACCCATCTCCTTTCGTGGTAAGGTGCTAGGCAAACAAACTATTGTTGCTCGAGCCTCGCAAAAAAACTTGTTCAAATGAAGCATGTCAATGGCAACAAATTGCTACCTATGTTTCATGTTGATCCTAACATAATGGAGGAGATGAATACCCATTGGCAGGATGCATTGGTGGTGAAACTGTTAAGGAAAAATCTCGAATTCAAAACTATGCAGATAAATATATTGATTTAAATATATACTTATGTTTCAGATTTAGTTAACTTTAAAAATAACTGCAAATAAATTGTAATTGTGCGATGGATGAAATTACTAATGGATGAAATTACTAGTATATATTTGAAAACCAGAGCCTAATGCACCTTCTTCTTATTTTTCTTACAGGTACTTAAATGTGGATGAGAATAGTGGTGGTTTCTTGGGTTTTCGTTGAGACTCATGTTATCTCCGCCTCCTCTAAGTCCACCGTCGCCACCAAGGTTGTTAGAGCTTTGTCACCTTTGTACGTGAAGGAGAACAAAACAGTAAACAATGAAGGGTTCATCACAGGAAGAACCAAAAAGTGGAGGAGAAAGATCAATGTGAATTTTGAGGTTGATGGTGAAAAAACTTTGCTTCTTCTTTAGCTTTTTTGTCTCACTCCCTCTCTCATCCATATCTTCTATCTCAATCAAACACAACAATTTGGATTGAATTGGAAATGATACATAGCCTACAATATTGATGAGGGAAAATTTAATTATTGAGGAAGAGATACACATATAGATAAAAGTGATTGAGGAACACTTAGAGAGTTTGGTTGGTTGTAACAAGAAATAGAAAAGAGAAAGAAGTGAGAAAGAGTATGAGAAGAGAGGATTAAGCCAGAAATATAGTTGATTTGACTTATTGTTTACAATAAGAGAAGAAATAGAATATAGAAAAAAGTTGATTAATTTTGAAAATACCAAAATATCTTTTAATTAAAAATTACTATCAAATTTAATCTAATTTAATTTTGATATAAATTCTATTAAATTAATTATTTCAATGAGTTTTTTTACTTGAAACTTTAATTCATAACATTAAATTAATTATTAATTATTTAATTTGATTGATTTATATTATTTTATTTACATTATTTAAGTTAATTATAAACTTTTTTTTTATATTTTATCAATATCTAAACAATTCAGTTATATTTTAATTCAAAATGTTATATTTTAATTCAAAATAATCACGTATCCCTCAATTCATAAGTTTCAACAAAACTATTTTTTTACATTATAACAATTTATGAGTGTTGTGTATATATAAAAAAATAAGTATCATTAAAAAAAAGATAAAAATAAAAGATTTGACAAAAACATGCACTTCTTCTTTTATTGTAAGAACATTTCCAACGGTAGCCAAAATGAGTTCGTCAATTTTTGGCGAGTTTATAGATGTACCAAGTTGTATAAATACGGTTACTTTTATTTTATATTAATTTATAAATAATAATAAATAAATGATTTGTTATTAGTGCACCATATTCAATGAACATTAAGAGAATTAAAAAATAGATGGGACCATAATTTTTTTATCACTCCTCTTTTTCCATAGTCATTCTTTCTCTTATTTTTTTTCTTTGCAAACTCTCTTATACCAAAGAGACCCTTAATTAAGTTTGTTTTAAAACTTCAACTATCTCAGTCTGCAATGGAAAAGATAAGGGTGGATTTGCCTGACAACTAAAAGGGGAGAAGAAGAATAATTCTTAAATCTTTTTGTTGGATTATCTGATATTTGATATTGTTAGACACTAATAGAGGAGGAGGAAGAAGAATATTTCAAGAGATCTAATAACAGGATCAATAATATTTAATTTTGAGATATATTTTAATTAATTAATTAAATTTGTCAATAAATGACTCATTAATGGCATGTAATTATAATGTCTAGTGAATATTTATTTTTAAATGAACCTTTTTAAACATATTTACAATAATATAATTTATAATCTCTAATGAATATTTATTTTTGAATGAACTTTTTTAAACATATTTACAATGATATAAAAAGTCTTTTTTACAAAGAAATGAATTTAAAATTCAATTTTTGAATTTATATTTTGGTTATTTTTATCTTAAATTTTCTATATTTACAAAATTTATATTTAATCCATTTAAAATTAAAAAAATTATAAAATTTTATAAAAGATATTTTTAAATATATTTATGAAAATTTATTTAAATATTTCAAAATTAAAAATAATTTTATATAATTAACAATTTAAAAGAATCTTGTTTTTTCTTTCACAAAGAAAAAAAGAGAAATTATTTTCATGGACATGCCCTTGGGCGATAGTATATGTAGGCGGTATGTGGCGGAGTGGCGACGGTTGCGTGAGGATTTTGCTAAGCGAGTCGACATTCTGTGAGCGTCTTTGTGCATTTTGAATACAAAATTGTAGCACACTCTTCTCTTCTCGTTAGCGATGAAATGAAATAGCAAGTTAGTTAATCAGTCATGGAAGTGGAAACGAGACGAATAAGGAGATTTGTTAATCAACAAATTAGGTCCAACAATCTTCTTCCACTTCATGCTCCTTCCTCATCTTCCTCTTCTTCTCCTCAACTTTCCAATACCATTTCCTTTTGGTATTGCGATTACAAATTCTCGTCGTTCAATAAACACCTCTACCACTTCGGTCGTCGACATGCCAACTTTTTTAGACTCTGGTTTTCCATTGGACTTGGTTTTGCCCTTTCTGCTATGTTTGGTGTTACTTTGGTAAACTACTTTTCATTCTTCTTCTTTTTCGTACTAATTTTTAATATTGAGTGAATACTAAATTTGATTTCTGAAATTTGTGGATTTTATCAACATAATCTTCTACATTGACAATATTGTAAAATGATATATGAAATTGTAAAATGTTAATCAGATTCGTTCTTATGTTGGTCTTTGGAAGGATTATAATGACATCAAGTTGTTGAAAATTCCAGCATGCATTTCAGATTAAGGTTATGTTTAGATGAACAACTTAATTAATTGCTTATAGCATAAGTTTTTTTGTACAAGCTATTTCTACAATAAAAGATAAAATAAAGTCAAACTTCATGTAAGCTATAATCTGTTTTCATAAGCTATTTTAGAGAGCTTATGAAAATTAGCTGAAAACAACTTATGAACATGTCATCAAGTTGTTTCTATAAGTTCTCCACAAATGCTTATGTTAGTAGATAAGCTCAAATAAGTCAATTCAAATAGAGCAGAATGCATTTGATAAAGATGCAGCCAGAGGAACGGAACAAATCTGGTTAATACTGTCCAATTTTAGGGTTCATTTTGGAATAATTTTAGGGACTGAGTTGATATGGTACTATAAATTCAGAGACCTAATTGAATATTTAGTCATTTTTTATATTTTGTTCAATCGATGAATTTATTTATTTATTTTTTGGTTTCAGATTCTCCTTTGGGAGTTAGCAACAGCTTTGCATCTCTGTGGAGAAAGCAATAAACTTCGAAGTCTTACAAGTGCATTGCTATTTGGATTCCCTCATTTGGTTGGCAACTTTATTTCCCCTTCATTCCAATTTTAAGTTGTTATTGTTATACTATTTGGTTTTTGGAAAGAATAACAAATACAAGGAGACTGAGTGAATACTGAATAGTTAAATGAGTGCTAATTTGTTTGGTTTGGTTGAAGTGAAGGGGAATAAAGGAAAAATATCATGAATTTTGATAGGAATAAGGAAGATGTAAATAGGAATAAACCTTTACTGGTTTATCACAGGAAAAACAATAAGGAATAATGATGTTTCTGTTTTACGGTTAGGTTGTTAGTAGTAACTGTTTTATAGTTAGGTGGTTAGTTGTTAGGTAGTGCTTTTGGGTTCTATCTCTTATATAATCAACCTATAAATAAAGGCTCCCACCCCTTTGAAAGGATTTGGGCAAAATTAGAAATTGAGTGGTTTATACAATTGTAGGAGTGTATCCGTTCTTGTGTATCATTTTTTTTTCAATCAATAAAAATCAGGGATGAATAATTCTCTTTCACCATTCTATCAAGGAACCTAACAAATTTACTGTTGTTATTATACTCTTGTAATGTCGAAAGAAATTTCAAATGAAGTAGCACAGTCCACAAAAATTAGGATATTTTATTTAGCATGGTCCACTAACTTTAAGCCATTTTCCCTACTCTCTTTAAGACCTAAATTTGGGAGGGGAGGAGTTTATGCCCCTTCCATTAAAATCCATCTCCTCACTTCTTAGAGCGTAATTTTAATTATTTAAAGACTTATATGACTGGTGTTGTATCTTTTAGAGGCTAGTTGAATAATTTACTCCAAGGAAAATACGACACGTCAATACCAGAATGACAACAAATGAAAAATTTGAATAATCTTTCTTTTATCACGATCTTATGAACTAACTAACTGCCTTTATGCAGCTGTCTGGTTTGAGCTTATCACTTGCCGATGCTGGATATATATGTATTTCTACCATCATATCTGTTTTTGTGCATGAGCTTGGTCATGCAGTAGCCGCCACTAGGTTAGTTGTTTTTGCTTTGTTGCCCTTATTCAAAATATCACAAATTATTGTTTGAAGAACCTTTCGGATGAATTGGACCACACTCATCTGTTGCTTGCTTCTAAAATGTTGAAAATCTTGATGTTTGATTATTTTTGGTGAGAAGTCATGCTTCCTTTATTGTTCTTTTATTTACTTTTTGATTATGCAGATACCAAGAATATCAAATTTAGTTTTTGCTTGAAATGTCAAAAACTAGATTCTCATGCCTTATGCTATTGCACCTTTTCAATGGAAAGCAGTGAGGGAATACAAATAGAGTACATTGCCGTCTTCATTGCAGTCCTATTTCCCGGTGCTCTTGTCGCTTTCAATTATGAGTTGCTGCAAGCTTCACAACATTTGACTGCCCTCCGTGTATACTCTGCTGGCATTTGGCACAATGCAGTGGTAAGTTAAATATAAAATGGAATCTATTGACACTATAGTGAATATATACATCGATGTTACTCAATAATCTTTACACATGCGCACACAGTGATTTTCAATAATCTTGTCTTTGAACTACGCAACTAGCTATCATTTGATCTTCCATGTCTGTCGACATATTATATTTTATGTCTGCTGACACCAATGTATCCATCTTATACAAGGGGAAGAAAGAGAGGCAGCTCAATGAATGAAAATATGCAAGTATTAATTGGAATTATATTGCGATGTATAACCATTTATAACAAAAGAATAGTTGCTGAACACTTTTGTCATAATTTAACTGATATTTACACTATTTTATATTTCACATTAGCATAGAATATATACTGTAATAATATCAAACAGATTATTCACATTAACATCAATATAATAATTATTTTGCTTATTCCTTTTCCTCGCTCTGTACCCAAAAAAAAGGCCTAAATGGCATGCTTGGGAAGAATTTTGGTTGAATCCCAAATACGATGGTTCTACAAAGCTTACCCCCGTTTAAGGCACTCTACGGAAGAGATCCCCCTCTTTAATCAAGAGGAGAAACTATTCCTTCTGCAGTAAAGGATGTTAATCAGATGATTGTTGAAAGGGTTGCTATCCTGATTGAGTTACGTGTTAATCTACATAAAGCACAAAATTGAACATGGGCATGACGCAACGCACAATTGGTTAAATGAAGAAAAAGGTGTGTTACCAAATTGGTTGGTTTCTTCTCTATATACAGCCTTATTGGCCAGAGTCTCTGGTTGGAAGCTGATGCCTTATCGGCCAAAGTCTCTGGTTGGAAGCTGATTCCCATGTTTTGTGGGCCCTACCAAATTCTCAAGCAAATTGTAAAGGCGGCCTTTCAATTACAATTTACAAATACTTCCATCCACGCCATGTTTCTTGTCTCTCTTTTTCAAGGCTGTTTCGCTCTTGTTCCCCAACCCTTTCTGTATTTTTGTCTCTCTTTTGGAGACGTGCATGTCGTGTTTCAAAGCTGTGTTCCAGTGCTGCCTCTGTTTCAAATGTGAAGGAAGAACAAACAACGTGAAGGGTAAAGAAAGGGTTTCTTGCGAGTTTGGGCCAGATTAAAAGACAAAATCAAAACTTGTTAAATCGCGATTTCATGCGAGTTCCGAACATTATTGCACCCGAGTCTGTGGATAAACGTTTCCACATTCATTTCAGCTCGTTATGGCCACCTGGAATAGTACGATTCCACAAGTTAACACTCGAGTTTAACAACCTTGATATGTATATGAATGCTTGTATATTTTGTTTTAGACTTTTTACATGATTCAGATTGCTTATTGCATTTCTACAACTTCAACCTTTTTCTAGTGTTGTGCAGCCTGCGGATTGGCATTGTTCCTCCTGCCCTTGCTCTTGTTTCCCTTTTACAGCAGTGGTCATGGTCCAATGGTACAACTTCTAGATCATTTTACATTTATCATTTTCTGTGTAAACGTCATCTTTCTTATTGCATGTGTGGTGGCTATATGTGAGACAGGTTTTGGATGTACCCCCAACTTCACCTTTGTTTGGTTATTTGGTTCCTGGCGATGTTATTCAATCAGTGGATAATGTACCGATCAGAAATACACAAGAGTGGTTGAAGCTTAATACTTTGACATATGATATCCAGCTTAGAAATGTAAATATTTCCCAGCACACTGGAGACTTGGGTGTTCTCAATAAAAGGAAGGGTTACTGTGTCCCTAGTATTGTGATGGAAGCAAGCAAAATTACTAATTTTCCGGAAAATCAACTTGTTTGTCCCAATGAACTTTCCGCCTTTGTAAAATTTTTATGTTCTGACAATATTACACTGGATGATGGTCAGAGTGAAACTGATCTATCCAATGGGAGATGGAATATGTACTGCTTAAACGCTAAAGACGTTGTCAAACTTGATAAGTGTGGTGATGGCTGGGGGCTAGCTACATCAAAGAGAAGTAGCTGTTCTTGCTCGCAGGTAGATAATTATCTGAATGTGAATAACCTTTCTAATTTCTCTCTACTCTCTTGCTCTTAAATTGTACTCAGACAGTAAAATATAATGCAGACTGAATATTTGCTTGATATTTTTTACAGGATGAGTTTTGTTTGGCTCCAATTCAGGAGCCTGGAATGGTATGGGTTGAGATCACATATTCAAGTCCTTCTCATGAATGCTTGCACGAAGAAAACACATTTCCTGTTTCCAAAACTTCTGGCCCTAAGGAAACTAATTGTGGTGCCACTTTTATATTTGTCGGTGATGTTATCTCAATGGCATATTCAATTCAGCTAACGTCGTATCAGCCTCGCTGGGGACCAAAGATCGTTGCATATTTTCCAAATTTTATAGAAAGGATATTAATATGGACATTCCATGTCTCTCTAGCTCTGGCTCTTCTCAATGGTTTACCAGTAAGTGATGAACTTCTTCTTGCTTATGTTAGACATTGCCTTATCTCAAACATCGGTTCTGGATGAGTTATAAGCGAAAATTATCCGTAGATATATGCAACCTTATTTAATATTTCTTTGAATGCTATATTTTCATTTACTGACATCTAACATAATGGTTAGTAGATAGCTTCACAGCAGACAGCAATCTGTTCAATGAAGAGAACAAAAGTTAGAATAGAAACATAAAAATGGAGTAATTACTTGAAAATATTTGTTTGACTAGGCTAACTAATTATTTATTATGCTAGGGGTAGAGATTGAACCCTCTCCTTCCTTATCACTTCGGATCTTAATTGATGTTCAATAAATTATGAGAATACAGTTAGCCTGCTGCAAGGTGGGTTTTAATCTGGGTGGAATTATGAAGGATTTCGAGTTTCTACAGTGAATAGTTATAAATTAGATTCTAACTTTCTAAGACCAGAAGATGCTTTTTGTTTCTACTGTTAAATTTCATCTGATTGTGATGCTATTATCAGGTGTATTTTCTGGATGGTGAATCTATTTTAGATGCAACTTTATCCCACTTTACTTCATTAAGTCCAAGGAAGAGGAAGAAGGTTCTTAGATTATGTCTCCTTGGTGGGTTACTTGTTTCTATTTTTGGCCTTTTTCGGTTACTCCTTTAGTTATTTTTTGATATCGCCATTTCTGTTTTGGTATTTTGAAATGAGTGTATGAGAATAAATCAACTCCTAGGACGAAACCTGAATGTTCAAAATTTCGGTTCCAATCCTGAAGGAATCAACTACACAGTGAAATTCAGGTAACTTTCAATAGAATATGATTTTTATTGATCAAATGTTTGCCTTATTAATTATCATGTTAAATTAATTAGTACTATGATCATCAAAATATTTCTGTAGGATGAGTTACACAAATCAAATGATGTCTTATTATAAATCTTGTCTAATTACCAAAATTGCACAACGTTTTGGCCCTTTTTTAAGTTCAAAATAAGTTAATTCAGATTCTTTTTTAAAATGATCTTAGAAATTCAACCCTTGCACATAGTCAGCCGAATATTCGTCTTTAGGTGGGAGGATACAATGAGAGCTTCTTTTCCCAACTCCACACACTCTTTAGAAGTACATAGAAAAAGATAGTTTTTTTTTGCCTTCTGTATGTGTACTTTTGGACAAATTTTCTTTTGGCCCTCCTGAAAGTATATTTCTGGATGGAGCTGTGATTTTTTAGAAACATATGAGAGGTTAAAAGTAACTGTTGGAATAAACTCTCCTAATTTTTGAGACCCATTCAAAGTGGGCTTAATAAGTTTGTTAATAAAAAAACCAAGGCAGTGCTTCCCACACCTCCAGTTTTTGCTACCAATCTCCCTCCCTTGACTTTTACACTTTTATACTTTTCCCTATAGTATGCACACCTCCTCCATTTCCTTTGTGAATAGAACCCTAGCCCACAACTCTGGCGAGACACCACATCAATGCGACAACTATCTCCAGTGCACGTGGTCACGTAAATTTGTTTTGTTTATTTTCTTTGGATATGTTGGGGTTTTTTAATATCTAAAAGCCTATCATACCGTTTAACTAAGTTTCTGTAAGCCATATAATAATACATCGAAGGAGTGGATTGGTGGTCTTATTTAAATAAAAAAAATGGGGAAGAAAAAATTATCAACATTAATGATCATTTTATAATTATTTCTGAGTGGATTTGTTGTTGATCTGACCTCCCATGGATAGAGATGGTCTTTGTATAAGAGGGTAACTTGCAGAATAAGACAGTTGAAAGGGGGAGAGATAATAGTGTCTGAATTTATGATGGAGGAAGTGAATGAGAAGGTGTGTGTATATTGTGTGGGGAAGGAGTATTTTGAGTAGTAAAAAAATTTAAGCGGGAGTATGGGTAGCAAAAACATGGGGTGTGGGTAGCATTGTCATTAGGCCAAAGAGTTTTGATATAGACAACGTAACCTAGTGTATGGCTTTTATATCTTTGAACCTTTTCTTGCATTTGAGATTAAGAAGGAAAAATACGTTGATTTTGTTTTGAACAGGAAATTGATGTGTATGGCTATGCAATATCATATCAACTTTTCGTCATTTCCCTTATAGAAAGATGCTTTTTTCACCCCAAATATTTTTTAAAGTCCATAAATTTTGTTCGGATTAGCTAGTCTAGAGGTATATTTTACCCATTCAAATCGACTAATTCAAATATATATTTTTGTATATTTGAAAATAGAGGGTGGAGAAAAAACATCCTCTATAATATGGTTATCTAATTATCTTGATAATATGGTTATCTTAATGATTAACATCCACAGTATAGTCAGTTTCTTAGGCCCATTATTGGTTGGTTTTGACTATTCATGAAATGAAAATGACTTCAACTTCCTCCTTTTTTTTCATAACAAACCATTCCTATGACTCAGACATCGTTAACCATTTTATCGTGCTGTCTTAATAGCATCCATTCCTTTGCTAGTGCTCATTTTGATTAGTTTAATTTATTTATATCAAGATAATGTACTTAATTTGTATTATTATTATTATGCATAAAATAAATTACTTGCATCAATAGTAATATCGTTAATATAATATTTCTAAACTTAGTTATCACTTTAAAAAAATTCAGAATTCATCAAGAGGCAAAAAAGCAAATTTGTTTTTTATATTTCTTTGGTAAGGGGGGCATGCATCTTAATATTTGACAAGTCTATCATTCATTAAATTTGCATATGTGGTCATGTGCTCGGTTGAGATATTGTTAAGGTGCTCATAATTAAATAAAACTATCCAATCTAAATAAAATATATTATCAAATATATTCGATTGGATTTTATTTGTTTTATATTTAATGAAATTCGGTTGTTTCAGTTTTTTTCCTCTCATATCTTCTAGTTAAGCAAATCAATCCTAACCATAGAGAGCCCAACAGTTGTTGGGTATTTAATTCGAATAAATATGCAATGCAATGAAACAAAAGTTAGCTATATGTGGGGGACTCTAACGTTGGTTGGTTCAATTTCAAAAAAAAAAAAAAAGGGTTTTCTTTAGTAAAACTTTGAATTTAAGTTTTTGTGAATAAAATAAAAGTATCTGATTTGATTTGGATTAGTCGGTGTTCAATTGGATTAGACCAAAAAAAGAAAACAATTAGAGCCATTTGGATGAAATAACTTGCAAAATATAAATTGTTGATATATATCTACACAATAGTTTATGGAATAGTGGGATTCCTAGTGCATATATAAATTAAATTTTTATATTACCATACTTGGTATTTGTCTGTAAGGTCCATTGTTTTTTGTGTGACTAAAATAAGATCCATTGTTTTGACTTCTACGTTATTTTAATTTTAATGCAACAATGCATGTTTTAGCTTTTGGCACCGCTTTAAATATTTTATGCTTGTGTTTTTTTACTAGTCTTTGGATCTCTACGTGTATTAATTTAATTATTTTGGAAATATCTTTATTGAAATTAATTTTTTGAAAAAAAAAAACAATTATATTTGAAAATCACGGGTAGCAAAGCATGTGTAACAGTGCACTATGTCCTAGTGATGGGTGATGAATCATCCACTTTTTTTTTTTTTTTTTTTTTTT
>JBBPBR010000007.1:16985637-17008579 GCA_037974775.1 Cicer pinnatifidum | reverse complement strand
TTATGAATTATAACATTTTAAGTAGAGTTTAATTTTAAATGTTAAGAATACTATGTTATTTTCTCAATTGTTTATGTATTATATTAAAAAAAAAAAAGTATTATTTTATTACAACCGATTCCAACTCAGCCAGACCATTGAATTCGATGCTTACCCCGGCGGTTTAATGTTTGGTATATATTTTTTTTTTAAGTTTGTAAAGAAATGTTATTATTAAATTAAATTAAATTAAATTACAAATAAATAAATGCAATATTAGGTCCATTTATTCACAATAATAAATGTTACTATCAAATAAAATAAAATAAAATAAAATAGATATAAATTTAGTTTCTCTCTCTAGATGTCTCATTCTGCAGAATGGTGTGTATAAATAAACCACCCAACGCCATATCCTTTCTTCATACTTCACACTTCATTCTGACTATTCTTCATTTCTCATTCAGACACAAACACAACACAACACACAGATTCACTTTCTCTTCTCTTTTCCTCTGTTCTGTTCTGTTTAGTGTTCAGTGTGTAAAAGGGTGTTCTTTTCTCATTGCATAGAGTCATAAAAACAACAACAAAAAACAAAGCCATTTAAAAACTTCACAATTTTGAAGCAAAAATGAAGTATGTTCTTGTAACTGGTGGAGTTGTTAGTGGACTTGGAAAAGGTGTTACAGCAAGTAGTATTGGTTTGCTTCTCAAAGCTTGTGGACTTCGTGTCACTGCCATCAAAATTGGTATTTTCAATTTCATCACCACCTTTTGCATAAAACATGCATTTTTCTTCTTCTTGTTTTTTTTTTTTTAACAAAAGTAGCACCTACCCCATTTTTTGTTTTTGTTCAAAGTTTTAAACTTTGAAGAGTACTATTGATTTTGACTTCAAATCCTTTCATGGGTTGCTTTGCATTTTCTCATTTTTGTTTTCTGATGTTATTTTCAGATCCTTACTTGAACACAGATGCTGGAACAATGTCACCTATTGAACATGGTGAAGTTTTTGTGTTGGATGATGGTGGTGAGGTACACACAACCAAACAAACAAACACAACACTTGAAGCTTTTTCTGATTTCAAGGACATACCTAATAAAAGACCAAAAAATGAATATAAAATTATAAATAACAAAAGAACCTTATGTCAAGGAAGAAAAATATGGTGCCAACTTTATGATTTTTTTTTTCCTATAAGAAAATTGTTTAAAAAAGAGTGTCTTGTAAGGAAAAAAAATGAAGAATCTTGACATTTTTTTGTTGTAAGGTGGACCTGGATCTTGGAAACTATGAGCGCTTTATGGATGTAAAGTTGACCCGTGATAATAACATAACTACAGGAAAGATTTACCAGGCAAGTTTTTTATTTTTTATTTTCATACATTTTATGTTAAATTTTCTTGTCATGTCTAATGGAATCATAGTCCTTCATATTCTGAAGATTGTTATTAGAAATTTACAACAATCTCCTTCATCTTTTAAAGACTCTAATTTTACTTTTTCGTTTCATAATTTTTTTTACTGTTTTTTTTTATGACAGTCTGTCATTGATAAGGAGAGAAGAGGAGACTATTTAGGAAAAACTGTTCAGGTACTGACTGCATAATCAATTTCACTTAGTTTTTCATTTTTGTTTTTGTTATGTTGATAAACAAAGTTTTTATTTTATTTTTTCATGATATTTGGTTGTGATATTATGATGTTATTGTCTCATTTAGGTTGTTCCTCATATCACTGATGCTATTCAAGATTGGATAGAAAGGGTGGCCCACATACCAGTGGATGGAAAAGAAGGTCCAGCTGATGTATGTGTCATAGAATTGGGTGGAACCATAGGTACATACACTGTTTGTTAAAAACATTCTTCCTTCTTCTTTGGTTAGAATTAGATTGTTTGTTTCCATTTTTTTTAATATAAATTCATAACAAAAACAACATCTCTTGATTTTGATGCACAGGTGATATTGAGTCCATGCCATTTATTCAAGCATTAGGACATTTTTCATATAGAGTAGGTGAGTGAGAATACTTGATTAATCCACAAAGTTTGGTTTTGGTTCATGAGTCATAATATTTTGACACAAAACAACAATAAAATGGTTGGTTAACAGGGTTCAAATATGTGGTGGTTAAATGTGTTATGTGGATGGTTAATCAATATGACAGGCGAAATTAGCTATTCAGTAGATATAAATTAACCTCAAATTTGAATGTAATTAACCACAATTTCCAAGTGTTCAATTACATGTAGATTTCAGCACCTGGAAATCATTGTTAATCACATTCAAATTTGGGGTTAATTACGTTCAGTTGATGGTTAATCGGTTTCAACACCTGTTAACCAACTATTTTGTTGTTGATTTCGTGTCTCAAACTATAATTTCTCTTTGATGAATGTGTTTTATCTTTTTAAGTTGTTACATGATATGGTTCATTTTCAGGTGCTAGCAACTTCTGCTTGGTTCATGTTAGCCTTGTTCCTGTTTTAAATGTTGTTGGAGAACAAGTAATGTCTTAAAACTCTAAATGGCTTTGAGATCTATGTAGAAATATGATTTTACTTAAATCTAACATAGAAAAATAACCTTTTTATCATATTCAGAAAACAAAACCAACTCAGCATAGTGTAAGAGGACTTAGAAGCCAAGGACTAACTCCACAAATCTTGGCATGCCGAAGCACACTGGTTAGTATATGCACAAATGAATATCTGCAATGAAATCATAGTACTATTTTTGAATTTAACTTTTCAATTTAGGATTCTAATATTAAGTTGTTTCTCAGGTACTGGACGAGAATGCGAAGGCAAAACTCTCTCAATTTTGCCTGATTCCGGTACGTTTTCGTAACGATAAGTATATTTTGGTGTATATGACTTGAAATGATTTCTACTTTGCAAGAGTTTTTTCTCTACTGAATTTTCATGTTTTCAGGGGGAAAACATAATTACTCTTTATGATGTTCCCAACATATGGCACATTCCTTTGCTTTTAAGAGTAAGTTTTTTCGTCCGAAACTGCTGAACTACAAAATCATCTTATTTGTAGGTACCTTTTCTTACAAAAATTATATTCTTCTGGTCTAATAGGATCAGAAAGCTCATGAAGCAATATTTGAAGTACTCAACCTTAAAGGGTTAGTCTCACCAACTCACTCTTTATTTGTTCTATTTCCTGGATTGATCGATATAGATAATTTTTTATCTTTTTATTTTATGGAAGGCTTAAATGATAGTTTTTTTTGTATATACAGTATGGCTCAAGAGCCTAATTTAAAGGAATGGACTATTAGAGCTGAATCTTGTGATCTGCTTCATGAACCAGTGAGTAGTCAAAAGCCAATCTTAATTATATTATTATTATCCTTGGTTATTGGAAATAGTTATATTTTTATTTCTTGAAAATTGCAGGTTCGTATCGCCTTAGTCGGAAAATATACATGTCTATCAGATTCCTACCTATCAGTTCAGAAGGTAGAGTTACCTATAACTTTATCGCTGCAAATTACTCGTATAATTTCTGGTGTTTTTATTGAAGAGCGAAAGATTAAGGGCCTGTTTGATTACACTTCCTAAAAACAGTTTTCTGATTTTAAAAGTTAACAAAGAACCAAATTTGTTCTTTCTGATTTTTTTTTAAACAGAAAACTGTTTTTAAAAAGCTAATCAAACATATCTTTATTTTTGGCTTTTATCTGCCTAACTTCCTAACATGTTTACTTGCATTTGCATATGTCGGTCTCCTTCATGAAGTACATGTGCCTGTGTTTTTTTGGTAGCCTTTCACTTTGTGTCATGTGGAGAATTAATTTTCACTATGTTTGAATATTATATTGCTTAAGCATAACAACATAAGAATAACCTTAATACCTTTAATATTGAATTCAGGCATTAGTTCATGCTTCTGTTGGTTGCCATAAGAAACTTACTGTGGACTGGATTTCAGCTACCAACCTTGAAGAGGCAACTGCAAAAGAGGTTACATTAGTTTTCAAATATTATATAATAACAAGCAATGTTTTTTAATTATTTATTATTTTTCTTATATATGTTCTTATTTAATGTTGCAGAATCCTGATGCTTATAAGGCAGCATGGAAGTTATTAAAGGTTTCACTTACACAGTGTTGAAATAAACAAGTTTTAATAATCGATTTTTGCCATTTAGTTGCAAAGAACTTTCTAAGTTTATTGTCTAACTAGTATTTTCCTTCAGGTTGCCGATGGTATTCTTGTTCCCGGAGGCTTTGGTGATAGAGGAGTGCAAGGAAAAATTATCGCAGTTAAATACGCGCGTGAAAACAGAATCCCTTTCCTCGGCATTTGTCTTGGAATGCAAGTTGCTGTTATAGAGTTTGCGCGATCTGTGCTCGGTATAAAAGATGCTAATAGTACTGAATTTGATCCAAATACCAAAAGTCCATGCGTCATATTTATGCCTGAGGTGTTTAAATTGGTTTATTTTCATTCTAATGCTGCCAAGAAAATAGTTTTATATAAACATGTGTCTTTTTTATTCCCCATTTGTGATTTATTTGAATTGTTTTTGTGTAGGGATCAAAAACACATATGGGAGGTACAATGCGTCTTGGATCGAGGAGGACATATTTTCAAATCAAGGATTGCAAATCTGCAAAATTGTGAGTGTCATTAGTCAATTGAACTTATTTTGAAGACACATTTCTTTATGCTTATGCAGAGAAATATAAAAGTTACGCCAACACTATAATTGACTTGATATATTATTTGGCATGAAAGATATATATATACTTTCAATGAATGAGGTTTATTAGGCTTCTAACATAGATTCTGCCTCTTAGATATGGCTGCAAAAGCTTCATCGATGAGAGACATCGGCATAGATACGAGGTATTATTGCATTTTCATGCATAAAATTATCTTGCAACTTTTAATAGAACAGAAAAATGATCTAATCATATTTCCAGGTGAATCCTGATTTGGTAACTCGCCTTGAAAATTCTGGTCTTTCTTTTACCGGAAAAGACGAAACTGGTCAACGCATGGAGGTATACTATTGACATTCTCATGTAAATTTCTGAAATTGGTATAAAGATAAGATGTAACAATACAACTGAATTTTTTGTTCTTCCATGTTACAGATTGTTGAGCTACATAACCATCCTTATTTTATTGGTGTTCAATTCCATCCTGAATTTAAATCAAGACCAGGAAGACCTTCTCCTGTGTTCTTAGGTATTTCTATGATACATGTCCACATTTTAATTCCATGTTGACTTTCATTTATCAAACATGCATTTTTTTTTTATAGTGTTCATGTCACTAATGACGCGACAAAACACAGGGTTTATAGCAGCAGCATGTGGACAGCTTGATGTAGTCTTACAGCAATCTTCAAGAGGAGTAGGCAGTGACATCTCATCAGCCAAAATATATCAAAATGGATTAGCAACAAGACAAGCTTATAGGCCTGCAGAATATGTATTTGGCAATGGAAATGTCAATGGAAATGGAAATGGATTGCATTATTAAGTGTTACTTTTATTACTACTAGACTTGGTTCATGTTTTAGAGATTTTCATCAGGCTAATTGGTTAAAATATGTGTTTGAAGGGTTTGAGTTGTTAAGAGAAGTTGTTTGTACAGTGAAATTTGAAAAACTTTGGTAGGTATAGAGTTTTAAGAAGGATGGATACAGAGATGAAGCTTGATCCCGGTCTTTTTAATGGGGCTAGCTTTTTTAACTAAGTTTTTACTATTATAATGCTTTCTGAGTTTGGAACTCTTCATGTTTTACTGAAATAGTAGTATTATAGTACTCCCTTTGTGTTTTGCAAAGATCTGATTCTGTCTAATAGAGATTTTTTAATGCAAAAGTATTATAGTGCTCCCTTTATTTTCTTTTCTATGTTCATTGTTAAGTATTGATTTTGTCTATTGAAGTTGGGATACATTGCATGCCAAATTGGTCTACATAAGCCTGCTCCGCATTAGTCCTTCAATATGTGATTTTTTAGAAATGTGGATGGTAAGGAAAGTTTCTCCTGTGTATTAATGTATAATCAATTCATAGAACATCTAATCAAGTTGTAGTCCAAGAACAGAACATATCCTAGATATGAAAAACGGTTTAGGAATATGAAATAAACACAATTAAAATTCAAATATATAAAAATAATTTTGGCCCAACAGGCTGATTAAGTCCATTCCATCATGGGTTGGCCTGTAATGTTCTATACATTGAATTTTGGGAACAACTTTCCCCAAGTTTTACATTTCTAAAATACATGTTCTTATGAGTATAGATCACTCACCTTTTGGTTTCCACAAACAATTTTCTTGTTAATAATAATTTATTGAGTTTATATGCTATTGAACTTATTTAAGATATTAAGTGTAATTTAGTATTTTAAGGTTAACCTTCTTTTTTATGTAGCCTTGCTATTTTGAAATAGAACCCTAATCTTCTTTTTTGTTACTCTTGTTCTTGTTGATTCATATTGTTGACACTCCACTCATCTTAGGCAACACAAAAATCTCAATATAAGACCTTAATCATAATTTTTTTTTTTTTTTTATATATAAAAATATGAAACTTAATACTAGTTTATAACCCAAAAGAAATACCTTACCAAATTTGCATCAGGAAGTTCTCGAACAGCTTCATCAACATTCTCTGCGGTGGCTTTTACCTGGTAACATACATATACACTTAGATCAACATATTCCACTAAACAGTCAAAGCAGAATTAATTCAAAAAATAACGCCCATGTGGGATTCGAACACTAGACCTTCTAATATAAAACAATGAACACAACCACTAAACCAACTTAAACTTCATGTCAATTATATCCAATTATTGATACATATATTATCCAATGGTTTGGAAATATCTCACATAGTTCGATCCAGCACACCAGCACATTACCTCATTCTCAGCATTGCGATCCAGCACATTACCTCATCTTTCAGAGAAATCCTTTTCTCGTTTCTGTTTCTTATTCCTTTTCTTCTTCTTCCTTCTTTCAGTTCCAAACTTATCTAGCATCTTCAAATCCTGCATTTTGCTTCTGTTTCTTCTTCGTTTTAGAGAAATGCATTTTCTTCTTCTTCCTTCGATTGCTGTGTTTGACACTTCTTCTAGGGACTTTGATGATGATACAGCAACATGTATTATTGCACCTATTTGCATTTGCATTGTTTTTATCTTTATTTCCATTTTTCGGGAAATAAGTCTTCACATACTTGAAAAGGTAGTTTGAAACTTTTTATTTTTTATTTTGTTTTTTATTTTAATTATTATATTTTTCAAATTTAATATGTTTCAATTATAATTCTATTTGATCTTGTAATAAGTGAAATCTTAATTTTTTTTTAAAATTGAGTGATTGTTTTGCTTATTGAGTTCTTTGAAATTGTTGCATGATTCATGATAGTCTTGTTTTTGTTTTTTTTGTTCTGTCAGCTGAGAGACAACCACAACAAGTTTTTGTCTGAAGCTTTCGAAAGAGTCAAAAGAAGTAAGTTTTAGTAGATTAATAGTTGTAACATATGAGACCTTTAATTTGTAATGTTGGTGCCAAAGCAATTTGACACTTTGACTGATGTTCAAAAAAACAAGATTTTTTAGATACAGGCAGTAGTAACAATAACAAGTCTGATATATATATATATATATTTTGAAAGTTCCATTTATTTGCAGAGGTACAAATTTAAAATTGAGGTACCCATTTTATGATAAACGTTTATGTGTTTTTAGTGGGCCTTGTATTAATTGTAATGAGTTAATTTTCATTTATGTTTCATTTTCAGATTTATTTAAAAGACTAATGTAATGATGATAATAATTATAATTATTTATCTTATGTTTCTCTAATCAATGTTAACTAATTTCTTTTTTTTTTTGCAGAGTTGGTGATTATAGGTTTTACTTCATTCCTTTTCACTTTTGAGCATAGTTATATGATCAAAATATGTATTCCTGCCAATATGGCGAACATAATGATGCCATTTTACAATCCATATAAAAATAGATTTTTATCGGCGGCTGCTACAGGTTACTCATGCAAGGAGGTAAATGTTCCTTTTTATCTTTACTGCTCTTTATATGCAAACTTTGCCTTTATTTATGAAATTATAAATCTAATTGTTGTTTGTTACAGGGACATATTCCCTTTGTATTTGCTGATGCATTGCACCAGCTACATATCCTCCTATTCTTCTTAGCGGTCTTTCTTGTGATATATAGTGCTATCATAATGTTTCTTGGGAGACTAAAGGTTTGCGTGCCTTTCTTTTTATTTTGATCGATTACTTTCTATGCAAAATATTTGTCACATTTGAAAAAAATAGTTGTGCCTCTATAGCTACATCACTCTTCCGCTATATGCTCTTGTTACTCAGGTACATGATGATCAAAATGATTCTTTGATTAAGCTTTTTGTCCGACACCAATATGTGTCTTTCTCGATGCCACTAAGAATGTGTTGGAAAGCTACCTTAGATAGCCTCCTAGTGTGTTAGTCTTGCATCGCCTAGAAATATGGTCTCAAAACCGATTGTTATAATGCTTTGTTAACCCTCACCTTATACATTGTTCTGTATGATTGAGTTAGATCATAAGATCATGTTTTAAGATGGTATCCGAGCTTATCATTTGTCAGATGTTGAGTCAATGACATTGTCCACACTCCTTGATATATGATATATCCTCGTTAGTTTTTTTTTTAAAGTTATTTTAGTTGTATTATGAATTTATGATGATATGTCATATATTACATGTTTTGAATTTGATGATACTATCATCATTTACCATCATTTATACTTGCAAGTTACTAAGATTTCAAGATGGACTAATTGACTACATTTTGCAGATGGGCTCAACCATAAAAAAACCAAAGAAGAAGCGCAGGCTAAAATTACGAAAGTCGAGTGTGCGAACCTGAAGTACCACCACTACTGCACTGTGCCTCTGTTACTAAAAATTGGATTCCCCACTGCTACTGCACTGTGCCTCTGTTACTACCTCCACCATTACTGCTGTGTTGCTTATTTTTATTTCTGTTCTGAACTTCTGTATTGCTGTTACCAACTTCAACGTCAAAAGGAGTTATTCAGGGCTTTAAATTCAAACAACTTCACTGGAATCTTTAGCCAACTTTTCAGAAACTTGAGCAGCTCCTATTTCCTTTTGTGTTGCTAGTAATCTAGTTTCCAATGTTGCAGCTCTTGCTTTGGCTTGTTCAGCTTCTTCTTGTGCTTGAACAAGTTCAGCTTGAGCTAGTGATTTGGCTTCATCAGCTTCTTGTGCTGCTGCTTGAAGTTTCTTAGGTAGCTGAGCCATAACCTCTCTTGCTTCAGTTTCTTGCATTTGAAGAAAAGCTATTGCTGATTTTGACTTTTCAAGTTCAATTTGAAGATTTATGAGTTTAGAAGAAGCTCTTTGTTCACTTTCCTTAAGCTCTTTGTAGATTACTACTACTATTGGATGGATGTTATTCATTTGCAAGCACGTGAAGATAGATGATTTGAATTTTGCATAAATATACACTTACCTACTATTTTAATTAGCATATCTGGTTGCCTATATTGAACTTATTTAAGATATTAAGTGTAATTTAGTATTTTAAGGTTAACCTTCTTTTTTATGTAACCTTGCTATTTTGAAATAGAACCCTAACCTTCTTTTTTGTTACTCTTGTTCTTGTTGATTCATATTGTTAACACTCCACTCATCCTAGACAACACACAAATCTCAATATAAGACCTTAATCATAATTTGTATAATTGTAGGGGGTCTATTTTTCAACCCCACATTTCTAAAATTTTACATGCGGATCCAATGTTACAAAATTTATGATTTTCCATATGTGCGCATCCAAAGTCATGTTGGAAGGTTGAGAAAGTTCCTAACTAAATATTAGTGTGTGAAGGAGGCAAAATACCTAAAACAATCCAAACTACAAAAGAAACAACAAAGATACAATATAAACAAAAACTTGAATCAATGACTGAGTTTTTTTTCTTATACATTGGTGTAGGTTGACAAATGCTCAAACAACCTTTGACAATGCTGCAACATATGCTTTTTACATGCTATAATTAGTTCTCCTCATGCTACACTCAATTACGATTTTAAGCCATTTACAAAAATACAGTATCGATGTATCGTACATGAACATAATAAACTAGGAAGCATGTCTTAAACAGTAAAAACAGATCTGGTTTTATTCAATGTACAATATAGATTTGGTTCCAAGTTGTTGTCTATTGCAATGGATTATAACCAAGTCAGCAGACAAAGCTCTTGCATTTGAATGTCTTGGTTATAGTGATTGTTTTGAAGCTTGAGTCAAGCATGATGCTAGCAAAACATCACATTCTGAGGAATTTGGTTGAACTTCAAAAAATATCCATATCAATGGAGCTAACTAGCACACCATCATCTTCCCACTTCTTGTCCTTTGTTGTTGGATCTTTTCCTATCAGTTGAAGAGGAATATCTAAAGGAGGTGGACTCTGCATGAAACAGATCATTCCAATGGGTTACTCCAATAAAAAACAGCTTCTAACATCTCTAAATATTCAAAAATCAAAATTGTTTGAGAGGTTTTTCTTTGCTGGCACAAAATTGGAGAGTGGCTAATGGCCATCATATTCAAAGTTTAACATTGTCACGTGATGCAATTACTGTTAAACACAAGTTGAACCAGCCCTAAATTGGCAGAAACTGTCATTGAAAATGATTGACTAGCTAACTTTTTTTCCTTGAAATTATAGGAGTTAAGAATTTAGTCCTTGAAATTAACAAAATTCTAAAATGATCCCTAAAATTTAAAATCTGCTATTGCATTATTTTTTTCTAGATAATTTCAGAGGCTAAATTAACCGACTTAAGATAGCTCGTATAATTGAGGATTTATAATTTCAAGGATCATTTTAGACAGTATTTGATTAATTTAACGAACTAAATTGTCTGACTCCTACGATTTTAGAGATTAAACTAGTAATAGAAAATAAATTATGCGACTCGCCTGAACATGTCTCTTTGAATGATCAAATTAGTCTCCACATTAGGGAATATGGAGATTAATTTGACTGAAATTATGTACATTAAAGAATTAATTTGACTGTATAAGGACCATTATGAGCAAAATATTTTTTACGGACTAATTTAAACACTTGCTATGATGATGATATGTTTCTTATGACTAACTCTAAAAGAAATCACAAAGACAGTACCATGTTGCGGATTAAAGGCCAATTGATTCCACGGAAAAAAGGATGTTGTTTAATTTCAGTGGATCCTGTAGTTGAACCTAGACGACTGCCTGGGTCTCTTTGCAATAATGCATTAATTATCTGCCTGGCTGCAAGACTAGCCTAAAAAAGTATGTGAAACTGTATCAGTTCATGCATTATCAGGACTATAGCTTCCAGGACTAACAATATACTTCATCCGTTCCAAAACAAATACTTATTTTGGAACAGAGAAATATACACATACAATTCATGTATGAGGTAATTTACTGCAGTTATTGATACATGATCAAAACAATGCATTTATGTATCTTTTTAGGTGATACATTTACATATCTATGAGTAAGATTCTTTATATACCGGGATGCTGCTTGGAAAGGTAAGATCCTTGTGTAAGATGTTGGAAAATGTCTTCTGTCTATTCTTTCCTCTAAATGGTGTACGACCATATAGCATCTCATACAACAAGATACCTATATACAAGACATCAGAAGAAAAAAATTGTGAATATTTTTTATGCAAACAAGTTCATTTAGTTACATTGGCAAAATGGCATGCTCACCAAGGGTCCACCAATCTATAGCACTTGTATGCCTAGCTCCGGTTATGATTTCCTGATATCAAGTACCTTAAAAACCTCAAAAGATGATAATGATAATACTAATAACACAAATAGTAAAATGATTTATGCGCATCATGACTTTCAGTCCATCACATTAAACATCCTTAGGTTTGATGAAATTATAGTGACATATCTCATTTTGAAAAGTATAATATGAAATCAACCCCCAATTTTTTCCAAACTTACTTTACATCTTTTGTGATAAGCTTTGTGCACATTAGTTATATACTTCACTTTTCAGTATATAGCTGAAATACTGTACTACAAGCTGCATAAGTCCCATGCAGTGAAAGATAAGAAACAAACACAAGGGACTAATACATTTTTACCATTTTCTTTTCTTATTTTCAATACAAAATAAAACAGAAGGATATCAACATAACTTCATAATCAGGGGAGAATACATATCCAGCATACCGGGGCAATATATTCTTCGGTTCCAACAAATGAGTTTGATTGTGTAACTGGCTCTGCGACAAATATTGGCGGTGGCTGACTTCGAGATCTTCTTCTATTACTAGGTAATGACTGCTTCACAATCTGCAGAAAAACTTCTAGTTTAAGCATCATACAATCATCATATAGAGATGCGAATAGAATAAATTTTCTCAAGCCATGAGGAACATACATGCCAATACATTTTTTTTCATGTACTGATAGTAAAGAAAAGTGTTTTTCATACAATTTAAGAAATTAGAATTAAATCACTTCTGAATTAGATATTTCATGCAAAAGACTAAAAGGTATAAAACAAAAGAAGAACATCCAAAAATACCCTGAAGTATCATGAGAATTTCCAATAATTTATATACATATATAAGGCATGCTTATCTGGAACTAGGGTACGTACCTGAGGTTTACAAGATGTAATAAATGATAGATCAAAATCAGTTAATACAATATGGCCATCCTTCTGAAGTAAGAGATTTTCAGGCTTTAAGTCGCGATAAATTATACCTATATAGATTCAATAATATACAACGATATTCAGATTACATAGTAAAGAACGATGCAATGCTTCAACGCTATGTGCCAATGCTAAAGGTTATAGAGACACAAATTGGTCAACTAATGTTATTAATCATCATCCTCAAAGAACATTAGCAAGTGATACTAAAGCTAATCCTTGAGGCAAAACAAAATAACCAATGCAAGAGTGTCATTGTCTGTTAGAACAACAACTCCGATTTAAAAGAAAATATATACGAAAAATGCAAACAAAAAATACGCGAGATTTGATCATGGAGTATGCCCAATTGTGCCTACGTCTTCGACTGTAGAACAGTTGCAGTTCCTTTCTTTTATGATTCAAGCTTAGGGTTACAGAGTACAACTTGTGTTTAAATTATACTATCCAGTTTACAAGAATTTCCCTAAACAAATTTGTCCATTTATTAGTAAACTATAAGTCATATCCAACACTATCAGTATCACTTCTCCAATGTATTTCAAACAAGTGATCACCAAGATACCATAGAAGATAATATGAACTGAAACCATTGCAATTGCATCTATATAGAGTGAATATATATTAAATATTGTTGAAAATATATTCTGATATTTGTATTTATTGTTTAGGATTATTGTATAGGCTACATATTATGTAAATAAGAATAATATCTCCTTATGTTGTATTCATTGTCTTGAGTCCATATAAAATTGACTCTACTTGAATATGAATATTTCTCATTAACTTTAAAAAGGATTGAACCAATGTTTATATACGTGTGAGATGCAAACTAAATAGGAATGTTATCCTATCATTAATACTAAAAGATACTAACAGATCTTAACATAATATCAATATCTCAACAACTCTAATGTGTAGTTGAAACACAATGTATTCAACATATGTCTCTCTCTCAATAAATACCAAACTGCCTAAGGTAATATGAACAAATACAATGATGATATCATGAGCAGCTTACCCAAACAATGGAGATATTCCAAACCAAGAACAACTTCAGCTGCATAGAATCTGGATGCATATAAAAGTTAATAAAAATTACAAGGCCTACAGTAAAATAAATAATACAGACATCTATTAAAACATTTTATTAGAACTTTAAATGCAATTCCAATTCTATTGTCCGGATGCAAGATTTACAATGACGGAAATCAGAACATGGATTCCAATAATAGTAATCAAGTAATAAATTGGTGTATATCTTATTGAACATCTAGCATAAGATTGCAGACAGGAATCGTCTACATAATCAATACAGGAAATTTCAAGCAATCATAAGGCGTAAGAAGCCGACAAAAAAGGGAAACCAAAAATTAATACCTTGCTGAATCTTCTTTTAAAATCTTCATCGGCTGCCTGTCAAGTAATGCAAACAACTCACCTCCAGGGCAGAAGTCAGTAATCAAACATACATGTGTAGAAGTCTGTCAAAACAAAGAAAATATCACAACAGTTGGATAACAACCAATACTCAAAAGGAACTACTCCTAGACTTCAATAATACTGCTAAGTATATCATTCTCTTTGGCTGTAGTAATACAATATGAAAGTATTTTGCCTTTTATTTTCTTCAAATATTGCTTTGAGTGAACATTGGAAGACAATATAGTCTTAATAAAGATACTATACCAGTGAGAGTATTAAGAACTGAAGAAGGGTTTTAACTTGTGTTTCAAGCTTTTCAATAACTATACAACAAAAAGATGATAAAACTCATTTCATGCGGTATTCAGATTTACTACTTCAGGGACTCTTGGGTGTCAGCTAGAGTTACCTGAAATGAGGTGTATAGTGCTGGAAGAAAAGGATGATCCAGTAATGATATAATCTCTCTTTCAACGCACGCTCGATGAACCTGTTATAAAAACCAGATAATTATATTTCTTTCGGGTCTCAACTCTTACTACTAGGAAACTCCTTCGGGGAGGAATTATAATAATAGTGTTGTTACTTGGCACAGATGAAAGCCGGAAAGGAAAAGCACGTTGTATAGTATTTCTAGATAAATGAATGTACATAATCAACTGATTTTCAACATTCATAAATCCTTATTCAGACCTTATTACGATTTAGCATTACAGACTTTTCCATTGCCTTCATCGCATATAGTTCACCAGTACCTCGGAGTTCCACCAAATGAACACTGTAGTACAAAACAAAACAACACCATGATAATAATGGAGAGCATTTTTGTATCTAGGAAACTGAAAACATTTAATCATAAATAAACCACAAAAAACAAATTAAGCAGAATACTAGGTGCAACTTTTTTGAGTGAGGGGGTAGTGATGGACCTTCTTGATGCTATGGGAATTTAACTTCACTGTTATCTCTATTTTATTCAATTCAATATTATATAAGAAACAACACAATACTTTCTATCACCTATAAGTTCTATAGTGGACCTATTTGATAAGTGGTTCACTGTGAAACATATACTCGAAAATTGTTTGAAACTCCAACGGTAATCGACGTCACCCACCCTCTAAGGAGTGGAAGTTCATGGTACTTGACAGTAAAAAATGAATATGTGTGCCTTAAAACTCAACTCATATTCATTTCTCTTGTTTTTGTCGAACTAACACTAATGAAATCACCTTCTTAGTGCGAGGACAAAGAGCAGCACAGTAAACTTCTACTTCCGAGGGCGTAGCGTTAGTCATCATTAGAGTTTCATACAGTTTACAAGTACCAGTCCACCATAAACCACCTATCAAGGCGGTTCACCTTAGAACGTCTCCTATCACTATGTTACTTAATCATTTGTGCTTCAAGATTAAACATGTTCAATAAAAAGAAAAGATTATCAACAACAATATATTAAAAGCAGTCTAAGAAATTTTTTTGAGAAAAAGTTTGAAGTATACATGCCACCTATACAATCATGTAACCATGTTAACTAAAATGTACTACCTGCCAGTATCTCCACAACCCAACGGCCTTATAGGCACAAAATGATCTAAGCCAATTTTCTCGCCTCTTGCAGTTATCTAAAAAAGTCAAACAAATTAAAAAAGACATATTTACACTCAGACAAATGTACAAACACATCATGCATATTCATATCATGAGGAAAAAATGAAGTGAAACAAATAAAATGGTACCTTTTGAATAGCTACCCAACTAGGATTGTCCTTTTTGTGTGGTCTTGGAAAAACAGGTTGAGAATGAAGTGACCATAAATCTTCTGGTCTCTATAACCAAAAAAGTAGAAAATAAATCATAATTGATTTTTTTTTTTATAAAAATATGAAACTTAATACTAGTTTATAACCCAAAAGAAATACCTTACCAAATTTGCATCAGGAAGTTCTCGAACAGCTTCATCAACATTCTCTGCGGTGGCTTTTACCTGGTAACATATATATACACTTAGATCAACATATTCCACTAAACAATTCCTTATTGTAAACATTATGCATCATTCATTATTTTAATTTCAAATGACCATCATGCAAATATTTTCCTTTATGTATTTGAGAAAACATTGGACAAGTTACCCATGTAAAAGTAGAATATTTGAAAGCATGTGAATAGTGACATGATACATTGTATTCAAATCATGTAGCTATGGTAACTGATATTTGTGTTTATATAATTTACCTTCTCTATTTTTAAGGAATTTAGTGACGATGCATTCACAATGTAAATATTTTTACACAGAGGTTTAATCACATTTAAATACCTTGTCATAATATTATTTTCTAAAATATCAACACAAATATGAATATAGTAAGATATGATTAGACACCTGGTTGTAAGTTAGTAAGTTGGTGATTATATTAATTTTCAAAGTTTGAATTTTGATTTTTTGTTTAAAACTCTTTCGACGTTCTAATTAAGTGATTGACCTCAAGTGATTAATGAGCTTGAGTTAAGGACGAATTGCTCGAAAGAGTCTGAGTTCAAATCCTAGTTAGAACAATTCTTGGCCAGACTTTACTTACCTCCCGGCCAAACTACGGATTACTAGGACATCATTCTCCTAGAAACCAGAAGATTAAAACAAAACATAAAACTCTTGTTAGCTCACCAACAGAAAAAGCACACAGAATTCATATTTAAGGCACATAGATTTGATGACATCTCCCTGTTTTTTTCTCTTCCCTTAACAATATGAAAGCATCACATTATCTTGGACCAATAAGTACATAACTAACTCAAGGAACATACAAAGAAAAATAATAACCAATAAGTACATAACTAACTCAAGGAACATACAAAGAAAAATAATAAGAAGAAAGAAATTACCCAACACTCACCAACTTAGCACTTTGTATCTCAGAACCCTCAGAGAGGCGGTTTCTTAAAGGTTCTAGATGATCACTTCCATCTAATTGAACACCAATGAAGTATTGAAGTTCACCCTAAACACAAAAACATTAAAACTAAAATAAAAAGGAAGGAAGACAAAAATATTAACTTTTCATGGTGAAAATTAATTCTTTTCTAGGAGAATAGTAGTATTTTAATTACCTTTTGGTCACGCATAGGTTGCAAGTGAAACAAATTCCAGAATTTCTTTCCTAAACATAAAATCAAAAGCGTTCATCTTGTCAATAACAAAATAAAATAAAAATAAAAGATGCTAGATTTGAAAATAAAAACAAAATTAAAAATAAAAACACAATATAAAGATAGAACCAATTGCTTTTAGTCAACTTTCAAGAGTCTAACATTTTTTCTTTACTTTGATAAAAAAAAATACAATGGAGAAAAAGAAGAAAAACTAGAAGGAAGCATGGTTTAAGAAAAAGGACAGTGACCACAATTTAGGCCACAGCGTCGTGGTTTTTAATGTCTTCTCAACTGCAACATGATTGCAATAGAGTTTGCATCAACCACATTTGACTGTAATTCTCCTCAATATCAAGGATTGCGACGAATTATTTTTGCGACAACAATTCAAAACCTTGGAAGTGTAGATACTTTATAGTAATTATTTACCACTCTTAGTATAGTTGATCAACTGAACTGTGATTTCCCTTTGATCTTTGATAGCATCTCTAATCCTATTGACAGTTGCTTGGTCTGTTTCTGGTCCTTGAAGAAACCTATACAATGGTTAAAGTAGATGTAAATCTAAATATACAAGGGACAGGATTTTTAGGACACTATATCCTAACCATAAAAAAATTACCAATGGTGAACATTTGTTACCATATATAAATGAAAATGCTTAACTTTAAAGACTATCCATCATACAATAGAAAGCCACAGAAAGAGTGGAAATCAGAGAAAACCACTGTGTTTGTCCTCTCAAGATACAAGCATCATTACTCTAGACCTCAAAAGATTCTAGTCATCACTTTAGTTTGTCAATATTGTAGTTTCATAACTTTAATCCTCCAAAGAATTTCAATGTTAATTTAAATACTAGAAGTACTAACAACACACTCAATGATTGCTCAATTTAAAAAAAAAGTTAACACACCTTTTATGATTTGGTCAATTTACAAATCAAGTGTATTGATCTTTTAAAAAATGGACCAACAAAAAAGATTGTGTTTCTTGCATTGCTCTTAAACCATTGCAAATTATCATCAATTTAATCCCTAAATGAAGAATCTGATAGACTCATTTCACCAAATGAGAAGTGATTGGAAAAATCCCTAACATTGGAAAGCATTCACATTCATTTCTAATTTCTTCCCCTATATATATAAAAAATTTCATGTCATCTATTTAGTTTATATTAACTAGACCTTTTGAATGATAGAAGAAACTACTTGCAAGTGATAGATGATTACACAATCAAGAAATACTACATGAAGAAAAAAATGTGTATAAAGATATAGTAAAATTTATACCGACAGTTTCGACCCAAAATTTCTTCTCGGGTATATTCTGTAAGCTCAAGGAAGCTATCAGATGCAAATATCTGCAAAGGAATCAACAATAGTTATTCATTACATATTATCAGCACACCTGACAAGTTTATGCTCTATATACACATGATAATCAAACTTAGAAGTTTAATATGTATTAGGTGAATATAAGAAAATGATAGAGTATGCTTCTAAGACAATCAATTTTCATTTCAAGGAAAGAAAGCACCAATTGCTCCCAATAAAAAAAACATTAATCTCATCATGGTAAAATATTTCTGATATATTTCAAAGTTGTGAAAGAGTACAAACACTGATACGTTTATATAGACTATGCTAAACCTAACGACCTGATTAACTGGTCGAACACAAGTATTACACATAATTACAATATACCTATTCACAACACTTACAATTGGGCAATCTGGAAGTCTAGGATCAGAAATCACAAAATTCTTTTCTATCCTCTCCAATGTGGTTGCTAGATCAATTCCCTGCCTTATATCCCTCTCTCTTTGCTCCCATTGGGACCACTCTACTTCCTTTGTCATCAAAACTTCAGGTTCAACAATAACCTTTTCCTTATCTCTCACTGCAGAACTCATTGATTTCCCTTTAACACTGCAACAAACATTAGAAAACATATTAGCCACATATTCTAAATGCAACAAAAGAAAAAGTTCACAAGCATTAGCTACAGTATATACATCAATAATAACTCGATATATAGGAGATATAGTTAATGAATCAAAACTAAGCAAATCTTTCAAAGTAAGCATTATTGAAAGTTTTCAAAATAGTTATCTCTTTTTATACAAACAAGAGCTGAATTATTGATCAAACTTAAATAGTAGTAAGTGATAAACAAAATACCCTTTGAGAGAAGTCATTCCAGATTTTCTTGATGACTTGTTGTTCCTTTCCTCATAAGAACTAAAGCGTGACAAATTATTATCATCTTTGAAGTTCATTGAAGATTTTCTACCAGGTGGTGGTGTACTAGCAATCTCAGATTCAACAGACTTTGGCAAAGCAAAATCATAATTGAGTAGCTCTAGCTCTTCATGCTTTGTGGCAGCAGTGTCTTCATTCATACCGCGAATAGTGGATTTTGGATCCTTAACAGTTTGAACAACCTCAGTGATTGAACCCATAGCCTTCTCCTTTTGACGAGCTGCCAAATGCGAAATTAGACGATTACACGTGAAGGAAGAATCATCACACACATTGCCACACAAAAATGGATCAATTATTTGTATTACCATCGTAGCGAATTAATGACTTTGGCAATCCATTTGGTCTTAGTTCCTTCTCATTCACACCTTCTGTGTACTTGCTCACCTCAACCTGCATTCTGTAGTAATATGTAATAGCTGTGTTAACCACATTCAATTTCAGCTATTTATAATAGTATGCTAAGATATTTTTATACAGTACACAAGTCAAGGTAAGAAAAACCAGGTAGGAAAAGTAGAACTAACCCAATGAATTTGATAGTATTGCCATGGTCATCCTTGATTGGAGTGACAGTGAGAAGATTCCAAAATGGTGTTCCATTTTTCTTGTAGTTTAAAAGTCTTCCGCAGTAACTTTTACCATTCTTAGTTGCATCCCGAATTTTCGCTACTTCATTCATGTCAGTTTCAGGTCCTTGAAGAAACCGGCTGCAACAAAAATCAGCTTCTTTTCATTGAAAAATAACTACATTTTCTAAAGAAACATATATCTTGTTATCATACTGCAATTTTCATAGCATCAGCTAAATTTGTCTGTAATTTTTCACAATATCAATGACTCTCACGTAACTACAGTTGCAATCGCAATTTAGGTCATGTTTAGATAAGCAACTCGATCAGGCGTTTGTAGCATAAATACTTATTATATCAGTGCTTTTATGTATAACAAAAGATAAACTCAAATCAAATTGTTTTCATATAAACTATAAACTATTTGCATAAGCTATCACGGAGAGCTTATGGAAATAAGTTGAAAACAATTTATGGACATGAGCTATTTCTATAAACTCTCCCAATCAACGTCACAGGTGCTTATGCAAGTAGAGAAGCTCAATTCAACCAATCCAAATAGACCCTTAAATCGTCTCTTTCTATGTATAAATGAAGGGAAAAAATGCAACTTATATCTTGCTATCATTCTCGACTGCATCAACTCAATTTGTCCATAGCAGTTGCAATTTCGACAGCATCAACTAAATTTGTCCGTAGGTAACTTTCGTTACCACCGCAATTCAAAACATTGCTTTCTATGTATAAATGAAGTTAAAAAAAGATGCTCACCAATTCCTTCCAATAACCTCTTTTGAAGTGTAACCAGTCATACTAAAAAAACCACTGCTAGCATACAAGATAGGGCAATCAGGTTTAGTTGCATCTGAGACAACAAATGTTTGTTGAAGTGTAGCCAAAGCTTCCTTCAACTCTTGTGAAACTCTTGGAAACACCCCTGACAATTTATACTCAGAACCATAATTTGAATCACCAGAAGTCCTTGTTGAATCAGCATACCTATCTGACATGCTTTTGTTCCTATCAGAATCAAATAAAGAATTTGCTGTTGTCTCAATTGCTGCTTTGAAATTTCCTGAATTCACACCAAGTCCCCATTCAGCAGTCCTCTCAGCTATTGTTGCTTCAGTTAAAATTTGTCCATCATCACAAGATGATGAATTCTTCAAATTCAAATTATTTGACACAGAAGGACCTTTTTTTGTACCATTTTCATCAGGTTTGTTAGCAAATGCCATCCATTTGTTCACAGATTCTTTACTGTTTCCAGAATTAGAGGAAACTCTCACAGAACCCTCATCCAATTTGAATATACTTGGATCATAATTAGCTGATGATTCCCCTTTCTCCATGTATGAACCTTTAGGGTATATCTATCACCTAAGACCTATTAAAAAATATTATGTTAATTGATGAGAATTGATCATTGAACATGACAAGTCACAAGTTACAAGACAGTTAAATGCAAAAGATGAATGTAGATAAAAATAGCTATGTGCATGTATTTAATTATGACTATAATATAAACTATGAAATAACTCACATGTTAGCATGCCATGAAGTTTCATGAAAAAGTAGAATCAATCAAAGTTAATTAAAGTATGAAGAAAATAAGAATAATGATGAAGAGTGAAAAGTATAATAATCTCACACAATGAAACTAGGTGAAATTCATGGAAGTTGAAGAGTGAGAGATATAGGCTCACAAGGAATGTAGCAAAGAGTAGTCATGTGTGTTGTTTGGCTTGAGTTGGATAGGTAAGCTTTTTAGGATTGTGTTGTTTGGATTTCATTGATTTCAGTGCAGAGGCTTTTGACAGACATAAAGGATAACGTTCAAGGTTCACATAATAAATACAACAACTCACTGACACTGTATACTTTGTACTTTCTTCAACTCTTAATGTAGTAAAAATCTCTTTCTTAGGAGGCTAAGGAAACGTGTATTATCCTTTTATATACATAATTTATTTATCCGAATTTTCCATTTTTTTCCACTCAAGAAAATAAAATAAAATGAAAGCTATTTATTCGAGTGGAATTGGGCTATATAGTAAGTTAAGTTTCTAGTAAAGATGATTTTACTAGTCAGATTTTTCAGTAGAGATTAATTATCAACAAAACTGATGATATTTTACATCAATAATATGATATGATTGTTAATAAAAATAAAATAAAAAACTTTTGTAACTTTGTTGTTATCACATTGTGAGTTTTTTTACTGTCAAAATAAACATATGCTTAGTTTTAGACCCAGTAGAAAGAAGAATAAAAGTTGTGATTCATTTTTATAATATAGACAAATGATACATGTTGGCAAAAGAGATTAACATTTTTCAAAGTTTGGTTTAGGCTCTATCACATTTAATCGGCTCTTACTTTTGTCTTATGTGTTATGATTTTAGTCATGTGTGGTGTCACTGCTTAAACCAAGTTTTCACATTTTTTTCAATCAAACAAATTAGTTTAATTATTTTTAAAAAATTTAAAATACACGTTCTGCGCAGTTGAAAGGTGATATTTTATTTATTTTTTTGGAGTAAATTTTAGTGTTGAAACCGTGAAAATGCAAATATTCATTTTAATATAGAACCAACAGATGAAATTTGAAATCAATAAATTATAAAATATTAAAGGACAAACTAAATAAATTTTTAAAAAAACTTGAATAGGAAAAAACATATTAAAATTTAATAATATAATTCAAAATTAAGAGTAAAAGAACAATATATAATAGTATAAACATACACAGAAGAAAATAAATTTTTTTGTTTCAA
>JBBPBR010000007.1:16951998-16982695 GCA_037974775.1 Cicer pinnatifidum | reverse complement strand
ATGTAAATATATATTTTTTAATTTATTTTTGATTTTATTAATATAATATAAGTTTTTTTTATTATTAGATCAAGAGAAAAAATAGAAGAGAGTTATTGATAAATAAAGTTGTGTTTGTAAAATAAAAGAGAGTTATATAAAGGAGTGTAGATAGCAAAATTGAAGATTTTGTTCCCATTTAAAAAATAAGAAAACATGTTAATTTAAAGAAAATCTAAAATAAGATTTGATTCAAATTTATAATTGAAGAAAATCTAAAATAAGATTTAATTCAAATTTATAATTGATGAAAATCAAAAAATAAGATTTGATTCATATTTATAATCATTGACCAAGTTGCAAAGAAGATATAGTCAAGATTTGAAGAATATTTGAAGAAGATTTGATCAACATTTGAATAATATTTGATCAAGTTTTGAAAAAGATTTATCTACAACAAAATACAAACATAATCAATCTGACGAATTTACAAACTCAATCTAAACAAAATAGAAACATAATCAATCTAAAGAAATTACAAATTGAATCTAGGCAAGATACAATTCAGAATTAAACAAGGATTAAATTGTAGCTCAAATTTTAACTAATACTCAAGGCTGAAGAAGAAAAGTATCTAAGAGAAGAAAAAACTGACGCCTCATAAATTTGAGAGATTCCCTATTGAAAAAGATAGGGGTAGTCATTTATCATGTCGAACTAGTCTCTTATGTAGCCTCTTCGTGCGATGATCCTCCCCAAATAAATTTTAAAAAGGAAATGGTATTATTTCTTGATGTCTTTACTCGTTATCTGAATTTGTATGTTGTATCTGATCTACATTTATTCGTTGCATCTGATTTGCATCTGTTTGTTGCATTTGCATCTGAGTGCAATTTGTCATAACACCTTCATATATGACAAGTACTTGCATTTTACCCTTGTTTTGAAAGACTTAACACCCTCACATGGTTTGTTCCATTAGGCTTAACATCCTAAGCATAACAATAACTCAAAGGCTTTACATCTTGAGAATGGGGAACTGTTAATCAATATACTTATGAAGAATCCAAATGCCCAACACTCAGGGAATGTGAATTCCTTTTGGAGAGTCTTATCAATTTTATGATAATGTGTATGTGTACATATCTATGTGCTTCTCTTAGTCTATGTGCATTTCCTTTGGTTTTTACCTTCATATGTATCAAAAATAAAATAACTTAATAAATTTGAAATTCTTAAAGAATTATGTTTATCATATTCAGGGGAGTCTCAGATGATTGATTTATAAGTTTTCTTTTAAGAAGATCAAAGGAATATTAAGTTAAACAATCTTTTAGTACTACATTCAAGGGGAACATTCTTTTAATTTTTTATGTGCAGGAAAATTATTCATTAATTGTATAGTTATTTATCATCATAAAAAATGAAGACATTGTTGGCACATGACTTTTTCATCATATATATATATATAGATGGAGATGATTAAGAGTTATATAAGTGGCACATGATCACTTAAAAAAATCACATGACTTTTTCTTCTAATATTAACCATTCATATATAGTTATGTGATGCAGATTTAATACTCTTATTGTAAAATTAGTCTCATTTAATATACTTCTTATATATATACATATAGAGCAAAGAATGTTAATGAAAACAGAAAAATATATCTATAATACAAAATACAAATTTCAATATTTAATAAGAAAATTTACAAAAGTAAACAACACTTAAAAGAAAAAAACTTACAATAGAGAACTTCATAATTCTTTTTAGAATTTTTTGACAGGGAGTTTTTCTCTCAGAAAATTGATGCCTCATAAATACTATGAGTTCCCCTTTTATTTACTAAGGATTTATACACATATCACAATACTACCCTTACTTTTTCGTCAGATAAGGAAAAAAACATACTAAGTTAAAAATACCAACAAAAAAAAACAAGGGAAAAACATACTACTAAGTTAAAAAAAAAAAGTGCATAATGGTCCATCTTAGTGAACAGTGATTCGTGCCAATTAATAGTAACTAAACAGTAATTTGTCTTTAATAATTTCTTTTGGTATCAGATAAGACTGAATATTTAATATAGTGTCTTAATATTATCAACATCATAACAATCATCTTTGTTGAGAGGTGTAAAACTTTGATCGGACCCTAAAGAGTCTTTTTTTTTATCTTCTAACTTTAAAATGATCATGTGTAATTTCTTTAAAATTTCTTTCTTGTTAGTAGAGGTAGATAACTCAGCCATTATTTTAGATTTTTCTGTCAAAAATAATGTTTATTTGTCTTCTTGTCTTGACATCGCCAAATAAGAGAGGTTCTTTCTAAGCCAATCACTTATCTTTTATTAACAGTAATCCATGATTAAACTTATTCAACCATCTAACTCTAATAACTCTTAACTATTTCAAGAACTGTACAATCTTCCCAAAGTAGTTGAGAATTATAAGTACATTATTATCCAAGTAAAACCAAAGTTTGGACATAAAGATAATAACCAAAGAGATAATACTTTTTTTTTACACAATATTAAAATACTTCCTTAGCATAATTAGGGAATATATCATGAAAAATTCCATTAAGTATTAGTGTTGGAGGTTTGACATTTTAGTGTCTTAATCTAGGAAATGCAAAGGGTTGAAGATGAAAAGGCTTTTGGTTCCTCAATTTTTGGAAAGTAGAAAATAATGCACAAGAAAGAAGAGGGAAATGTGTGATAGGACATAATGAAATAGTTGAGTTGGTGGAGAAGAAAGGAAGAAAAGGAAATATGAATGTGTGTATGAATTGTGTGACGTGTAAAAGAGAGGGAAAAGAGAAGAGTAGTATACATACATCCTTTAACAATTGTCCTTGATAATAATACCATTCTTCTATCCCAATTCTAGAAAACAGTATAAATTAAACATTATTAGTAATTAATTGTTGTCAGTTAACAACAACAAAATTAAGAGTCTAATTACTATCTTAACCTTGTAAGTATTTCTAAAGTAGTGAGATGATTTGTTACATAAAACATCTTTAGTAGCTTTGAAATCAATTTTTAACAAAAATCTTTCAGAAAATAAATCTTCTTGAAATTTTGGAATACATAAAACAATTGTCAATATTTCATTTTTAATAGTACTATACTTTTGTTAAGCTTGATTCAATGTTCCTGAATAATATCGAATTATTTGCGCTTTAGTAGTGTTTGATAGTACTTGCTTAAGAACCTTTTGAAAATCTATTTCTGATGAATCAGTTTCAACTACAAGAAATACTTGAGGATCGGGAATCGCTAAACAAGGAAGCTTTTTAACCATTTGTTTCAAAGTCTTAATAGTATGGTCATACACTCATCCCATTTTGGCTGATTTTTACTTGTTATTTTAAACAAAGAGAACATATAATTCCAAGATTAGGAATCAAATTTGTAACATAATTAATACATCCTAAAATCTTTCTAATTGGGTTTTATCTTTAATTTCATTTGAATATTTTTCTGCAAATTCAATTGCTCTACTAATTGGGACAAAAGAACCTTCAAAAACTTCAAATGATTGGCCAGAAAAATAATACACAACATTATATTTCTTATACAAAAAGAGAAAAATGGAGAAATAGTACAAGTAAAAGTTTGGTTGAGAATGAGAAAATGAAAAAAGAAAATGACATGTCTAACTAAATGTGTAGCATCTATTTAGGTTCCACTTTTGTTTCAAGTGTGTACCCTCCACTATAATCATAGCCATTATTGTAATTAACATTATCCTTCTTAGTAAAAGTAGTATCAACATAACGATGTCTCATTGCAAAATTCCTTAGAAACTCCAAAATCATTGGCAAAAGTAGAATTTATGTTCGTTCCATCGTTCTGCAATATGGTTTCTAATGCTTTCACAATTTCACTCATCTTTGGACGGTTTGCGGTCGATTCTGCAATATGGTTTCTAATGCTTTCTAATGTATTTCAGTTATTAAGTTATGTCATCACGTGAATACAAAGAATTTAAATCCATCAATCAAAATTTATGTATACATTGAAGTAAAGTCGAACAATTAAAATCCAAATAAAATTTGAATATTGTTATTCTATTAAATTAGTTATTTGGTTGTATATATTGTACAACATAAAAAATGGTGCAATGTTACTCACCAATGTCCCTTTAACCTGAGTTGAGGCATGGCCTTTCTCACTGTCTCATACCAGCTTAGACAAAACCAAAATCTGCAACCTTTCCTATCAAATTTTCATCCAGCAAGATTTTGGTTGACTTCACATCTCTATGGATTATGGGAGGGTTGGCAAGTTCATGTAAGTATGCAAGTCCTCTAACCGAACCAAGAGCGACGAAGTCTCCTCTTCCAATCAAGTTGAATGTTAGATCTCTCTGCAACTCACACTCATTGTTGCACAAGATTCTATTAATTGCTTAACTAGTTTAATTTGTGGATCTTTTTTTCTCTTGTTCTATAAATGCCAAAAAAAAAGAAAATTTAGCAGCAAAGATAGACTTTAAGTCTTATAATATTTTTCTCTACGCAAAGATTTTTTACCTAGTTTAATCACCAAAAGTTCTTGTTAGGGAAATGCATAAGTGTTTTTATTTTTAAGTGGAAAAGATAATAAATACTATTATAACCTCATATACATTTGCGATGCCTTGGATTTAAATTTGAGACAAGACGTATAACTTAACAGTATCAACATTTGCGAGTTGAATTAAAACTTTAAGACCAATGTGTTATATTTATATTAGGGTAGATTGGTGGTAACCTTATTAACCCAATACATAAAATTAATTAATTAATTATGCTGAACCATCGCATAAAGTATTTTAAGGAAATAAGATGATGGTGGAACATAGTACAAAATAAATTTATGTTTGAGAATGAGTAAATCAAATATCTAGAAACTAAACTCTAAGCGTAGACAAATATCAACGTGTCCTAAAAATAGAATCATGTGTGTCTTTTTTATTAATTAATAGAATGATGATAATTTGGTGACGGGAGCTGAAATATTGAACAATATAGCATCTTAATTAGCTATAGGGCTATAGCATTTATATATACAATAAATGATCTTATTTCCTTCATGCAACAAAAGAATTGAATACAAACTCTCACATTTTAGCAAACAATAAAAATAACTCCATCAGAAATAAGACTTTAGTGTTACATTCACTTGCTGCTTGGGTGTGTTTTCCTCTTTGCAAAGAACATGATAACCTTTGAAGGAAAAAGTGGTTTCTTCTTCTTCTTCTTTTTGTTCTTTCCATCTGAAGCTGAACCACTTTCATTACTATTATCTGAAGTAGCTTTTCCCTTTGAAGAGTTTGATGAATCATTAACAGACATAGTTGGATCAGCATTGTTATTAATTTCACTACATTTCCTTTCTTCCTCTTGTTCAGCTTTCCATGTTCTCAACTCATGTTCAACAGCTGATTTTCCTTCCGAAGCTTTCTGAGCATTCTGAATAGCAATCTTCAATGATTCCCTTCTCACACAAAGTTCTTCATTCAACTCTTCCAACTTCTACAAGCTTCTCAGTTCAGATTCCTTTGCTATCTAAATTTGAGTGTTAGCAGCTGCAATTCTTAGATTAGCTTGTTCTTCAGCCTTTTGAGTTCTCTTACTCAGCTCATGATACTCATCAAGTGTAAGTGTAACCAATGAAAATGAATCTACAACATCATTGTTGTTTCCTCCTCTAGTTGATTCACTTCTCTCCAATGCTTTGATGGAATCTTTAGCCAACTTTTCAGAAACTTGAGCAGCTCCTATTTCCGTTTGTGTTGCTAGTAATCTAGTTTCCAATGTTGCAGCTCTTGCTTTGGCTTGTTCAGCTTCTTCTTGTGCTTGAACAAGTTCAGCTTGAGCAGCTTGAGCTAGTGATTTGGCTTCATCAGCTTCTTGTTCTGCTGCTTGAAGTTTCTTAGGTAGCTGAGCCATAACCTCTCTTGCTTCAGTTTCTTGCATTTGAAGAAAAGCTATTGCTGATTTTGACTTCTCAAGTTCAATTTGAAGATTTATGAGTTTAGAAGAAGCTCTTTGTTCACTTTCCTTAAGTTCATTGAGAATGAATTTCTCTTCTTCAAGTTCTGATTGAAGCAACAATGAAGCTTCTTTCAAGTTGTTAACCTCAGCAGTTGCTTTCTCAATGTTAATCTTCACTTCCTCAAGTTCCTTCTTTGTTTCTCCATTGCTTTCATCCTCAAGTTTTGATTCCATGTATGCTGCTAATTCAGCTTTCAAATCAAGCAACAAAGAGGAAGATGCTTCCAATTTGGATTTAAGAACTCTAGCTGATAAAACTTGTTGGTTAAGTAACTCTAGCTCCTCTTCGGGATCGTTCGAGTTCGAGCTTCCAGTTCTGAGTTTCTTCATCAATGACACCTGATCTTTGTTCCTTGGCTTCCAAATGCTCGGTTCGAGTCGATTTCAATGACTCCTTTGTTGCAATTAACTAAGCTGTCAAATCTTCCACTGCTTTTTCAATCTCTTTTGATGCTGCAATAGCTTCTTCAGCATTGTTGATAGCTCCATCTCTTCCATTCACCATAGAATCATACTCTTTCCTCATTGACTCCAATTCCTTCTTCAAATATTCCAATTCCGAAACCGCTTCACTATGCATAGATTTTTCAACCTCAAGTTGTGCTTTGGCTTCAAAACTGGCTTCATCTGCAATGTCTTGCTCCAACTCCTCGATTTTGCGAATCAACCTCACTCATCTCTTTCTACACTTTCTAACTTCGGTCTGAGTTCTTCTATCAGTTTTTTTGTGCTTTCTAATTCCTCAGCTGTGGTTTGTTTTCCAAATTCATGTCCATCAAGCATGCTACTCTGTTCATCCAAAACAATCAATTAAATAGCATATTGTAGAACAATAGCGACTATTTAATAACATTATATACCTCAAGACTCTGAGTTCTACGGGTTTTCCAATCCACTATTCCTCCAAATTTTGACACAGCATCTTTCACAGATTCAAAAGGTGCTGCTGTATCAATCACATGCTTAATACCTTTCATAGATTCATAATTTGGTGAAGTTTCATCACCAGTCTGATTCATTGAGGGAATGCGGCATTATCAGAATATTATTAGTACAATCTTATCATAATTCATTGATTTCTTTTTTAATAATATTTGATTGAGTAATGTAAATTTTAACTTGGAGAATTATTTTCACCAACTTTCTATATATTGCTTTGAAGAAAGTGATTTAGAGATATGTGAGAGAAATTATAGATTTTTTGGTTTGAAGAAGGAATAAAAAAAAGAAAGATGTTATTTTTTTTTTTTATTTTTACATTAATTTTTTAATTCATTTAATTTAATAATGATCAATGTTTCTATTTAAATATTTTATAAAAAAAATGATGATTCATATGTTATTATTAAGAAATACAGATATAATATTTTGCATGGTTTTGTTTAAATAATTAGATGTCTCGAGTGATAAAAATAAAAGAATCTAAAATTATATAGATATAATATAAATTAATAATTTTATAAGGACTAAAACTAAGTTAATCCAAATTAAATTTGACTTTGAAAAATTAATTAATACTTTTAATTAAATAAATAACTAAATTAAAACAGCTTAAATCTTACTTGAACTATTGTGAAAAGTTAGATAAAATATTGGCAAAAGGAGATAATTAAATTCCTAAAAGTAACTCATTCCAGAAAAAATAGATAATTTGAATACTACTAACAAAATCATTAAAATATTAATTTATTATTTGATAAATAAATAGTACAGAAATAATTTATTATTTTCCCTCCGTTCGCGAGATGGTACAGAAGTGGGCCTCGAAGTTCTAAATTTGCAATTTGTGAAATGGTAGTGGAATACAGCAGCTTACTTGTTTCGGTATGCAAATGGTACGTGTACTGCATTTTCAATTGTTTTCGAATTACAGAGTAAGGCATTTTTCATTATTTTCAAATTTCAGTTCCGAATTAACCTAGCATCTGCATTTTGTTTCTGTTTCTTCTTTGTTTGAGAGAAATGTCTTTTCTTCTTCCTTGTATTGCTGTGTTTGACACTTCTAGAGATTTTGATCATACAGCAACATGGATTGTTGCATCTATTTGCGTTGTTTTTATTTTTATTTCCATTTCTCTGGGAAAAAGTCTTCACATAGTTGGAATGGTTGTTTGAAACTTCTTTTTTTATTTTATTTTTCATTGTTTTGCTTATTGAGTTATTTGAAATTCATTCATGATTTATGATAGTCTTGTTTTTGTTTTTTTTTTTTGTTCTGTCAGTGGCTGAGGGACAAGCGCAACAAGTTTTTGCTTGAAGCTTTTGAAAGAATCAAAATTGGTAAGTTTTAGTAGTTTAATAGTTGTAACCTAGGATGCCTTTAATTTGTAATGTTGGTGCCAAAGCAATTTGACCTCATGAGTTCCTTTTGGATTTCCTTCTTTATCAATGACAACCGCTGCATTATCATCATACTTTATTATTATAACGTTTAAGTTCTTTACAAGTACCTACAATTACAACTCTGATAACTTCTGATCTTTCTAAAGGTGTATTTGGTACTGCTTTTTTTATTACAGCAACAATAATGTCACCAATATAAGCATACCGTCGATTACTAGCTCCTATGATTCGAGTTAATTTTCATATGTTTCATTTTCAGATTTATTTAAAATACTAATGTAATGATGATAATAATTATAATTATTTATCTTATGTTAACTAATTTCTTTTTTTTGCAGAGTTGATGATTTTAGGTTTTATTTCACTACTTTTGACTTTTGGGCAGAGTTACATGATCAAAATATGTATTCCTGCGAATATGGCGAACATAATGTTGCCATGTTACAATCCATATAAATGGAAGTATTACAAGAAGTATGAAAAAAGATTTTTATCAGAGGGTCCTACACATTACTCATGCAAGAAGGTAAATTTATCAAATGTTCCTTTTTATCTGCAAACTTTGCCCTTATTTATGAAATTATAAATCTAATTGTTGTTTGTTATAGGGACATATTCCCCTTGTATCTGCTGATGCATTGCACCAGCTACATCTCCTCCTATTCTTCTTAGCGGTCTTTCATGTAATACACAGTGCTATCATAATGTTTCTTGGGAGACTAAAGGTTTGCGTGCCTTTCTTTTTATTTTGATCGATTACTTAAGTTATTTTAAAAAAATAGTTGTCGCTTTCAGTTTCCAGTGCAACTTTAACGTAGATTGAGTTAATAACTTGTTGCTGATTGAGGATTCCTATGTAGATACAAGGATGGAAGGCGTGGGAGGCAGAGGCATCGTCTTGTAGATACGACTTCGCCGATGGTATGCTGTCCAATGATGTATTTAACTATTTTTCTTCTTTGTTTATGAAAACTACCGGTTCTTTTGATTTTAAGTAAACCACATTTATTTTCAAATGCTTCTACATTTATCATGCAGATCCTTCAAGATTCCAGAAAAATCCAATCTTATTCTATACAGTAAGACCAACTTTTCTAATATGTTATGTTTTCATTTCCATTTGCTTGAGGTGAAGGATTTGATTTTGATTTCATCAACAAGTTAGAGGCATGAGTGACAATGTGTTTAGATTGGAACCATCAATGCATGTAAAATTTGTTAAAAGAAAAAGACTAGTGACACGTTAGTTTTACTATTTGAGGTATATCTCAATAAAATTGGCAAGTGAGGTAGGAGAACCAAGGGACTGACTATTGCCGATGTTGCCAAAATAAAGGCTACAGTGGCGCTATAGCGTAGTAAAATTTAAACAAATTACTATTGTTTTGTGATATGCTATATTTAGTACAAAGTGTTGTCTAACAAACAACAGCTATAGCAGAACTGTAGCACTCTAGTGTAATAGCCTCTATTTTTCGTATTTGCGATAGACAACACCGACTCTTCCTGTTTTTTCAATATTTTTATCAACAGAATTCCTGCAATTTCATAGCTTTAAAAATGTCATGCTCCTTCAAGATAAATGATTTACCTTTTTTTTTTTGTATTTTTCCAATTTCAGAGTTGCTTCTTCCGACAGTTTTATAAGTCTGTGGATAAGGTTGAGTACCTGACTCTACGCAAAGGATTTATCACAGTGAGTCATACTCCATAAGACGCCTTTTAAAATGTTGGGATTCGCCTTCCTTTCTTGACAATGCATCATGTGTAGGTCCACCTTTCAGCGGAGAGTAAATTCAACTTCCGCAAATATATCAAGAAATCGTTGGAGGACGACTTCAAGATAGTTATGGGAGTCGGGTAACATTTTTACACTGCACATTTAAAGCATTATTTATAATTATGTATGGTTTTTTTTGGTGATAACTGGTTGGTTTGAATTAGATGCTTATTATGTGTACTGTGTTATTGGCAGTCCTCTTTGGGCTTCATTGGTTCTTCTCATCCTCCTAAATGTTAATGGTAAGGAAATTGAATACTAATGAACTTACTTTTCTGCCGTTGAATACTAAATTGGTTAATTCTAATTATTTTTCAGGATGGCATACTATGTTTTGGGCATCTCTGACTCCTATTGCTGTAAGTATTATGTTCTCTGTATAAAATTTGGTGATTGGTTGAGATCATGGTTATTAAATCGAGATTTAAACTGCAAATTGGAATACCTATTTTTGGAATCATGAATTGAATCTTATTACGGGCCTGTCACTAGCAATTATATTTTTTAAATAAAAAAGTGTCATAAGAAACCTATAAGCTAATACATCACCTACTAATTTCAAAATAATTCAAGTAAAATGAAATAACAAAAAAAAGTGGATGGTTTGTACTAAGTTTAGGTAGTGATTCATTATAATGAGTCGTTATTCATCAATAACGAATTGGGATTCAAGATGAAATTTGTGTCCAATATAAATACTCTCTAAAGATTCATATGGATTGAGTTCAATTTTTTTTGTAATTGAGATACGAGTCGCATGTATCGCAAGATATTGATAACCATGGTTGAGAATACCACCACATTAATGATTTATTTTGTTGTAGATAACTTTGGCTGTTGGAACCAAACTTCAAGCCATATTGGAAAAAATGGTTGTTGTTATTCAAGGAGGAATTCCTCTTCCTCAAGAATTGGACAACTATTTTTGGTTTGGTCGGCCTCAGTTACTTCTTCCTCTAATCCATTTTCTCTTGTTTCAGGTAAACAATTTGTTAAGAAGATAAATCTTTTGGTGACTCTAGCTTACAATTTTTTTAATTCATTTTATATTATTTAAGATATTTTGATGGATGTGGAATTAAACAAGTAGGAAACGTTTTCTAGTTCAATCAAGTGATGTCAAATAGCAGCACTATAGTGTAGTGAAATTTGAACATATCACAATTGTTTCACAATACTTTATTTAGTACAAAGTGTTGTTAAATAGTAGGCATAGTGATGCTATAGTACTGCAGCATAGTATAATTTGAATAAACTATTATTTTCTGTAATCCTCAATTGACATTATTGGTCCAATATTTGTACTAATGAGACAAAAATATTTATGTAGTATTTTCCATTTTTGAGTTATTAATGCTTATAGCTAATGATACTTTTTTGTTGCAGAATTCCTTTCAACTGACATATCTTTTGTGGATATGGGTAAGAACCATCTTTTCACCTTAAATATTTTTTATTTTTTTAGTCTATGTCGATTATGGTTAATGGCTAACAATGAATGATAATTTCTTAATTTGCAGTACTCTTTTGGGCTAATCAGTTGTTTAAATTTCTTTTACAAACTTTCAATAGTCAAAGAAATTTTAGGGTAAGTTTGATATGAAATTCTCTTTTACAATAAAATGAACTTCATACTTACAATTCTTTTTAGTATGATCAAAGTATTACCACCATAAACTAATATTTGATGAACTTATGTGGTTTTGAAGGGTTGGGGTGTTGTGCCTCTGCAGCTACATCACTCTTCCGCTATATGCTCTTGTTACTCAGGTACATGATGATCAAAATGATTATTTGATTAAGCTTTTTGTCCGACACCGATTTGTGTCTTTCTCGATGCCACTAAGAATGTGTTGGAAAGCTGCCTTAGATAGCCTCCTAGAGTGTTAGTCTTGCATCGCCTAGAAATATGGTCTCAAAACCGATTGTTGTAATGCTTTGTTAGCCCTCACCTTATACATTGTTCTTTATGATTGAGTTAGATCATAAGATCATGTTTTAAGATGGTATCCGAGCTTATCATTTGTCAGATGTTGAGTCAATGACATTGTCCACACTCCATGATATATGATATATCCTCGTTAGTTTTTTTTAAGTTATTTTAGTTGTATTTTGAATTTATGATGATATGCCTTATATTACATGTTTTGAATTTGATGATACTATAATCATTTACCATCATTTATACTTGCAAGGTACTAAGATTTCAAGATGGACTAATTGACTACATTTTGCAGATGGACTCAACAATAAAAAAACCAATATTTGATGAGCAAATTTCAAAGACTTTAAAAAAACGGCACACTATTGCAATGAAGAAGCGCAGGCTAAAATTAGGAAAGTCGAGGGTGCGAACCTTGGACAGAAGAAGTACCACCGCTTCAACGGTTCCCTCGACAACTAATACACAACTATCAGAGGGTGTTGTGCCTCTGCAGCTACATCACTCTTCCGCTATATGCTCTTGTTACTCAGGTACATGATGATCAAAATGATTATTTGATTAAGCTTTTTGTCCGACACCGATTTGTGTCTTTCTCGATGCCACTAAGAATGTGTTGGAAAGCTGCCTTAGATAGCCTCCTAGATTGTTAGTCTTGCATCGCCTAGAAATATGGTCTCAAAACCGATTGTTATAATGCTTTGTTAGCCCTCACCTTATACATTGTTCTGTATGATTGAGTTAGATCATAAGATCATGTTTTAAGATGGTATCCGAGCTTATCATTTGTCAGATGTTGAGTCAATGACATTGTCCACACTCCATGATATATGATATATCCTCGTTAGTTTTTTTTTAAGTTATTTTAGTTGTATTATGAATTTATGATGATATGCCATATATTACATGTTTTGAATTTGATGATACTATAATCATTTACCATCATTTATACTTGCAAGGTACTAAGATTTCAAGATGGACTAATTGACTACATTTTGCAGATGGGCTCAACAATTAAAAAAACCAATATTTGATGAGCAAATTTCAAAGACTTTAAAAAAACGGCACACTATTGCAATGAAGAAGCGCAGGCTAAAATTAGGAAAGTCGAGGGTGCGAACCTTGGACAGAAGAAGTACCACCGCTTCAACGGTTCCCTCGACAACTAATACACAACTATCAGAGGGTGTTGTGCCTCTGCAGCTACATCACTCTTCCGCTATATGCTCTTGTTACTCAGGTACATGATGTTCAAAATGATTATTTGATTAAGCTTTTTGTCCGACACCGATTTGTGTCTTTCTCGATGCCACTAAGAATGTGTTGGAAAGCTGCCTTAGATAGCCTCCTAGAGTGTTAGTCTTGCATCGCCTAGAAATATGGTCTCAAAACCGATTGTTGTAATGCTTTGTTAGCCCTCACCTTATACATTGTTCTTTATGATTGAGTTAGATCATAAGATCATGTTTTAAGATGGTATCCGAGCTTATCATTTGTCAGATGTTGAGTCAATGACATTGTCCACACTCCATGATATATGATATATCCTCGTTAGTTTTTTTTAAGTTATTTTAGTTGTATTATGAATTTATGAGGATATGCCATATATTACATGTTTTGAATTTGATGATACTATAATCATTTACCATCATTTATACTTGCAAGGTACTAAGATTTCAAGATGGACTAATTGACTACATTTTGCAGATGGGCTCAACAATAAAAAAACCAATATTTGATGAGCAAATTTCAAAGACTTTAAAAAAACGGCACACTATTGCAATGAAGAAGCGCAGGCTAAAATTAGGAAAGTCGAGGGTGCGAACCTTGGACAGAAGAAGTACCACCGCTTCAACGGTTCCCTCGACAACTAATACACAACTATCAGAGGGTGTTGTGCCTCTGCAGCTACATCACTCTTCCGCTATATGCTCTTGTTACTCAGGTACATGATGATCAAAATGATTATTTGATTAAGCTTTTTGTCCGACACCGATTTGTGTCTTTCTCGATGCCACTAAGAATGTGTTGGAAAGCTGCCTTAGATAGCCTCCTAGAGTGTTAGTCTTGCATCGCCTAGAAATATGGTCTCAAAACCGATTGTTATAATGCTTTGTTAGCCCTCACCTTATACATTGTTCTGTATGATTGAGTTAGATCATAAGATCATGTTTTAAGATGGTATCCGAGCTTATCATTTGTCAGATGTTGAGTCAATGACATTGTCCACACTCCATGATATATGATATATCCTCGTTAGTTTTTTTTTAAGTTATTTTAGTTGTATTATAAATTTATGATGATATGCCATATATTACATGTTTTGACTTTGATGATACTATAATCATTTACCGTCATTTATACTTGCAAGGTACTAAGATTTCAAGATGGACTAATTGACTACATTTTGCAGATGGGCTCAGCAATAAAAAAACCAATATTTGATGAGCAAATTTCAAAGACTTTAAAAAAACGGCACACTATTGCAATGAAGAAGCGCAGGCTAAAATTAGGAAAGTCGAGGGTGCGAACCTTGGACAGAAGAAGTACCACCGCTTCAACGGTTCCCTCGACAACTAATACACAACTATCAGAGGGTGTTGTGCCTCTGCAGCTACATCACTCTTCCGCTATATGCTCTTGTTACTCAGGTACATGATGATCAAAATGATTATTTGATTAAGCTTTTTGTCTGACACCGATTTGTGTCTTTCTCGATGCCACTAAGAATGTGTTGGAAAGCTGCCTTAGATAGCCTCCTAGATTGTTAGTCTTGCATCGCCTAGAAATATGGTCTCAAAACCGATTGTTATAATGCTTTGTTAGCCCTCACCTTATACATTGTTCTGTATGATTGAGTTAGATCATAAGATCATGTTTTAAGATGGTATCCGAGCTTATCATTTGTCAGATGTTGAGTCAATGACATTGTCCACACTCCATGATATATGATATATCCTCGTTAGTTTTTTTTTAAGTTATTTTAGTTGTATTATGAATTTATGATGATATGCCATATATTACATGTTTTGAATTTGATGATACTATAATCATTTACCATCATTTATACTTGCAAGGTACTAAGATTTCAAGATGGACTAATTGACTACATTTTGCAGATGGGCTCAACAATTAAAAAAACCAATATTTGATGAGCAAATTTCAAAGACTTTAAAAAAACGGCACACTATTGCAATGAAGAAGCGCAGGCTAAAATTAGGAAAGTCGAGGGTGCGAACCTTGGACAGAAGAAGTACCACCGCTTCAACGGTTCCCTCGACAACTAATACACAACTATCAGAGGGTGTTGTGCCTCTGCAGCTACATCACTCTTCCGCTATATGCTCTTGTTACTCAGGTACATGATGATCAAAATGATTATTTGATTAAGCTTTTTGTCCGACACCGATTTGTGTCTTTCTCGATGCCACTAAGAATGTGTTGGAAAGCTGCCTTAGATAGCCTCCTAGATTGTTAGTCTTGCATCGCCTAGAAATATGGTCTCAAAACCGATTGTTATAATGCTTTGTTAGCCCTCACCTTATACATTGTTCTGTATGATTGAGTTAGATCATAAGATCATGTTTTAAGATGGTATCCGAGCTTATCATTTGTCAGATGTTGAGTCAATGACATTGTCCACACTCCATGATATATGATATATCCTCGTTAGTTTTTTTTTAAGCTATTTTAGTTGTATTATGAATTTATGATGATATGCCATATATTACATGTTTTGAATTTGATGATACTATAATCATTTACCATCATTTATACTTGCAAGGTACTAAGATTTCAAGATGGACTAATTGACTACATTTTGCAGATGGGCTCAACAATAAAAAAACCAATATTTGATGAGTAAATTTCAAAGACTTTAAAAAAACGGCACACTATTGCAATGAAGAAGCGCAGGCTAAAATTAGGAAAGTCGAGGGTGCGAACCTTGGACAGAAGAAGTACCACCGCTTCAACGGTTCCCTCGACAACTAATACACAACTATCAGACCTGCCAGTAATAGTGGAAGATGCTGAAGAAGATACAATAGAAATTATAGTCGAATAAGATTCATAGTTTCTAGATGACTCCCGTATCTCTGGTATGCATCATCAAGCTTATCTACAAACATGCAACTGCTTCAAGGATGGAGAGGAATCAGAATCAATTACCATACATCATACTGCATGATTTAAATGATTATCACATCTCACCATATGTTATAAGTACTGTATGATGTAGGTTTATTAGTTTTTAAATGAGTTAAATGCCTCCAAAAGAATATTACTGAAGTTGTACAAAGTTTAAAATTAGTATCACCTTACTCCATCGATATCAGACATGCCACTAATTATGCGAATGGTTTGAAATCATAAAGAACAAAAGTGAAATATAAACAGGTCCTGTCAGCTATCAAGCAAAGCTTAAATCATGGCAGACCTGAATATAATCTCGGAAGCAAACCTATATACTCATATTTTGCAACAAGATTGAAAGAAATAGAAAAACTTACAGCCCACAAATACATGGCTGGAATAAGATCTCTCCTGTTTGAAACCGCTCTTTTGAGAGTGTAAACCTCCCTTCAACTGCTTCAAATGATGCATGTGTATCTTTCAATTTCTCGGCTTCATAGTCAAAGGCAACATAGCATAGCTTCTGTTTCCATGTAACCAACAAGATATCATGCAACAACCACATCAATGTGATTAAGAAGTGGGATAAAAAATTTACAATAAAAAACACGATATCCAGTTAGAACCAATTGCCACATTATTACAAGCTTTAGGCAACTTTCAAAAGTGAAACATTTTTTCTTTATTTTGATAAAACAAAATCTACAATGGTTAGAAGAAAAGAACAACTACAAGGGAGTGGGATTTTAGAAAAAAGATAGCAACCAATACTTGGGCCATGATATCATGGTTTTAATGTCTTTTCGACTAAAACGCCGCCGCGATTGAGGCCACGTCAACCACATTTGAACGCGGCCCTCCTCAATATCAAGGACTGCTACACATTGTTCTGCAACCGCAATTTTAAACCTTGGAAGGGAGGATAAGTCATCCTCTAATGAAGAAAGAGAGAGTCAGAAGTGTAGATACTCTATAGTTTGACCAATTAGAAGAAAGCAAATATTGCAACTAGATTAACAGATGTTCCAGCTAGACTAAAATTCATAAGCAATGTAGGGGTCCACTTCTGTCCTCTCAAGTCCCAAATGAATTTGTGGCATCATAATATAAATAAATTATCATCAAATATGTATTTCAAAATGGAAAAGACAACAGCAATACCTCTTTCAGTGTGCGAACAGTGTACAAAGATTCAAAATATAAATTGTTTTGTTGCATTTTCTCTCTAAGAAATCCTGTAAGTTTTAGTGCTCCTAGCCTCACAACCTCCACACCCACCTTTCGCATCACTTTACCATTCAAAACTGTAAAGCAACAAAGATATATGCTCAATCAGGGGAGAAAACAGAGGATGCAATAAACTCATTGACTTCAGACAAAAGTGTGGTGTATACATTAGGACACAACAAATGATGTTTAAGTGTTGACTACGTTTGAACCTGATTATGCAGAATGTTAATGTTAGGGTATTGCTACAACAGAATAGACAGATAAAGAGTTAACAGTCATTTTGGTTGGTAATGTGTTATGTGATGTTACTGTAGTCACTGAATGACTTGAAAATATAAAAGCATATTTGAGTGTGTCTTCAATTAGTAATTTCAAGGACCATACTGACTAGTGGAAGACACATTAGAGGACCAAACTAACTAACAAAAGACAATTTGAGGCCCAAGCTGACAAATAAAATACACATTTGAGGGAGATCAAAATAGTTGTTTACTCAAAATATATATGTCTCACACATTCAAAGACCAAAATAGTTATTTATTCCAAAGAGAAATTAGTTACATGATAAATAGGAGGTTCAAGGGTAGATGAGGATCATTGAGATTTGTAAACATTAGATGATTTGAGTGAACAGAGAAGTGGCTCCTAACAGTGGAGGATAGATTTCATTCCGCAAATATAGTAAAAACAAGTGCAGGAACAATATCAAATATTGTGACTAGATTAACAGATGTTTCAGCTAGACAAATATTCTTGTTCCCACTAAAATATGCAACCTGGTTGAGAGCACAAACAGAAGGAACATTCATGTCAAACAGAGTAGTACAAATTACTTCTTTAAGCTGATGTCTTGATGCTTTAGCGGAGTCAGTATCTGCAATGAGAAACAGGATCATTACATGGCTAGAACAAATAACATAGATAGATACACACACAAAGTCAAGATCTGTTGACACCGTGTCTCAAAATTGGCAGCAGCACCTGATAGAATACAATCCACAAGATAATGTACCTGTAAAGCAATGGCAGAAAGATAACAACACTAGAATTTACCTTTCACACAAATTTCTGTTTGTAATGCAGTCAAACACTTAACAACCAGTAAGAACACTAACTTAAGAAATATAACAGCTCTAAGTTCTAACAGAATATACTCATTTGTGCAAAAAACTAGTCCCATAACATGTGTAGATAAGTTCTTGGCCAAGTTGGGCAAATGGCCTAAATAAGCTAGTCTCATAACACAATGCGCTATTCAGTTATCACAGTTTTGGAACAGACGGCTATTCGGGGTCGACAACCTATTCTAAAATTACCATTTTGGTTATGCACTGTTTTTTTTTTTTAAAAAAATGTATGTACTAAATTATTAAAAAAGACCGGTACATTTCTTATCAACGTTTATCATCCATATTTTTATTTATCTCAAGAGGCTGTACATGTTATATCAAGTGGATTCCTGTTCGTTTTTAGTTGATCAGTTAGTAGTAATAGTACTGAACAAATATCAATGTGTCCTAAAAATATAGTCGTGTGCCTTTTTTATTAATTAATAGAATGATGATAATTTGGTGATGGAAGCTGAAATATTGAACAATATAACATCTTAATTAGCTATAGGGCTATAGCCTTTATATATACAATAAATGATCTTATTTCCTTCATGCAACAAAAGAATTGAATACAAACTCTCACATTTTAGCAAACAATAAAAATAACTCCATCAGAAATAAGACTTTAGTGTTACATTCACTTGCTGCTTGGGTGTGTTTTCCTCTTTGCAAAGAACATGATAACCTTTGAAGGAAAAAGTGATTTCTTCTTCTTCTTTTTGTTCTTTCCATCTGAAGCTGAACCACTTTCATTACTATTATCTGAAGTAGCTTTTCCCTTTGAAGAGTTTGATGAATCATTAACAGACATAGTTGCATCAGAATTGTTATTAATTTCACTACCTTTCCTTTCTTCCTCTTGTTCAGCTTTCCATGTTCTCAACTCATGTTCAACAGCTGATTTTCCTTCCGAAGCTTTCTCAGCATTCTGAGTAGCAATCTTCAATGATTCCCTTCTCACACAAAGTTCTTCATTCAACTCTTCCAACTTCTACAAGCTTCTCAGTTCAGATTCCTTTGCTATCTCAATTTGAGTGTTAGCAGCTGCAATTCTTAGATTAGCTTGTTCTTCAGCCTTTTGAGTTCTCTTACTCAGCTCATGATACTCATCAAGTGTAAGTGTAACCAATGAAAAAGAATCTACAACATCATTGTTGTTTCCTCCTCTAGTTGATTCACTTCTCTCCAATGCTTTGATGGAATCTTTAGCCAACTTTTCAGAAACTTGAGCAGCTTCTATTTCCTTTTGTGTTGCTAGTAATCTAGTTTCCAATGTTGCAGCTCTTGCTTTGGCTTGTTCAGCTTCTTCTTGTGCTTGAACAAGTTCAGCTTGAGCAGCTTGAGCTAGTGATTTGGCTTCATCAGCTTCTTGTGCTGCTGCTTGAAGTTTCTTAGGTAGCTGAGCCATAACCTCTCTTGCTTCAGTTTCTTGCATTTGAAGAAAAGCTATTGCTGATTTTGACTTCTCAAGTTCAATTTGAAGATTTATGAGTTTAGAAGAAGCTCTTTGTTCACTTTCCTTAAGCTCTTTGTAGATTACTACTACTATTGGATGGATGTTATTCATTTGCAAGCACGTGAAGATAGATGATTTTAATTTTGCATAAATATACACTTACCTACTATTTTAATTAGCATATCTGGTTGCCTATGTTTGGCTTATTATACTTGCATAATATGATCAATCTAAATATTTTCTCATGCATGCTAGAATTGTAACTGGTGTGCTGCTTTTTTGGCACATGTTATATTTGGATGTTATTTATTAGGGTTTCTTTCCTACATAGAATCTGCTTGTCTTGACTTATTTATTTGGATGCTATATTAGGGTTTTTAAACTTGTGAAATTGAAATGAAAATCGCAAGAAATGGAATATGGGTCTCAAATTCTTTACACGTTTTTTTTTTCTTTCTTTCGTGCAACACAACCAACACAAAAATAGTGGGAGTAATAGATTCTCCACGTGGCTAACCTCTAGTATCAATTTCAATGGATTATTAATATTTTTTTTTCTTCTAGAAAAATTTTAAGAATGAAACTGTTTATTTAGCCTATTAATGCTAACCATAACATTAAGATTTCAAATGTGTGTGCAGTTTGTTATGTGTGGACATTTTTCTTCATTGGATGACAAAAGAAAACCCAATTAGTAATTTTGTTTGAGTTAGAATATATAAAAGCCTTAATCCTTCGCATGGAAAGTTGGAAAGTTTCTTGAGACATATTAGCAAAGCAAATCCTAAACCAACCCGGTTCAAAGCAATGACAAGAAGAACCAGGAGATATATTCAAACCAACACGGTAAACAATAATTTTCCAAAGCTCTTTCTCAGCTTCAAAAGGTTTAGAACTCAACAAATGTCTCATATCAACCCAACAAAATAACCCCACATTACTCTTCAAACATCGAATTCCTGCATTTCTCAAACCACTCACAAGCATTTCTTTCCTTCTCTTCAACTTCTTCTCATTCTGTTCCATATACTTTAAAATAAAATCTTCATCCTCAAGTAATTTCGCAAGTAAATATTGTGTTTGTGATGAAATAAGTCCAAAACTTGACATTTTAGTTGCAGCAGATACAACTTTTGTATTATTGGAATAAATCATTCCTACACGAAAACAAGGAATGCCAATGTCTTTAGAGGAGACTATAAATGATGTGAATACGATTCAAAATTTCGACATTTCTATTGTTTATAACTTCCTCCATGATGCTTATGAATTTTGGTGAGTCAAAGACCGTACCAGAGAAAATTGCAAAGTTAAGTAGATTGTTGAGTTATGTTTTTGTCATGGTTATGCCTAGTGGGTTTGAAGGGTTTGTTATTAGTACTCCTTTGATGTTGAGGTTTAGTTTTTGTGCTTGTTGATAGGCTTCTTCTAAACCACATGAAGTGATTCTAAAACCATTTGAACTTGAGTAGTGTGTTGGAACAATCTCTACCCCTATTCGCCATTTAATATCTCTGCCAAACCTATCAATTTTATTTACTGAAAAACATAAGCATTATCAACTTACAATTATGAACTGTGTATATAAAGCATAAATCGGTTAGCAAAGTAGTTGAAAAATTCTATGAATTTCAATTCAATTAGAATGAAAGGTGACAATATTATACAAAGGATAATAAGGTGTGGCAAGAATGAAAGTGTCCCCTGGATCAGCAAGACAAAACATGAGAGTCTCATTTGCTGAAGTTTACATTGGAACATCTCCATTAATAAAAAATAAAATGTAGTTGTAACGTTATTTTAGTGGGATGTAACATGACGTTTATAGTTTCAACGATCAATTAGTATATTCATTAATTAAGACAAGCAGATTCTACGTACACTACTATATATAAATGTAGTATATCACTGTAAAAAAAAAATTGTATAGATTATGGTATTTGCAAATTGTCCGTTTACAAAAATTACAGTGCATTGTAGTAGAGTAGTGCATTTTGGTTGCAAATTGTCCGTTTACGGAAATTAAAATGCAGTGCAGCAGAGTAGTGCATTTTGACTACTTTTCAATATAATGGTTGTATACTATTTCCATGCGCTCTATAATAAAATTGTCTAAAAAGTATATGTTTGTTTGTGATCTATCAGAAAATGAGATTAAGGCGTATTTTGACTCTTGCATCTGCAGAAGTCAAAAATTGACAGAGACTCATGATCCCCTTGATATTGGTATAACCTTCTCACTGTTATTGTCGCTGCTATTTCCTTATAAGGGTTGTGCAATATAGGAAATTGTGTTATTCTTATTGAATAAGAAGTTCTTCTTGTACCATTGAAGTAGGATCTCTTGGGGAACAATGAACCTTTCCTCGATCAATTCTTTGTGTTTTCAAATGTGTTAGACCTAATCCATATGACTCTTTCATTCTATCTATCACTGTGGAAGTATGTACAAGTTAGTGAACATCATTTAAGCCTTAAAGATCTGTCCATGAATATGCCTTCATTCTTTTGGATTAAATTTGTTCTGGAACCTAAGTTTATATATAGGGGTATATGATATGTGTTGTGTCTAACAATTGTTTGTCTCATTTAATATAATTAAAAAATGACAAACTTACCAGATATGCAAAGAAACGAAGACAAATTAAATGAACTTCCAACTAATATGATGATCCAATAGAATTATCATTGAAATGTTTTGTCATGTAGGACTTCATTTTGATATTTCTGAAATTGCACTTTGTAAAAAGTACTCTAAACTAGGTGATACATTTGTTATCTCAATTATGGGGTGTTATATCTTTTAATTTTATTTTATTATCTCTACTATGGTTAGTGTTGATTAATAATTTTTTGTGTTATAATTTTTATTTATTAAAATAGAAAAATATCAAAAGAAAAACATATCAGATTAGACTATCCAATTGGTCCATATAGCCCGTGCTAGGGGAGTCAGTCTTGATAAATTGTAAACCAATAACAAAATGGGTCAGACCAAATTGGATATGTCGAACCAAAGGGGATGGGCCAGGCTAGACCCATTTGCTAGCACCTGATCCACACAAGTATCCATGTGTAAGTATTTTTGTCATTAAGTTGTGTTCATCAATAGGTGTCCAAGTGAGAATGAAATGAGTCTCTCCCCTACTAGTAGTGTGGTGAAAATTGTGATGGAAGGAATATGTCTAGCCATATGCCCATGTGCTATGCTACATGAATGAAGGAGAGTATTAAAAGGACATAATGGGTCCTTTCTGTGGGGATCTGCAATTAATATAGGATGTTTTAAGTTCTTCCATGGTTTGAATTGCCATTAATTGATATGAATGGGATCTAATGCAGTATAGTCATGTCTGTCATCAAATCATTGACATGCTAGTACATGCCATAAATACAATAATAAAATTCAACAAAATAGATTCAAACAATCAGTTTGAAAGAAATTGTAGCAACAATAGCAGAGTCCTCAACAAACAATTAATGCAGCAGCTCATCCTAAAGACCTAAACCATCCTTTGAAGGCATGGTTAAACAAATGGCCACTAATTTCATGAAGCATCAAAAAAAGAAAAATTGAAGCTATTGTCCAAAATGAGTGTGGATCCTCTCATGTAATATGAGGGTCATGTTAAATCTCCATCTATTTAAATGGTGAAAAAGAGGGGTTTACAATTAAATAGCGAGGAGAGTTAAGGACGGAGATTGGAGAATTGGGTTGGTCTAAACATATAGTTATACTTATTTGGGCGCTATTATTTGCATTTTCACTTTGCCATTACATTCTTTTCTAGTTTTCGCTCTCTTCAAATGTATACTTCTGGGCGGTACCAAGTCAGTATGTATTTCTGATACATTAAATCCTTCTGCTTGTGGGTATGATCTTACAATGTATTAACACATTTTAACATGGCACAGTTACATTACAGTATGAGACATAATGAAATCTCTTGTCTTTATTTCATTCTAAACAAACTGGATGCTTGTACAGGCCCAGCAAAGCTATGCATAATGTATTGTTACTAAAGTAAAACTAAAATCACTCCTCTGATGTTTCTGTCCCTTGAAGGAAATTATGAAGCAGAGATACAGAATAATTATATCATCGAGAACAGAAGATTCAGTCAAAGTAATCACCATTTTCGGTTGAGTTTAGACTTCTGGCGGAACTGCTTCTTTGTTGTACACCATGGAGCAGGAAAGGTGCTCAACTGAACATAATGCACAAACAGTCAGGTCTACCGAGGCACAAACTATTTATCATGTAACCATAAATAAGCCGATACAAAGTTGCTATTAGGTTTATATATTAAGTCTAACTCATCCTTACAAAAACGGCTTGTAAAATGAGAGATGTCACTCTTTATAAACTTTTTTCAGGCCTTATCTCTTTTCAATGTAGTACTTGAGTTTTTCCAATTACACCCCCCTTACACCTATATTGGACTTGGTGTGGGGATAACTTGGTGGTGGCCCGGATCAATAAGCCTTGATACCATATTAGATTTTTACATTGAGTCTAACTCATCCTTACAAAAGTGACTTGTAAGCAGAGGAGTGTCATTTTTTATGAACTTTTTTTAGGTCTCGTCACTTTTCAGTATGAGACTTGAGTTTTTATTGATAGGTGTTTATGAAAATCAAGTCAATTCAGTTTTATAGAAAGGTTAATATGTTTGGCCTCGATCATCATAAAAGTGAGGTCCTGTGGAGCAAGGAATATGCAAATGTTTAAAAGATATAGTGGATAGCTCACACTGCCAATAAGCTTTGCACCAAACCATGCAGTGTCCGCACCATGTGGAGGAGGGATGACTCTGATTCCATTCGACATATGAGGAGGAAGTAACGAATGAAGTTCCTTCTCTAACCTTTCTGAAGCATATGATCACCAAAGTAGAGTTAGAAAAAATCTTAATGGTAGCCAATAACCAGATGTTCTCTGTGTCATGGTTCCATTTCATCTTTATGATCAAATACAAAGACGAAAAGTGCCAAAATAAAAAGAGACATTTACCTGCTAAACCTGGCAAACATGACGAGCCTCCCGATAAAACAATGGTCTTAAACCAATCACTGCCGCCTGCTAATTCTGCAGAATAACAGTGGTCCATACAGAGAGCTATGGCCTGGTGCAAGCCCATTGCTCGCCTATACCAAAATGTACACAGTATTGTTAAGCTCGGAAAATATAAACAAATAATATGGAGAGGAATCAGAATCAATTACCATACATCATACTGCATGATTTAAATGATTATCACATCTCACCATATGTTATAAGTACTGTATGATGTAGGTTTATTAGTTTTTAAATGAGTTAAATGCCTCCAAAAGAATATTACTGAAGTTGTACAAAGTTTAAAATTAGAATCACCTTACTCCATCGATATCAGACATGCCACTAATTATGCAAATGGTTTGAAATCATAAAGAACAAAAGTGAAATATAAACAGGTCCTGTCAGCTATCAAGCAAAGCTTAAATCATGGCAGACCTGAATATAATCTCGGAAGCAAACCTATATACTCATATTTTGCAACAAGATTGAAAGAAATAGAAAAACTTACAGCCCACAAATACGTGGCTGGAATAAGATCTCTCCTGTTTGAAACCGCTCTTTTGAGAGTGTAAACCTCCCTTCAACTGCTTCAAATGATGCATGTGTATCTTTCAATTTCTCGGCTTCATAGTCAAAGGCAACATAGCATAGCTTCTGTTTCCATGTAACCAACAAGATATCATGCAACGACCACATCAATGTGATTATGAAGTGGGATAAAAAATTTACAGTAAAAAACACGATATCCAGTTAGAACCAATTGCCACATTATTACAAGCTTTAGGCAACTTTCAAAAGTGAAACATTTTTTCTTTATTTTGATAAAACAAAATTTACAATGGTTAGAAGAAAAGAACAACTACAAGGGAGTGGGATTTTAGAAAAAAGATAGCAACCACTACTTGGGCCATGATATCATGGTTTTAATGTCTTTTCGACTAAAACGCCGCCGCGATTGAGGCCACGTCAACCACATTTGAACGCGGCCCTCCTCAATATCAAGGACTGCTACACATTGTTCTGCAACCGCAATTTTAAACCTTGGAAGGGAGGATAAGTCATCCTCTAATGAAGAAAGAGAGAGTCAGAAGTGTAGATACTCTATAGTTTGACCAATTAGAAGAAAGCAAATATTGCAACTAGATTAACAGATGTTCCAGCTAGACTAAAATTCATAAGCAATGTAGGGGTCCACTTCTGTCCTCTCAAGTCCCAAATGCATTTGTGGCATCATAATATAAATAAATTATCATCAAATATGTATTTCAAAATGGAAAAGACAACAGCAATACCTCTTTCAGTGTGCGAACAGTGTACAAAGATTCAAAATATAAGTTGTTTTGTTGCATTTTCTCTCTAAGAAATCCTGTAAGTTTTAGTGCTCCTAGCCCCACAACCTCCACACCCACCTTTCGCATCACTTTACCATTCAAAACTGTAAAGCAACAAAGATATATGCTCAATCAGGGGAGAAAACAGAGGATGCAATAAACTCATTGACTTCAGACAAAAGTGTGGTGTATACATTAGAACACAACAAATGATGTTTAAGTGTTGACTACGTTTGAACCTGATTATGCAGAATGTTAGTGTTAGGGTATTGCTACGACAGAATAGACAGATAAAGAGTTAACAGTCACTTTGGTTGGTAATGTGTTATGTGATGTCACTATAGTCACTGAATGACTTGAAAATATAAAAGCATATCTGAGTGTGTCTTCAATTAGTAATTTCAAGGACCATACTGACCAGTGGAAGACACATTAGAGGACCAAACTAACTAACAAAAGACAATTTGAGGCCCAAGCTGACAAACAAAATACACATTTGAGGGAGATCAAAATAGTTGTTTACTCAAAATATATATGTCTCACACATTCAAAGACCAAAATAGTTATTTATTCCAAAGAGAAATTAGTTACATGATAAATAGGAGGTTCAAGGGTAGATGAGGATCATTGAGATTTGTAAACATTAGATGATTTGAGTGAACAGAGAAGTGGCTCCTAACACTGGAGAATAGATTTCATTCCTATTATCAGTATTCAAAAGAATTGCTCTTTTCTATGAATTCTTTCTATCAATTTTCTACTTTAATTTTTCCATGTTCCCAACAATTCGTGTATTTTCATGCAAGTGATATATTTATCAAGCATAATTAGGAATTGTAAAAGAGAACAAAATCATAAAGCATACTTGGAACTACAGACGTGACTTGAAAGCCTATATTAACAACTATTCCGGAAGTTTGTTTTGCAGCATACAGAGCTAAAGTCGCCTACATTTACAAAATAGAAAACAAATAAGTTAAGCAAATATAGTAAAAACAAGTGCAGGAACAATATCAAATATTGTGACTAGATTAACAGAGGTTTCAGCTAGACTAATATTCTTGTTCCCACTAAAATATGCAACCTGGTTGAGAGCACAAACAGAAGGAACATTCATGTCAAACAGAGCAGTACAGATTGCTTCTTTAAGCTGATGTCTTGATGCTTTAGCGGAGTCAGTATCTGCAATGAGAAACAGGATCATTACATGGCTAGAACAAATAACATAGATAGATACACACACAAAGTCAAGATCTGTTGACACTGTGTCTCAAAATTGGCAGCAGCACCTTCAAAAACTTTTTGTAGAATGAAGATTCAACCAACCACTGAATCATATTATACTGTCTTGATGATCATTGATACTAAAACTTAGACAATGTATGTAATTTAATAGATTCTATTCTAAGTATCATATTTTACTATAAAACAAAATGGTGCATTAAAATATCAAAAGATCTTGAATTGTATGAAATTTTGTCGACTTGACCACTTAATACGAACTTCAATCCAACAAAGTATGTGGACATGTACGCGGGCGCACATGCATATATAATCATTACCATTTCTTTTACTTAAAGATAAATGAATGGAAAGAGCAGCATAATGTAACATAGTTAAAGCAAAATTGTCACATCAATGTGTGGGTTTCTTAGTGTACCTCACTGCGCAAATTATCATATACAGACGCTAGATTGATAAGTGTTCAATCATAAGCCAGTGACTACATGGTAAAGACACACCATCAGACACACTCTCATCTATTGAGCCACATCACCCATTTTTTTCTAATCCTTTACTGGTTAACCTATTTAACAAGTTTGTATTTTTCTTTTTTTTATAGCTAATTGTCACCACTAACCTCAATTAACACTACACACAACCTCTGTACCAAAAATAAAAACACTACCCACAACCTAACAATATTCATCACCAACAATGTTAATCAAAGTAATATCTTAGCCAACACAATAAAATGGAGTTAGTGGAACTGACAGAAGGATTTAACAATTAAGTAAAGTTGTTATTAGTTTTATGGGAAAATTTAATGGCCGATGATTTTCAGATCTTTGGTGATGAACAAAACCTCATTATTCTAACTTCCAACCCTTTACTTTTATGTTGGTGGAGATAAAAAAAGAGGTTGAGATGTGAGTATTGTTGCAATTTTTCCTCTGTACATTGTTAAGAAATAAATGGAGTTTGGCCATGTTATAAACATGAAAGAGACAACATAGTTTATTTAGGTTTATATATTTACTGGCATGAAATTTTTCAAAAATTAAAGCATTATAATATTACACATTCGTATCCAAAACAAAGGGTATTTGAGTTTGCAGGAGATGGCGGTCTGTTACCACAGGCACAAATAAGGGAAGCCGATTCAAATCAAAAAAATGAAACTGAAAAAAAAAGCATTACAGGTGAGAGACTGATAGCCAAGTAAGAGATTCAAATAAATATGTGACGTGTCCCAATAAACAAGAGTGTGTTAAAAGATGTGTCCATAGTATTTCTCAGTATATATAAACTGGGAAGTTTATTGAAATTGGTTAAGGGTTGGCATCTGGAAATGTATCCAAAAAAATTACTAAATTTTCAAAAATCATGTCCAAATTAGTTCTTAAGAAGACAATCATTTCTCCAAAGTATTGGTCTTTCAAAACATAGTCTCACCGCATTATTTCTCCAAAGTATTGGTCGCCAAACTAAACCTTAAAGATCTAATTTGCAAAACGTACCAAATATGTCCTTATGTAGGACTGAACGGATTTACTCAGTATCAAACTGCTAATAATACAAGTAATTTTAATTTTCAGATATGAAAAAAATTAACTAACCATCATAGTGGCATATTGGTAAAGAAACAACAACTGCTTGAGAACTTGGTTTCACCTTCATCCTGCAGAGAAAGCAAACAATGAACCCTTACCATTAGACATCCAATTTTCTCATGACATACACATACGTTTCATAAGTAGAAAACAACTACCTTTTCCACAAATCAATTGTTAAGTTAGTATTAATCATCTCTTTATACTTTGCACAAATCATCATTAAAACAAAAGATGAAAAAACAATTGCTTCACCAACATGAAGGAAAAACCCAGAATAACTCACTTGCCATAGACAGTTGCGAAAAAATGTCGAAGCCTAGAATATATCGGCGTTTCCACATTGCCAAATTCCTGCAAATAAAATTCCCCAACAAGCATATAATTAAAAGGAAACCGTTAAAAAATTTCAAGTTAGAACGTAATAACTATGTGTCATATTTTAACCATGCTTTAGAAAATAATATTACAATGAGTCTCTATGATTAAATACAATTGGACAAATATACCAAACTAAACTTTGATCAAGTGATATTTAAGATTGACCTCCATAAGTTACGGACTTTCCCCTAAGTAAATGATTTAAAAACTTTATTTTCATTAAGAAGTTAGATTAGAGTGTATACTATACAAAGCAAGTCATTTCAAACCTTGTAATTTTGTTGCCCCAATCCAACGAGATAGTCTTACCAAAAAGGTAGCAGTTTGGCCCAATGGACGCTCGTGTTTGCTCCAACCAAATTTGCAATAGCCAGAACCACCTACACAAACAATCATAAAAATCAAACCGTAGTAACTAGTAACCAACTAACTAACTAACTAACTAACCGTCAATGATAACAGCAGGAGGAAGTCGTTCCCGTTGGGCATAAACATGTTGAAACGACAGGCATCGCGTCTGAGTAACCAACGCGCTGAAATGAAACTCAGTTAAATATTAGTTAATTATAATTAAACGACACGAGTTACGGCGTTGGTAGTTCGAAATTCCAATGAGTACTTACGGAAGACGGTAGGAAGAGGTTAAGTTGATTTCTGAGAAGAGAATGGAGTCATAATGTTGAGGTTGTTGCGTTTGAAGAAAATGGGCCCACAGTTCGTTATCGGAGACGAGTGATCGCCATGATTTGCAAACGAGGGAGAGCTTAGCGGAGTTTTTAGGGCCCAATAGTCGGAGAATTTTGATGAGTAAGTCGGAAGGGAGTGAGTCGAATGAACCTAAAGGAGCATAGTGTTGATGATGATGCGTGCGTTCTGATGAGTTGTTTGAATTGGAGGATCGTTTCAACGATGCTGATTCGCATAGTTTTCTCAAAAGCATCGCCATGGTTGAATTGAAATTGAAAGAGGTGGAGATGGAAGTAGTTAGTTAGGACTTAATAGGAGAAAGTGTTGCATTGACCATTTGTCCGCTATATATAATATATTGAGTAAAATAATAATAA
>JBBPBR010000007.1:16937135-16948728 GCA_037974775.1 Cicer pinnatifidum | reverse complement strand
TAATAATAATAATAATAATAATAATAATAATAATAATAATAATAATAATAATAATAATAATAATAATAATAATAATAATAATAATAATAATAATAATAATAATAATAATAATAATAATAATAATAATAATAATAATAATAATAATAATAATAATAATAATAATAATAATAATAATAATAATAATAATAATAATAATAATAATAATAATAATAATAATAATAATAATAATAATAATAATAATAATAATAATAATAATAATGAAGAGTATGATTCACGCGTCGAATCAAATTTCTCTTCGTTTTTAAACAATCCATTACCAACACAAGCAGCATACACAAACCCACGCGCCTCTTCTTCTTCTTCTTCTATACCACAACATCATACCCAAATGTTCGATCCATTATCAAATTATTACATGGATTCATTACAAAAATCACCACCACCAAACCAAAACTCATTTCTAAACCTTGATATGGTTTGGTCCAAAGCTACAGCTAGATCAATTAACTGGTCAAACAAGAATCGACGTTGCTGCTTCTCTTCCAACCACACACCAATCTCTACGTGGAGGATCACTCACCAATGATCAACAAACTCTTAACAACAACAACAACATGGTTCGAAATCCTAAGAAAAGATCAAGAGCTTCAAGGCGTGCACCAACAACAGTTCTCAGATACATTTGGATTTGGGGCTTTAGGGTTTCCAGTTTTATTTTAATTTCATTTTAACATTTTAATTATATTTTTTAAAATATTTCATAATTATTAAAATGATTTTTGAAAATAAAAATTATATTTTTTAATTAGAAATAATATAATAATAAGTTTATGCCACGTAAGCGTCTGCCACGTCACCTACACGTCATTAAAAAAATGACAACTCATCATGATTTGGTCTCAAATTCTGTTTGGGGACTAAAACTGGTGACAAACAAAATAGGGGAACTACTTTCAATTTTCACCTATAATAGGGGGACCAAAAGTGCAATTAAGCCTAAGTTTTTTCAAAATCATCAACATCGTGCACATATTGACACAATAACAATTTTTTAATTCAAACTCTATATTCTACTATACATTTAGTTTTTTTAAGATCATCTACATCAAGCACATATTGACATAATAGCAATTTTTTTATTCAAACTCTAAATGCTACTATACATTTAATTTTTCCAAGATCTTCAACATCAAGAAAATATTGAAACAATAGCAATTTTTCAATTTAACTTTATATTTCTACTATACATTTAGTTTTCCAAGATCATCAACATCAAGCACATATTGACACTGGCAATTTCTAGCCACATCATCAATTTTTCCAAGATCATCGTCAACACAATAAAGACCCTATTGTAAAAAAAAAATTAAAATAATTATCAATTCACACAAAAATATACAATAATAGTTTACAATGTGAAACTTGTCTAATAACAAATTATATAACTCTCAGTTCGAGCACATACTGACACATGTTTTCCTTGATTTCAGTTAGATCACTTTCAAAGTAAGTTAACTTGGAGTTGTCAAAGTACTATGTGCGATATAATACTTGAAGATAAATAAGTTAGAATCAAATATATAGGTAGTTTATATATGAAAATAACGTACCATTTTTGGAATTATACTTTGATTCATAACAACAATCTCCTTCACGAAACGCAAAATATAGTACTCGTAGTCTATGTTGTTATCTTGGCAATATAGTTATGCATTGATTGTAAATGAAATTTTAAAAACATATAATTAAATTTTATAACAAAAATTTAAAAAGTATATAAGTAAAATATATTTATTATTTCAAACTTTTATTGGAACTCATGTGATGTTGTTTGACTTATGCTTCGACACTCTTTGAGCGCGGAAAACTTGCAAATCACTATCAAATAAATATGATTATTTTGCAATGATCAAACACATTATTGTTATGTATAAGAAATAAATGAATATTACTTATGTATTTAAAATATTTTTATTTTTGAGTGATTGTTATATAATGACCATGCACTAGATCCAAATAATATATAATTTCAGAGATGACGTTGATGACAAACAACACCCAATGTTGCCTACAACAATAAAAATTTAGTTGACAAATTTATTTAAACTTGATAAAATATCATAAATTAAACAAAATATAGATAAAGAATATGTAACTACCCTGAACCTGAATTATATAAACATTATGTATAGTCAAAAACAATATAACATGAATTCTAATTGTAACTTTATGGACTGTAGATAACAATAGGACTTCTAACAATGTATCGGGGACTTCTCCAAATAAGTGAGCCTGATACAATTTGCATGCTTGCCATAGAAAAATCATTTTCAACACTTAGAAAAAACAATTTGGTGCAGTACATTTAATATTTCTATTTACTTTAGCACAATTAATTTGACAGGTCAACACAAAATTCAATATTAGAGAAAGCATCAAACACTTAATTTGACAGGTCAACACAAAATTCAATATTTCTATTCCATAGAGAAATCATCAAATCCAAAGTTTAATATAATTAATTGGTTTTCAATCTTAGAACATGCAAACATTTGAAACTGATGGCAGAGCCTTGAAATCACACTTGGGACTCCTTAATCAATCATACAATTTGAATTACTACTCCAATAATATCACTATTCGACCAATAAGATTCACATAATTTCACACCATCATATCCAACAACAAAGAAACGGGTGATTAGAAAACTAAAATATCCTGAGACAACAAATTAAGAGAAAATAAATCATACAAAAATCCTAAAGAAATAGAGTATCGGAGGGATTTATTTAGAGAGACGATTATTATGCTGACATTGTCAAAATCAAGAACCCTTAAAATCGGAGGGATTTATTTAGAGAGACGATTATTATGGTGTTGTATGTTGGAAAACCCTATAACGTTGTGCTCAACAATCCATGCCAATTACATGATGAATAACCAAAGGCGGAAGCATACCTGTGGGAATTGCCATTGATGAAATCCTGGGATGATGATGATAGAGCCAATGGATTGGGTGATCTTCCTCAACAAAACACCCTGAAGACCTTGCTCTCTTGATGGGGATAGAGAAAACCAGAGAGTTTTCTCCTTTTGGTTTGTGAAACTGAATAGTCTTATTGTGTTTGCCTTGGGGACCATTACCCCTATATCTAACTATTATTAGTTATATCCCAAATTGCAGTATTTCCAATTCAGCCCCTCATTAAATTAGAAACTGTCTGGTATCTACACTATTAATTTTCATAACTATTATGCTCTTTAGCCATAAACTATTATATATTATTTGACCCCTAGTTTATTGGCTAATTATATAATGACCCTAACACACTTTATTAATTAATTACATACGTGACCCATAAATCTTACAATCTGCAATTGGTCACACATGTATCCTTAGGAGTGTGTTAGACTTTATGACGTCAAAAATGTCATTATAATTACCTTGAGTATAATCCAAATTGTCCCGTCCATTAATCATATCAGCACATGGAACCAAAGAGGCTTTCGTCATAATAAGCATAACTAAACCCATCAATGATCACCCGTACTGACACAACTAAATAACATAGACCCATTATGAAAAGTGTAGCATGAAAATTACATGAAGTTGGTCAATGCATGTCAATTTTCAACTGGTCCTACTTTACCGAATGAGATCATACCATAACTTAAATGTACAAAGTAACCAAAACTGAATACTTTAAACTTTATTTCTGATCAGAAAGTCCAAATACAATGTATTTGTACTTTAAAATTAAACATAGAACATGAATTACATAATGGACGAAACTCCCACTAAAGTCAAGATTCCTCAAACTGTAGCACACCCATGTGAGTAGTATGCTCATGAAAGACCTTGGGTAGTAGACCTTTAGTGAGTGGATCCGCAATCATGGAGTTTGTCCTTAAGTGTTCTATGGATATCTGTCCACTTTGTACCTTCTCTTTAACAACTAGGAACTTAATGTCAATGTGCTTTGACTTGGTTGAGCTCCTATTATTGTTAGAATACAGGACTGCTGATCTATTGTCACAGTACAACTTGAGTGGTCTTTCAATCCCTTCAACTATTCGCAGCCCCGTGACAAAATTTCTCAGCCAAATGCCCTGGTCAGATGCCTTATGAATTGCTACGAATTATGCTGTCATGGTTGATGAAGCAGTAAGACCTTGCTTGGCACTACGCCAAGAAACTGCTCCACCAGCTAACAGAAAGACATAGCCTGAAGTTGATCTTAAGTTGTCTTGGCATCCCGCAAAATCCGAGTCAGAGTACCCAGTGATCTCTAACTGGTCTGACCTCCTATATGTGAGCATGTAGTTTCTTGTTCTCTTCAGATAATATCTCATGACCCTCTTGGCTGCTTTCCAATGGTCAAGACCTGGATTGCTTAAATATCTGCCTAAAATCCCTACTATGAACGCTATGTCTGGACGCGTACATACTTGGGCATACATAAGACTCCCTACAACTGAAGCATAAGGGATCTTTTGCATTTCTTGAATTTCCAAACTTCCCTTAGGGCACTGTTTGAGACTAAACTTGTCTCCCTTAGCAACTGGGGTGTACCCTGGTTTGCAATCCTGTAACCCAAACCTTTTGAGAACCTTATCGATATAGCTCTTTTGTGACAATCCAAGAATACCTCGAGATCTTTCTCGGTGTATCTGAATTCCTAATACAAAAGAGGCGTCACCAAGATCTTTCATCTCAAAATGTTTTGATAGAAATTTCTTAGTTTCGTGCAACATGCCTATATCGTTAGTGGCAAGCAGTATGTCATCAACATACAAGACCAGGAAAATATGTCTGCTCCCACTGAACTTATGATACAAACAATCATCAACTGTATTCATCTCAAAACCAAATGAGAGAATTACTTGATGAAATTTATGGTACCATTGACGAGAAGCTTGTTTTAGCCCATAAATGGATTTTCTTAGTTTGCACACCATATTCTTTGGGTCTCCCAACACAAAGTTTTTTGGCTGCACCATATAGATCATCTCATCAATGTCGCCATTGAGAAAAGCTGTTTTTACATCCATCTGATGAAGCTCCAAATTAAAGTGAGCAACAAGAGCCATGATTATTCTTAAAGAGTCCTTCGATGAAACCGGAGAGAAAGTCTCTTTATAATTAATCCCTTCCTTTTGAGTATAACCCTTAGCTACAAGATGTGCCTTATATCTCTCCACATTACCATTGGAATTCCGCTTGGTTTTAAAAATCCATTTGCAACCAATGGGTTTCACTCCTTCAAGTAATGGGATAAGTTCCCAAACTGAATTGTCTTGCATAGACTTATACTCCTCATTCATTGCTTCGATCGACATATCTGAACGAGAATCTTGCATGGCTTGATGAAATTTGACCGGGTCGTCTTCCGTCATGCCAACATTTTCCTCTACCTCATTGATAAATACTACATAATCATCCGAAATAGCATTTTTCCTTTCTCTAGTGGATCTCCGCAATAGAGCTGGCTCTTGAGGCACTTGTTCTTGAGGATCTTGAATTTGATCTGGATTTTGTTCTTCCTGAACAACCATATCATCTTGAGTTTGTTAAATAATGGGAAAGTCAATTGGTGGAAGAATCAGTTCTGGAATTGTTACCGATTCTTCCTCAAAGACAAAATCTTTAACCTTAATCTTCCCCCCAAACTCAATATCCTCAAAGAACGTTGTCGTTCCCGTCTCAAAAATTGTTCTCAAATTAGGATCATAAAATTTATAGCCTCTTGATTTTTCTGAGTACCCTATAAAATAGCTGATAATTGGTCGGGGTTCAAATTTCTTTTCATTCGGCCTATAAGGCCTTGCCTCAGCTGGACATCCCCAAACATGAAGGTGCTTCAGACTAGGCTTACGCCCAATCCAAAGCTCCTAAGGTGTTTTAGCCACTGCCTTAGTTGGTACTCTATTAAGAATGTATGCTGTTGTTTTTAATGCCTCTCCCCAGAGTGACTCTAGCAAGGTGGAATGACAAATCATACTCCTTACCATATTCTTAAGAGTCCTGTTTCATCTTTCAGCTACACCATTCATGTTGGGTGACCCCGGCATAGTGTATTGTGGGACGATTCCACATTGCTCTAGGTATTTGGCAAATGGTCCCGGACGTTGTTCACCTGAACCGTCATATCTGTCGTATTATTCACCACCACGATTAGATTTGACCTTTTTAATTATCTTATTAAGTTGATTCTCAACTTCTGCCTTAAAGGATTTGAACACGTCTATTGATTGGGACTTTTCGTGAATTAGATAAAGGTAGGCATATCTAGAATAATCATCTATGAATGATATAAAATATTGTTGACCATTCCAAGAAGGAGTTAGAAATGGCCCACAGATGTCCGTATGTATCAATTCTAAGACGTCTGTAGCTCTATATACGCCTAATTTCTTATCTTTAGTCTGTTTTCCTTTAATGCATGCTACACAAACGTTAAAGTATGTGAAGTCAATGGAATCTAAAATTCCTTCTGACACAAGTCGTTCAACTCTATTTCTAGAGATGTGACCTAGACGCTTGTGCCAAAGCACTCCTGAATTGAAATTGTCAATTTTTCGCTTAGTACCACGTGATTCCACACTCAAGGTTTCATTATAGTTAGCCACAGTTTCCAACAAATAAAGATTATCATAACCAGAAAGTAAACTGGTTCCAACAACATTCGAATTTAAAGACAAAGTAAATTCTTTATTCCCGAATGAACAATAATATCCTGATTTGTCCAAATAAGAAATAGAGACCAAATTCCGTCTAAATGACGGTACAACAAAAGTGTCTGCTAAATCCAAATAATGACCAGAACTTAATAATAATCTAAATTTTCCTATGGCTTCAACTTCTACCTTCTTCCCATATCCTACATAGATGCATCTTTCAGTATCACTAGGCTTTCGGAAGTTCAGGCAACCCTGCATTGAAACACTGATGTTAGTAGTTGCACCAGAGTCTAACCACCAAGTGTTTCCAGGTACTGAAGCTAAATTAACCTCAGAACAGACCAAAGACAGAATCATACCTTTTTTTAACACGCCAAGCGTGATATTTGGCATAATCCTTCTTCACGTGTCCAGGACTCCTGTAGAAGAAGCAGTTGTTATTCTTAGTCTGCTTCTTTTGTTCTGGACCCTTAGCAGCAGCTTTGTTCTTGGGCTCCTCAATTATTTTCCTTTTGCCCTTGTCTTTAGAGATGCTAGTAAAGTGAGCACTTTCAGTCCTATCTTGCTTCAGCCTGTCCTCTTCTTGCACACATAATGAAATGAGCTCATTAAGAGTCCATTTCTCCTTTTGACAATTATAAGTCACCTTAAACTGACTGAATTGCGAAGGAAGAGACAACAATACTAAATGAATGAGTAAGTCATCTGACAACTCAAGCTTTAGTCCTTTAAGCTTAGAAGCAATGTTGGACATCATCATAATGTGTTCTCTTATATTTCCCTTGCCTTGATACTTCATGGAAAATAAATTCTGAAGCAAAGAACTTGTTTCAGCCTTATCACTTTTTTCAAAGCGTTTTTCCATCTCAATAAGGAAATTGTGAGCTGTAACTATCTCATCTGAGACAGCACCTCTAAAGACCTCAGAAATGCCACGCTTTATGATCATAAGACTTATGCGATTTGAGCGATCCCATTTCTCATACTCTAATTTTTCCTCAGAAGAACTAGAGTCCTTAGGAGTAGGGGGTCGATCAATTCTTAATGCAAGGTCTAGATCCATGCAGCCAAGAACAATCAGAATGTTCTCTTTCCATTCCTTAAAATTTGTCCCATCAAGGACAGGAATAGAACTCAAATTTGCAGATATGGAAGCAATAGATGTCGTGAATTAAATAAAGAGCGAAACTTAGAAACTCACATTATAGGAAAATAATTCAGTAAATAAATAAATACATATGTTCAAATCATGGAATTTAACCCATCTCAAGATACTCAGTGCACCATTGGTGTCAAGTCTTTGGACAGTAACACCAACTGCTAGTGGTACTCTTGTTGCAACGATCAACTATTGACAATAAGACATTTCAAACAATAAACCTTCCTTTGGGCCGATTTACTGCTCACATGTATACCAAATAATTGTCACACATTTATCATTGCAGGTGTACATGTAATTCTGCCAAATATTAACCTTCCTTTGGGCCGATCAATACCCGCATGAATAAACATATACACAGCCATTTGACACTCTTCACGAGCAATTTAGACAAGAGAGGTCACTTTGGCGACGTTGAGTTTCAATTAACTCATTCAAAATGTCAAACTTGACTTGAACATATATTTATTATATCCAAAAAAAACAATATTAAAAAAAATTATTGTTTACTAATATAAACTATGTTTCATTAGTATTTGATAATTATTGTTTTATCAAAAAAAAAAAAAAAATTCTGTAATTCATCTCCAAAGTAAGAATTATCAAGCAGATGATAGCATCACAAAAGCAAATTAAAATGCAAAGTAGACAAAAACAATAATTCTTTTTAATGATAATCCCAATCCAATTGTTCTTCTGGCTTATAACTAACTCCTATTTACCCTAATTTATTATGTTCATCTAACTTAAAAGAGAATGACATAATATATTTTACCATAAAATTAAGAAACATATAGTAGTATTTTATTAAGGGAGCTAACAATAAGTCAATAACATTACATATGAAGGGAACTACCGAATTTATACACATACAACGTGAAATTAATCAGTTTTAAACAAAATTAAGAAAACCCCATCCGTAAAAAAAACAATTAATTAATTCATGTGATTTTAATTTTAATTAAATAACCCCACAAGCCAGAAACTTGGCTTCAAAGATTCACGTAAAAATTCAAAATCAACACATGTAAGTTACACCAAAGTTTTCATAAATAATAAATAACAAGAAACACCCCTTGCAGTTATTGATCATATATATAGGCATGTTGCACAAAAAAAAAATTATAACCGGAAACAAAAAAAATATGGATTCCATAATATATATATCCAAATTCTCAAATTACAAACCCTAATTTTTTTAATCATGTCAAAATTCCCAAATTACAAACCCTAATTTTTTAATCATGTCAAAATTCCCAAATTGAATCCTAAAACAAAGACAATAACCGAATTTCATCATGAATTAAACATGGTAGGCTCTGATACCAATTATTGGAAAACCCTATAACATTGTGCTCAACAATCCATGCCAATTACATGATGAATAACCAAAGGCGGAAGCGTACCTGTGGGAATTGTCATTGATAAAATCCTGGGATGATGATGATAGAGCCAATGGGTTGGGTGATCTTCCTCAGCAAAACACCCTGAAGACCTTGCTCTCTTGATGGGGATAGAGAGAACCAGAGAGTTTTCTCCTTTTGGTTTGTGAAACTGAATAGTCTTATTGTGTTTGCCTTGGGGACCATTACCCCTATATATAACTATTATTAGTTATATCCCAAATTGCAGTATTTCCAATTCAGCCCCTCATTAAATTAGAAACTGTCTGGTATCTACACTATTAATTTTCATAACTATTATGCTCTTTAGCCATAAACTATTATATATTATTTGACCCCTAGTTTATTGGCTAATTATATAATGACCCTAACACACTTTATTAATTAATTACATACGTGACCCATAAATCTTACATTGTAACATATATTAAGGTGAAGTCGCGTTGAAGGGTTCGCACAGAGACCCTTGCGATGGAAGTCGTGTTGAAGTGTTGAAGGGTTCAAAGGGAAGGTTGCATAAGGGGAGAATGATCCGCAATGAGAGGAAAGTTCTCATGGAGATGAGGGTTTCGCAAAGAGAGATTCGTGTTGAAGGGTTCACACAGAGACACTTGCGATGGAAGTCGTGTTGAAGGGTTCAAAGGGAAATGTTGCGTTGGGGGAGAAGGGTTCACAATGAGAGGAAAGTTCTCACGGAGAGGAGGATTTCGTAGAGAGAGAGAAAGGTTTCGCAAAGAGAGAGGAGGATTTGTACATAGATAGGGTGAAAAAGTTAAGAAATCAAAGAGAGAAGAGGATTTATCTCATACTATGTGTATTTTTAATATAATATATGTTACAACACCACTTGTAGTTAAAAAACGCTTTTAAAAATGCGCTATAATATCTATATTTTGGTGTTGTGAATGATTATTGTAGAATGAATTTTAGGCTTTATCATATGGTTAAATTGCATGTGTTAATTTTTCTTGTTCTTGCATGTAGTTTAATTTAGATAGGTTATAGATAGCAATGATTCTATAGTTTTTTTTTTTTCAACAATGGAATATGTTAATACAATTAAGGTACATGTTGTAAACGTTGTTATACATAATTTAAGCCGGAAAATGTTGTTTGTAGAAGGCGTTAGATTATAATAGTAATAGATATAATATTAAAATATATATCTATTAAATATAAGAGATTATTAATTTTTATTTATATTCTAAATTTAAAAAAAAAAAAGTTAAAACTAGTTTTAATTTTGAGATTTCAATTCCAGTGCTGAATTCCAATTCTTAGTTGAATTTATGTTTTTATTTGAATTGAATTGCTCTATTTACATTGTCTTATCCTGATTTACTAAATATAAAAAATATTAATATGTAAAAAATAATTAAAATTAAATGTTATAATTGTAAAAGATGACTATTGTAATGGTGATACGTAGTCGAAGACGACTACATCAATCAAAAGGGTGGTTGATCATCACAGGTTGTGATTAAAGCGTGATTTAGATGGTGGTATCACTCTTATATATTTATAAAAAATATATTTCTTCTAATGATCCCCTTGAAAAGTCTCTTGAGAGTCTCTAGACTTTTACATTTTTATATGTGTTGTCTACATATGTGAAGAGTAATGATCAAGTCTCGAGTGGTCAGATATGACATTAATATTGTAGTGGCAGTTGTCAGAGATGAATGGTCGATGATAGTAATAATGACGAAATCAATAATTGTTAAAGTGATGTTTATGTCTATAAATAATGTATGTTAATTTTAAAATAAAAATTATAAAATTATTTTTTTGTTTGGAGTTTTAAACCAAAATTATTTTTAAATTAAGTAAAAACTTACAATCAACTCATCATTTTCTTAGTTAGTTACACTTATTATGAATTAATTAGTTAATAATTAGTTAAACTAGTCAGTTATACTAATTGGATATGTAAACCTTATTTAATTAATCTAAGATAATTTAATGTCTCTGTTGTTCCTCTGATAGTTGAACATAATTTTGAAAGAGTAAATTTTTACATTTCTATCATTTGTTTTTTTAATTGTTAATTTTTTTATATATATTTCGTAGCGACGGTATGGCTAGGCAATAAGAAATGTTGTTCACAAAGGATTTCAAATGTGTGTGTGTAATTTTTTTTTTTCTAATATAAACTGTTTTATTTTACTTTTAAATTTAATTTATATATATTGTTAGTATAAAATCTTTTCACACATGCTTCCGATTATATCTCATCAAGATATATATGGAGATGTTTTAGGAGTTAATAGAGCAAAATAGTTCAATAGAATGATTTGGGGTTGGTTTATTACGATTTTTTATAAAATAACTTTTTAAAGTATTTCATTTT
>JBBPBR010000007.1:16904559-16936624 GCA_037974775.1 Cicer pinnatifidum | reverse complement strand
ATAATCATTTAAAAAATATAAAATTAAAATCAATTTTTTATAATCTACAACAAACGAGTTATTAATTAAATGCATGTGTAAAAATAATTTGCACTATTAGCTCATAAAAAATAATATCTTTATTCTTTTGTTGACCTAGAAGAAAAATACCAAAAAATGCAAAGTTTTATAATAGATTTAAACCGTAATCCTAAAATGTGTAGTAAAACAGACATATATTATACTGAAGAGATAGACTAAAAAAATGTCAAACACACATGTAATTCTCAAAAGATATACTAAAAAAATAGTTTTATAATTCTTGCTATACTTACTTCTACATCATATAAATCAATTACAAGTGGTGAATGGCAATACTCAAGAGAGAAGTCGGCAAACTAATTGTCAACAAAAAACAATCATCACCTTTATATTACTCCTTCCAATGCAATAATTTAACTATAGTGGAAGACCACTCTACGTCTCGATCCGACATATGATCGAACAAAGGTATCATTGTTAGTAAATTATTTAAAAGATATCTTACTATAAATAAAATAAAATATATGTTCTACGAGAATTATAATTTATATTATAAATCATATGTATAAGAAATATTTGACATTTAATTTATTGAAAGGTAAATTATATATTTGATTAAGATAGAAATATATATTTCATTATAAATTAAATTATATTTTTTTCAAATTTTAATTTATGAGATATTCAATATATACACCACTTATGAAATATATATTTTTTAAAATAAGTTATATACCAGTCAAAAATATTTATTCATTATATAATAAAGTATAATTATTATATGATGAAATTTTTCAAAATTTTATCTTAAAGATATTCAAGAGACACAATACTAATGAAAAATATATTTATCTTTTAATTAATTAATTCATAAAAAAACTTTTTTAATTAATTAACTCGTGAAAAAACTTTTTTTAATTTATTGATCAATGATAAAATTGTGTCTCGTTAATGATTTATACACTAATTATAATTTTCTTTTAGTTTTTATCTATAGGATATTCAAGAGAAACCTTACGAATGGAATACATTTTTATCTTATAATTAATTGACTTATAAAATATTATCTCTTAAGTAAACACTACGCGAAAAATACGATTTTATAGCATTTTTTTTAAAACTATTTACAACGATTTTTAAAATAAAATAAAAACTATAAAATAGATAGATATATTGCGCGCTTGTTATATTCGTTTTACAACATTTTTTCAAAAAAACTCTGTAAAAGGTGCATTCAATAGATGCATTATTATGCACATTTTAGAAAGCTTTTTCAAAAAAACGTTGTAAAGATGCATTATTATGCACCTTTTAGAGCGTTTTATCAAAAAAGTGTGTAAAAAATGCATTCAATAGATTCATTATTATTCATCTTTTAGATTGTTTTTTCAAAAGAGTACTTTTTCAATAAACGCATTATTTAATAAGCGCTATAAAATATCATTTTTGACGTAGTGAAATGATTAATGAAAATACTTGTCTAATACATGATTTATATAGAAAATTATAATTAATTTATAAGATATTTAAGACCTGCTATTAATGAAATAAATAATTTTATTTTAATTGATTGATTTTTGAAAAATTATATTTTAACTGGGTGATCAATAATAAATATTTATCTCATATAATATTTATGCAATTTGTCACTAATAAGATTAAAGTATTATACACTAGATGAGTGTCTCATGTTAAAAAAAAATTTAAATAACTATCATACATAATACAAATTATCATTGATAAAACGGAAAGTAACTATCGTATTGAGATAATATTATCAATTAATCAAAATTATATTTTAATTCAATTTTCCTATAGTTTTTCTATATTTGTAATTTAATATAACTTTGTTAGTAAATATCAATCTAAAAAAACCACTAATGATAAAATTAATGACATTGATATATTAATTATAATTTATTAATATTTGATATACACAAGACAAAATGAACTACTTACGTTAAAATTAAAAAAATTTATACATGAAATCAATCAAGAGATATAATGATAGTAATTATATTATTTAATAAACAACAACTATATTGATGTGCAAAAGATATTACTCAACAATTTTTACTTTGAACCAATGATTTTAATCCAGTACTTGATGGTTGATTGTATTTATTTATTTATTTGTTATTTTCAATTATATATAATTATTATAAATTAATCAAAAGTATAACTTTACTTAATTTACTAATAATATTTTGTTAAAAAAATTATTTATAATTCTTCTATATTTCTTATTTAAATATAGTTGAATTGGTATATACACTAAACCATAGACAAACATAAAGACAATTCCTTATTCTTCGCATAAAATTATTCACCGTGGGAGGGATATGTAAATTCCATATACAAGTCGTGGCCAGCAAAAGAATCTTGTTGCACGGTGGTGAATACAGGTCTGGGCTACATGATCTTGTTGAAATTATAATACATGTAACATTAGAGAATTGATTTATTTTAATTAGGACAATAATTTATGTGAATCTAACATTTATATCTGTAACATTTTTGCTCTAAATAGTCTAGAGACAAAACTCACATATTATTAATTATGAAGAAAGTATACTTGGAATTTGAATATGTGCTAAACAACTATTATTATAGTTACAAGACACTAATAATATTTCTTAGTAAACCCATTTGATTTATTTATTAAAAGTTTGACAACATGTATCCTCTATAACACATGTTATTTATAAGAAGGGGAGGTCGTAAGTTTCGTCAATGTCTTCACTCCGATGATAATACCCAAATGATTTAGATGATAAGTGAGGGTAAAATCAAAGATATCTAGCTAATTAAAGATACTGGGTGGGAAATTGATGAACTTAAACTTTTTACCTATCCTAAGAATTACACGAAATATGTATATCTAAATCTTTTTTTGTTCTGGGGAATTTTCCACAACACGATGTTCACATCCGACAATCTTTAGAAGTGTGGATGTATTGATTCTCACTTTTTTTCACGATTTCTCCCTGAAAGGCCACCTTCTTCATGCCTCCTAACATTAGCCAAGTTATTTGGCAATCTCCTCCTTACAATATGATCAAATGTAACACTGTTGGTGTTGTTAAAGGTATTTTCGGGACCATAACGCTTCTATTTTAGGTTGTTTTGCGGCTCAGTTGGGTAATCGCTTCTTATGTTGAGCTTATCGTGGCCATTTTTGCGATATAATAAAGGTTCGAATGATATATTTGGTTGGAGATGTGCAGATGTGCAAATGATACAGTTGATTTCGAGCGTCAGCATAGTTGAGATGCCAAATCAACTATACCATACTTTTGCACTCTATTTTTTTAAGCTTAAATAAAATTATTTTAAAATTTATAGTTTTAAAAATCATTATATTTTTTTAGACAGAATACTGAACACAAACTAAAAATTCATAAATTTTATGATCATATGAATAAATAATTTGCTTTAATGTTATTACAAGAAATTATTATTTATTATTTAATATTTTAATTCAACAATATAACACATTTAATAATTAAATTAGAATATAACTAATTTAAACAATAAAATAAAATAAAATATTTGTTGTATTCCACTTCTTTCCGTTTCATTCCACTTGAGAAGTTTAGGTTGAAGTAAAAAATGATTGTTTTGATAAAATATTAATAAATGTCCGGAGACATAAATGATTATGAGTATTTTGTTTTAATTAATCCTGGAAGAACTCTAAAGAAAAGACAAAACGATGATAATCTAAAACATAGATGCGCATAGATCGAGAATACGTGGTGGGAACAGCAGAAAATTAGGCTGAGACACGTGAATGAATGAATGCCCCACACAACACTCACTTAACAACACATCACTTTCTTTTCTCTCTTTTCTTCCATTTTCCCTCATTAACCAATACTCTAATTCATTTTCATTATTATGCTTTCTTCTTCAACACCCACATTTCACTTTCATTTCTCTTTCCAGATTCAACAACTTTCACTTCTACTTTGCTTCCATCTCCACCTCTTAGGTACTCTCTTTATTTATATTGATCATTTATGTTTTCACTGCTAATTCATATTACTTTCAATTTTATTCTATTGTTTCTTTTTCTTATAATTTTTCATTTCATATTTCTTTTGTAGCTAATTATGCCTTAGATTCTCAATCATTAATTAGGGTGTTCAAATCTTTTCCATTAACCATTTACTATCAATTATTATTATTGAATGATTTGACTCAAATTACATCTGCAAAGCTTATGTTTGATGATGATCTCCATTTTTTATTTTACCCTATAATTTAGAGCACTTGAATTTGATTCTTAAGATGGATCCTGGGTCCTGTTTTTTAGTTTTGCAAAGGAACTTATGTCTAATTGCATGTCTTGAGAAAAATATAAAATTCAATGCATATATGTAGTGACAGTTAGTGAAAATCTATGGAAATTGGCAAACAGACACACGCCCGTTATTATTTAGAAATAGAAGTAATTGAACGTAACTGCATGTGTTAGAGTCGTGATGGTGTCGGACACCTGACACGTCTTTCATATGAAGGGCCAGTGCTACATAGGGGAAAATTAATTTTTTACATTTTGTTCAAACTATTTGTAAGTTAGTGAATTAGGCTTCGTCGTATCTTTGTGCAATAGCAAAATATTCAAAAGTTATGTGTTGCGCATTCCAGGTACTAGGGGTATCATTTCTAAAGCATACTTTGGTTGATTGATTGGCAATGGGAGGTGCATTAGGAAAGGATGAATCACCCAAAAAGTCTTGGACACCAGAAACCAAGCTTGAGGCTAAAATGGTTGAAGCAATGCAACGGAGGGAATGTCACGGATGTTCAGTGAAATCATTCAACACTATAATCCTAAAATTCCCAAAAATTGACGAGAGCTTCAGAAAATGCAGAGCTATCTTTGAGCAGTTTGGTAGGTTTCTACTTTCAAATTTATGGGTTTGTTAAATTGGTACTTTGATTTGATATATCTTGTAACAGAAGTCTGATATAAATATAGTAACTGGAATGAATTTAGACTCTATAGTGTCATGTCAAAGTATCAAGCTCATTCAAATGCTTTAAATTTTGTTTTTGTCACCAGCACATGCATGACCAAATTGACATGTATATTTATTATAATTGGTAAGAGGTGTGTGTTTGTGGATTTTGCTACAGATGAAGATTCTAATGGGGCAATAGATCAAGAAGAGTTAAAGAAGTGTTTCAGTAAGCTGGAAATTTCATTTTCTGAGGAAGAGATCAATGATCTTTTTGAAGCATGTGATATTAATGATGATTTGGGAATGAAGTTCAATGAGTTTATTGTACTTCTTTGCCTTGTCTACCTTCTCAAGGATGACCCTGCAGCTCTTCATGCTGTATCCTAACACAAATTATGAGTAGAGATTATTAAAAAAATCATAATTGGAAAATAGATTGGTAAAACATGTTCTCTAAAAAACATATCATGTCTTGTGTGCTCTGACCTCTGGTTGATGTTTGAATTATTTGGGGCTATTATACATTTAACAACAACCTTTTGTATTTTATTTAGAAAATTATTTTATTTAATTCAGGAGATGTTTGGAGAACAATGCAATTTTATTTGTTCTGTGAAGTTTTTTTGTTATGGCCTTGCTTTTCTAATTCATGTATTTCTTTAGACAATCTAGATTTTGAAATTGTAATTCTGTCATATAATGAAAGTGATAAAAGAAATTGTCAAAATTGAAAAACAGGTTATGTTACAAGCTTTGAAGTTTGAACTTTGAAGCAATTTAATGTAGTAGGCAGGAAAACATATCTCATCCTTTGTCTTCCTGTTTTCATTGATAGTTTATAAGCTATGGTTTCCATGTTTTGTTACCTTTTCAAATTGTTCTTCATGACTTCTCTAGAAATCACGAATTGGCATGCCAAATCTAGAGGCCACATTCGAGACATTGGTCGATACATTTGTATTCTTAGACAAGAATAAGGATGGATATGTCAGCAAAAGTGAAATGGTCCAAGCTATAAATGAAACTACATCAGGGGAGCGTTCATCTGGAAGAATAGCAATGAAAAGATTTGGTCAGTTGTCTCTTCTTCGCACTCTCTGTTTAAATGCTGCACTAGTGCACACAAGTGACCATTCAAGCTTGCTTGAACACGCACATACTCATCTTAAGAGTGTGCATTAGATACTAATGTTTTGAAATATGCTTTAAAGATGTTTTCACTAGAAAAACAAGTTTCTCGAAATTGATATCAAACAAAGAACATCTATTACATTTTTTATAACATTAGCAGCAGCGACATTTAAGGAACATGGCAGGGTGAGTAGTGTGTATTCTTCACATTGCAGAGAGGTTGTCAAATCTCCTTTTATATTCTTCTGTTTCTAATCATGTTAGTATTTACCATGCTCATGAAGGAATCATAAACTCTACTTTTAGAGGTCAATAATATCCATATTGGGACCTAAGTTTTTATTTTCATTTACATATAGTTAACATATAGTAACAACTCAACCTTCATTGCAACTACATCTATATAGTAACAACTCAAAAGCAGTCTTATCTTTATTTTGTCTTCGTAAGTTTGTATTTATTCATTAACAATTATTTTATATTCTTTGGCAAAATGCAGAAGAAATGGATTGGGATAAAAATGGAATGGTGAACTTTAAGGAGTTTCTTTTCGCGTTTACACGGTGGGTTGGAATTGATGAATTTGAGGATGAGGAAAATGCAGAGGCCTGAAAATCATGTCATCTAAATGTCTTTGGCTGTCTCTTCTGCTAATAGCCTGTAGAATTGTGCTTCAGCCCAAACACAAAGGCTTCTCTGGTTTTCACTTGCAAATAAAGGCCAAGTTGCTTCACTTTGAATTATTGTTTTAATGAAATTATCATTCCTGATGTAAATAGTAAGTATAGAACTAAGTGTTATATTGTTGAAGATATAGTCAAACTTACCTGTTAAATCCTACTACCTTATAATTTTGTATTGGCTTCTTCATTGTTCTCTTCCTCCCTCTCCCTGGATCATAAAATCCTTTATATTACGTGTTGCCACGCGACTTATCCCAAAGGAAAGAAGTTTGATAATCTATATAGCTCGATCGGAGTTAAGTAAAGTCTCCTAAATGTTCTTTCACCAAAATTTCATATATAAATTAAACCCATTGTTCTTATAATAAATTGGCATACACTATGTGTGAGATACCACAGTTTTTATATCACATCATCAATTTTTAAAATAAACTTATAGAAGGGGATGATGTGGCAAAATATTAATTTTAATTGGATGAGTGTAAGTCAGGTTTATACCAATAGAGTATATCTTTTAAATCTTAAAAATATAATAATAACAATGATAGTAATAATAATAATAATAATATTATTATTATTATTAATTATTATACATACCTATATAATTACTAAAAATATAATAATTTGTATTACGTTTAAATCTCTAATAATAAATATCTAAATTATTGTACATCAAAATTATTAAACATCAAAATTATTATTTTTAATTTGTAATCAATTAATTCGAAATAACTTTAACTATTTTTAAGCAAGTTCTCATAATAATCATATTTAAAAATATAAAACTAAAATCAATTTTTTATCGTCTGCAACAAACGAATCACTTATCAGATGCATGTGTAAAAATAATTTATATTATTAACACATAAAAAATAATATTTTTATTTTTTTTTACCAATCCATTTGTGGAAGAAGAATACCATAGATGTAAAAATTATAATAGGTTGTACCATAATAGTGAAAAAAATATTTGTAATGTGATTGCTACTTACAGATCTCATATAGGGTTAAAAGAACGTCATAAAATAAAGTTTTGGGATAATTTTAAAGGCTTAATTCATAAAATACCACAAGGAAAAAAATTATAGAAGGGGATCTAAATGGGTACGTAGGAAGTCCATCAAAGGGTTATGAAGGCTTACGTGAGAGGTATGACCTCAGTGAGATGAATGCAGAGGATAAATTTATCCTACATATTTTTTTTTTACCAGTTTTTTATCTTATTATCGCAAATACATGATTCAGGAAAAGAGACAAGGATATGAGAGTGGGGTGACATGTTCTCAAAGATGGTGAAATTCAGCTTAGTGGTTTGGACACGGGGAGAGGAAAGGAGACTTGTATATTTTGTAATGAAAATATTTCAAATGAAGGTTAGTCAAATTGCTAAAGAGAAGACATAAAAAAAATTAAAAGAGAAATTATTAAGAAAGTTTGACTTATATTTTAGTCTTATAAAAGATTGATAAATACCACCATAATTATTTCATATAACTGCAAGATCTCGATTTCGAATCCATGACAAAACGTTCAACCTAACAATGTCAATATTTGTCAGTTGATGTAGGACTTAAGAACAAAAAGAATGAGTGACTAATGAGCTCGATAGATATAACATATATGTTGTATGATAGAACATTACGACGTTGTTTAGTTTATATAACTTACCTTACATTGTTGTTGTTCTTTCTTACCAATCAAATACTTCTTCTTCTTTTTATTTTTTATTTATTTTTAAATAATCAGATAAAACTTTGTAGTTCTATTATTTTTGTCAAGAACAATAAATATATAAACACACAATTCGTAATAATATTTTTTTTATAAATAAAAGAGACACAGTCTAGAAAACAAGACTAAAAGCTTCTAGCCCCTAGGGAAGCTAGTCATAAATGAATCAGCCATTACAGAACATAAATAAAAGCATAGACAATTAAAAATTTTAAAAAACGGTTTAGACGAGATAATGCTTGACGAATGGCGAAAAACTCTATCATGTAAGAAATATTCACTTTACGAAAATTCCTTAGTTCAAGTCCTCTATATGCTAACAAATCAAATCTAAACCAATGCTATATCTATTTTGAATATTGATTATAGTAAATAAAATAAAATGAACAATATCAGATAATAGTATAGTTTTCTACCAAATTTTAAGCTTAATTTTTTTTGCTGGTCTTTGTTAAAAATACAAATAGACATGTTAATTTTAAGATTTTATTCAAAAGTAGACGATAAGTATAGAGAACTTTTACATTCAATCAAATTAAATTAATAAAAATATTTATTTTTTATTATAATTATATTGAAAATTTATAAATTATTGTAATAAATTAATTTTTTTTATATTTATATAAAAATTAAACTCTAATTTTAATTATAATTTTAATAAAAAATAATTTCATTAAGTTATGTGATGCATTTAAATTTAGTAGAATTTATATAAATTTTAATGATGAAATAGAATGAATTAAAGAAAGTTATTGCTAAGAAATATAATAATGTGATGGAAAAAGTGTCTAAATAAAAAAAATGTCAAATGTGGAATGTGGAATACGAGGCCAAGGTACCCTGACCTTGAGAGTCCTACCAGCCAGCCCTCGATAGATACTCAGACGACTGTTACTCCTCCGTGCGCATCCTTCTCTTTTTACTACTCACTCACCATCAATTCAGGTTAAGGTTCGCTCTTCCCCTTTTCTCTAGCATTTCTTCGCTCTAAATTTCCTTTCGATTTTCATTAATCCATTCCTACAAGCTTCTGTATTTTTATCTATCTTTTATTTTTATTTTTATTATTATTATTATTATTATAATCAATTAATAATTAATTAATTAGATTCGAAATTTTTATTGTTGCCTTCACTGAAGTACTCATTGCACAATTTCATTATTCCTTCGCTCCTTATAGTTGTAGCTGCTCCTCTCCTCCCGAGCTCACTTTTTAGGGGAGGTTTGGATTTTCCCTTCTTACTTTGATTTTTTCTTTTTCCTTTTTGTTTCTAAGTACTACTAGATTTCTATTCCTATGTTGCTATAAATTTTGTGTTCATTGGATTTTTCAAAGTAGGGTTTTATAGATTGTTATTGGATTTATTTTACAATATTAGGTTAGATGATAATCTGTTAGGTTACTGTTTGATTTTGTGGCTGACTTGAGATTGAGAATGTGGATACTGCATTTTAGGGTTTTTCCAACATTTGTTGAATGTAGATTTTTGTCTTTGTTTTGAGAATGGGTTTAATCTAGGTAGTCAATATCGCCAAATAGTGGCACGAAACGGTGAATGATGAGGCCAAGTGCCCCGTGCATTAAGGGTGCGGGCGCTACGCTGGGCTTCCCGGCGGGAATTGTGTGATAAAGTTTGCATCCGTCGCGCACACTAGACCTGCCGCAAAGGAGGAGAGAATGGAAAAGTTGAAGAAAGATATGATTTGTCGTTGTTTTTGGCCAGATCTAATCATTAAGCCGTTTAATTATTAGATACGGTAGATACGCCTTGATGGTGCGGTTTCTCCGCAATCCTGTTGTGCTAGGGAGTTTAATTTTTGAGGAGTGACTGGAGTTTGTAGATGATGTAGAAATGAAAATAGAGACCGTTATAAAGAATGAAGAGTGGTGACGTGTGAAATTTAAGGGACAATTTGAAAGGTGTAAATTTTTCTGATTTGAGGTTGTTAAGATATGAATTGCAGAGGTTCTTAATAATGAATTGCACACGTGGGTTTTATATTCATGTGCTGTATATATTCTCTAATATTCCCCCTTAGAATTTGAGGGCGGTTTTACTAAGGTGTGTTTATCAAACACTCTGAGCTTGTCCCTAAGATTTACAAACTTGGTGGCAGGAAGAGGTTTTGTTAGTGCATCTGCCCATTGGTCTTGGGCTGGAACATGAGAGACAATGAGGCTTTTATTCGGCACCTTTTCTCTAACAAAGAAGATGTCAAGTTCCATGTGTTTGGTTTGGTTGTGGAGAGTTGGATTATGTGCAAGAGAGACCGTGCTTAAGTTATGACATAGGAGTTGAGGAGTTTTGAACTTGCAATGAAGCTCAGTCAACAGTGACTGTATTCAGAGGATTTCTGCTGCAAGCAGTGACAAGCTTCTATATTCTGCCTCTGCTGTTGAGCGTGCTACTAGAGGTTGTTTCTTGGACCACCAAGAGATAAGTTTAGGACCAAGATACACACAAGCCCCTGAGGTGGACCTACGAACATCAGGATCTAATGCCCTGTCTGCATCCCAGAAGCCTGTTAGAGACAGAGGCTGATGCATAGGTGCTGCCCGAAGAAGAAGACCATGATGCAGAGTGCCACTTAGGTAATGCAGAATCCTTTTGACTGCCTTTCAGTGGTCTTCAAGGAATTGAGGCAGAAACTGATCCTCCTAATCATGTACAATGCCAGATCTGTCACAAATCTGGCCAAGATGCCTCCATCTGCTATTATCATCATTCAGGAACTGGTCAATCTGCCTTTTCTCCTTGGGGAGCACCTTCATCCGCTCCATACATGATGACTCCAACTTGGGAGATGCAGTTTCCCTCCCTGGATCTGATCATGTGCTCTGATACCATATTAAAATATGAATTGCAGTGTAACAATGAATAAAAGAGAGAATTAAGAGAATAGTTGGTTAAATCCCAAACTGTTTTTATTGAATCTGAATTAATTATTACAATGATGTGATCTTTATTTATATGTAAAGATCACAGTAACTAACTCTCTATAGCTAACAGAATTTAAACTACGTTCCTAACTAATCTAAACTGAATCTAACAAACTCTAGCAGAATATTCTATAAGCTTAAGTAGTTAGAGAGTAAAGCTGTTAGCCTTTTTACACATGTGGGTTTTATATTCATGTGCTGTATATATACTCTAATAGAGGTCAACAGTTATGTTAAATTTAATTTATTGTGGCAGGGTTTCTTTACTAATGCAAAGATGAGTTCATTCTCCATTACGCGGAAAAAGACGCCATTTCAAAAGCATAGAGAAGAGGAGGAGGCAAAGAAAAAGGTAGGGTAGATGTATTCGATTTATTTGGTTTGTGGTAGAAGTTAGAAAAGGCATTTACTGGCTATCATGATTGATTTTTGTCTCCTGCAGAGAGCGGAAGATGAGACTGCTCGCTTGTATGCTGAATTTGTAGAGTCGTTTCAAGGGGATAACGCTCCTGGGTCGAAGACTTTTGTTCGAGGAGGAACAATTAATCCCAATGATAAATTGAAAGAGGACTCTGAGGGTTAGTATGATTGATAGATTCTGTATTTCTCACCCCTTTTATTTCTATTGTTTCTGTCTCATATCTTCCAAGTCTTGATTATATATGCTTTTCATGCTGTGGATAAATATGTAGTTTTTTTTCTATTATTTTGTATAATGCCTTTAATAAAAGTATGGACCTTTTTTATTCATTCGCGGATGACAGGTGAAAAGTCCAAAGATGGGGTATCTGGTCCAAAGAAGGGAAGTAGGTAAATAAATATTTTTGATTGACCATGTTTATGTTCTCTTTAAATCAGACATGTTAAGTAGAAAATTCACATTCCTTTTCAGGTATAGCTTTATTTTCAGTAGGTTTGTACTTATAGTCTTAATAAAAGGAATTTAATTTAGTTTTTATGAAATATAATAATTTAATGGTACGTTTTTCTATAAGAATATTTAATGTTGAAGTGTGATTAACATCACTGAAAAAATATTTTTCTGTACTTGTGCACTAGGATTTTTTCAGGGATAAGCTGTAGTTTCTCAACTCCCTAATATGTAGCATGTTCTGTTTATTTAGAGGAAGTCCTGGGTTTAGAGAGATCAAATGAAATTTCTTTATCAATATGCTGTTTTAGATCATCTCATTTTTATAAATCCAAAACAAAAAACTTATTGTGGATGGTTGTCTGATGATGGTAATATAAAGCTTGATTTATTGTCAGAACTGAGAAGTATAATTATTTTTTGCTGTAGACTTTTTATATTGCTCGAGTAAATCTTCTAATAGTTAAGGCATATTTGTAATTGTAGAAGGTATACTGCTCTTAACAAACCAATATTCTTGCATTGTATCTGTTTATGGACATCTGATGAAATTGGCTTAATAGAAAAATAGTTATGCCTGAAAACTATACAAGTGACTTTCTGTAGTTTGTTAACGAACTTTTGAGTTTTGGTTATGTGAAGTCACTTAGTGGAATGGGTTTGAGGTTCTGAAGATGGGACTGTTTGAGCTAGTTGTATAGGAGAAGGATCAAGCCAATTAAGTACGCCATCAATCGTCCCTCTCATACTACTTGACGTGGGATTTAAGTATTCCATAATACCCATGTCCCTCTCAGCTACATGGATACAATGGCACCATATGTCCTATCGTAAATCATATCTGATGAAAACCGTTTGAATATGCATTCTTGTTAATGTTTTGATCTATGATTTATCTAGGTTTCCTTTACCTTAAACTATAAGAGTCACTGCACTCTGTAGTCTGTATGATCTATTTCTCTTGTTTGGATTTATGTAGTTCTTCTTCATACATGCTCAAATAATTCAGAAAATATTTTACCATCATTTCCACAATATGTAGCACCTCAATTTTCTATTTAATACATTACTCCTAATCATATCTTTTTTAGTGTTAACTTTCCACTGTAACATTCGCATATTCTGCAATTTTGAGCTTATTTTCTTGTTAGCTCTATATTGCCTGATATTTAGTCACTTTCAACGTTATTTAAGTGGTACTTCTTTGTTCTCTGTCAGAAATAACATCAACGTGGTTTCCTTTTTTTCATTCACCTTGCTTGAATACTATTGTTTACATTTTTGTCGTTTACATTTTCGTCTATATCTGTCATTTTGTATGATGGTCCCAAGATGCTTAAACCGCGAGTCCTGTTTTTTTGTTGTCAATATATTAGGAGAGGAAATGCTTAAACCGTCTATAACTGAAATAAATAAATAAATAAAAATTATGTTAGTCTCTTAAGTCTGATTTATACAGGGTCCAAAATCAATACTTGACCTAGGGTCTGTGGTGTTGAACTTTCGCCTTTGTGTTATACAATAATTGCTAAACTTACATTTCAAATACTCAATCTTAATTCTACTTAAATGAAAGCCATGTGATTGCAAAGCTTGTTTCTCCATCTCTAGCCTCCCTTCAATTTGTTTTCTCTAGAACTATATATTCTATAAAAGAACACGCATTGTATCATTAGTTCTTCTACACAAAGCATGCATTGTGTCAATAGTTCTTGGACATGTCCAGTAAGCACATATGATACAAGTTAAAAAGTTAGGTACTCAAAGGTGACCTTGATGATACTTAATTCACTATAGTTATGGTAAAATCTTTTGTAGCCCTACCTTGTATTTTCACACTATGTTTGGTACCCATCTTATGTATTCTTGATTGCTTGAATCTTGGCAATATGAGCTTCTTTCTTGTAACCCTTCCACTGTACCTTTTTGAATGCCTTATCATATGGATTTTTCAAAATGAGTGTCACTTTAGCAACAAAAAAAAATTGTTTCAAAATGAAAGTCATTCTCAGTTTTCAATGTAACTTTAATTATTTTCTTATAATCTTGGAGTATCTCTTAGGATTAAATTTTATATTACTTATTATTCTTATTCTTATTATTATTATTATTGTTGTTGTTGTTGTTGTTGTTATTATTATGATTTGTTATTGATTTTCTATTTCATTAGGATTGAGTCTATGTATCCCTATAAATAGGATTAGTATTGAGTCTTTTGTATCAAGTCATTATCAATAATATTTATAGTTCTTGTTATTTCCTCTCTTCCTTTTATCTAAAATCTCACAACTTCACCACATGTCATATATATGTCCTGATAGAACCCTCGACATGGGTAGGACAGTTATTGGGCTCAAAGCATGTGAAACCCAGGACTTGGGGAGGATTATATGCTTGAAACAGGTTTGTTTAGAGGGAGGAAGTTGGTTACACTTGCTGACTTGGCAGGTTGTTAGGCCACACAGCATAAACAGTGGGAAGGAGAAGTGAAGGGTAGGAAATGAGTTATTATTTTCTTATTAGGCAGAGGAAACAGTTTCTCCGAGGATCTTGTCTCTGAGATTACAGAGGTTCATCTTCTGTAATAGTTTATTTTTTCAATCAATAATATTATTTTCTCTTCTCTCTTAATTCTGGTTCCTTTCATGTTCAGTGTCAGTAGTGTGAATTTATATAGTAATTGAACTTTATGTACCGTGATTATTAGTTGAGACTGGAATATTGTCAAGGAGTTTTCTGGCATTATGAAGTAATAATTCCTGAAGTTACACATTAGCTATGAAGAACAAACTTCAAGGGATTGCTTTGAAAATACTACAAATAACTCTTGTACTTTTAGTGAGTCAAATGTATTTTTAGTAAATTGGTAAGGAAGTTCAATATTTATGTTCATTTGCAGGTATGTACCATCTTTTATACCACCTCCATTGGCAACCAAGGGGAAAGAATCTGAAAGGAAAGTCAGTATTACAATGAAGCTTTGACCTCTGATTTATTTTCATTGTTGAGATGTGTCTAGATCTAATGCTTGTGTGTTGTACATTTCAGAAAGAGGAGGAAAAGCCAAAGGAGAAAGAGAAAGGAAAGTCAAGGAACATTGATCATTTTATGGAGGAGCTAAAGCATGAGCAAGAGTTGAGGGAGAGACGAAATCAAGACCGTGATCAATGGCGTGATGGGCGACTTGTAGAGCATTCTATTGTTAGTGATACCTTTTCTTACTTGTTTGCATGCTGCATATAGGTGTTTGGTTTGGACTTTGGTCCCTCTATCTTTAAATGCACACAACTTGTTTATTGCTTGGACATTTCTCTTCTAAATGCTATTGGACAAGACTAATATTATTAGTTATATGGTATATGTATCAAAGTGTCACTTTTTAATTTTCTTTCTTATTTTGGTTTACTTTACCTGTTTTGAATTTGTGCATTGCAAATATAACTTGGTGTACTTCATAATCTACATTACGAAAATAGTTACCAGTATATGCATATTGTCAATTTCATTTTATTCCCCTTTCGTATTCAATAAATTTATGAAGTAGTTCTCCTCATAGTTTTCCCTCTTACCAACAGTCCAGTCGTTTCGATGAGCTGCCTGACGATTTTGATCCAAGTGGAAAACTTCCAGGATCATTTGATGATGGTGATCCACAAACCACAAATCTTTATGTTGGAAATCTTTCACCAAAGGTTTGAGTGTCTTCTCAATGAATGAACTTTGTTGTTCTTTGAGAATCAGAGTTGTGTAGGCTCATGTTGGCAATTTTATGATTTTAGGTTGATGAAAACTTTCTTCTCCGCACTTTCGGAAGATTCGGACCTATTGCTAGTGTGAAGATAATGTGGCCTAGGACAGAGGAGGAGCGAAGGCGGCAAAGAAATTGTGGTTTTGTTGCTTTCATGAACAGAGTTGATGGACAGGCTGCTAAAGATGAAATGCAAGGTCTGTTTTTTTTCCATCTGATACCAGAAATTCTATGCTAAACTTCTTCAAACTTGATTTTTAAATGAACATTTTTTCTTTTCCTCAAATGGTATCATATGAGATATTTGAAAAGTATAAGATGAAATGACTCTGAATATGCTTAAGTGATTGATCACTCAGCTGTTATATTTTGCACATTAAGTTTACAAGGCTAATCAATTCTAGATACAATTTGCGAAAGGAACAATTTGTGCTAACTCTGTGCCTTAAGGTGCATTGAATCTACTCTATTTCTATACAAAGAAGTGGAACATTAAGCTAATTCTAGATGGCTGTATAATCTGAGTTTATGCATGAAAAACAACGTAAATATAAGCCTGGACAAATGTTTATGCAGGAGTTGTGGTTTATGAGTATGAATTGAAAATTGGATGGGGAAAGTCCGTTGCCCTCCCATCGCAAGCATTACCTGCACCTCCACCAGGGCATATGGCCATCAGGAGTAAGGAGGTATTGCTATTTATTATTATTATTTTTTTTAAAAGTGTTAATTTGAAAAACTTCTCACCATTATAGTTACAATTTGGGAACAATTACCCCTCGGTGGTTATTTTACACTCATTGTAATTTTTCATATTCCTGAAATAAAAATAACCCCCTTCCAAAGAAAAAACCACAAGAGATAAAAACTAGCCCATCCTATCTATACTGAGTGTATCTACATTTCCGCCCCAAGTATGAGGATTAACTAGACTGGATCTCTATGTTGTATTTTTCAACATAATAAATATAAAGACTACCTTTCTGATTTGAATATAAAAAATGTTCAACTCATTTTATTTGCAGGGTAACACTGTTATCTTGTCTGGCCCATCAGGTCCACCAGTAACATCAGTGCCTAATCAGAACTCTGAACTGGTAAATTCTCTGCTTTTGCTTCTCATGATTTTTTTAAATCATTACCTTCTTGTATCATCATAAATCCAAATCATTAAACTGGTAATTTTATGTGAAACAAAAACTTGATATGTATACAATGAATTACTTTTTTCGGAAACACTGACATTTGCATCTTTTTATTTTTCATATAAACTATCATATTTTGCATTTTTGTTTGTTTATGGATAATTATCCTCTAAATTCTACATGGCAGAATTTTTAATAAAAATACATAAAATACCAGACGGTAAAAATACTTGAAGGGTGCACTTGATTCAGGGTTCCCAATATAACGATTCTTAACCCTAATCTACCTGCTGTAATTTTTGCTAGGTTCTTACTCCTAATGTTCCTGATATAACGGTTACGCCTCCTGAGGATGAACATCTAAAACATGTAATTGATACAATGGCTTTGTATGTCTTGGACGGAGGATGTGCGTTTGAACAAGCTATTATGGAGCGGGGCCGTGGCAACCCTCTTTTTAATTTCTTGTTTGTTCTTGGCTCGAAGGAGCATACCTACTATGTTTGGAGACTCTATTCATTTGCTCAGGTACATCATTTTTTATTTTGTGAAGATGCAACTTTCTGGGAATATATTGATTAAAACAGATTGCTTGAGTACCATGGGAATATATTTTTTATTTTGTTAACGATCATTTAGGCAGAGAGCAGAAAATAAAGTCAGAATAAAATTATATTGATGTGAATAATATTTGCCATATATTTTAAGAGTACTAAGGAATCCAAGAAATGAAAAGCTCATATTTTGATGTAATCGTGTAACATAGTTATTTGTAAATTGAAAATGTTTTATTTTGCTGGGAATGCAGGGTGATACTCTTCAAAGATGGCGAACTGAACCTTTTATCATGATAACGGGTAGTGGAAGGTACTCTAATTATTCGTCCTTTCAGGGAGTATTTGGCTTGTTAGTGCTTTTCGCCAAAAGTTAGAATAGAAAAGGGGAAGAAAAAGAGTAGCTGTGGATTTTTGTTGTTGTCTCTGGATAGGTCCAATTGGAATAAGTATATACTAAACAAATATATTTTCTTTTCACAGATGGATTCCTCCAGCATTACCAATTGCCAAAAGTCCAGAACATGACAAAGAATCTGGCTCCACACATGCTGCTGGAAGGAGCAGGGTACTCTCTATTGTTGTATTTTAAATCAGGATCTATACAATTAATCTATGTTAGAGTTCATGGTGATGAAAGAAAACATTGATATAATTCTGATTTTATTGAAATGAATCAGTTTGTTACAGAGATAGTAACTCAAGGCTTATATAGCCTGAGTCACTGTATGTACAACTGTATATCTTGCAGTGCAAGATTCATTCTGACCAATGTGAGTGTGACACCTGTCACCTCACTCTAACTGAACTGAATATAACTGCCAAAGGTGCAGTGCTACAATAACAATGCTGTACAATTCCTACAGTAAAGCATAACTAAAAACAGAATTTAGCATATATTTCTTATACCTCTTACACTCAATAATGTCTCTCCTAACCAACACAGTTTTTTTTAACTTTCCTTGTTTTGATTGAATATTGCAGCGTGTAGAACCCGAAAGAACGCTGACTGATGCACAGAGGGATGAGTTTGAGGATATGCTGCGTGCTTTAACTTTAGAGAGGAGTCAGATAAAGGAAACTATGGGGTTTTCTTTGGATAACGCTGATGCAGCTGGCGAGGTAGTATTGTTACTCTGCTCATCCATTACTGCAATTCCCTCAGTATACTTTGTTGATTTCTGTCAATAAAAATTATCTCCAGCTTGCCTAACCATTTTAGCGCTTCTGCTTACTCTGTTCATGCTTATTTTGTCCATTACCCCATCCAATAAGCCTAGGTCTTGGCCTAACTTTTGGGTTGATGGGCTTTATAACTCAAATCCTAGCGTTGGACTTGACAACCTTATGGCCATGCCTGGCCCTGACCTGGTCCATGTCATTCCCAAATAATCAATCTATGTAAACAACTCTGTACCAGAACAGAAGTAACAGAGTACACGACGAATTTATTTTTGCTCAAACTGTATATGAAAATACTCTTCATTTGTGAATATTATGTTGCTGTCTCTCAATTAATATACCGGAAAAAAACAGGAAATAAGTTGAAATAACTACTGACAACACTGCTCTAATTCCTGAGAAAAAGTATCACTACAGGAAAATTATACTTATTTCAGCTGTACCGTCTTATCAAACATGATACTAGCAAGTTCATTTATAAAATGGTATTTTGTATAGAAAATTAGACAGCATGGACCCTGAGATAGAAGAGTTTCTAGCACAGATTGAGCTAGATAAGAGATTGATTTAGGGGACCATAGAAGTAAGGGTTACCCTGTACGTAATTATTCTCTATATACTTTTATTTGAAGGAAAGTACTGTGCAAGGGTGTTGTACATACAAGCCTAGCTTATTTACCAAGAAAAAAACTATATACCAGTTATTATAACTTCGGAATGCTATGTATGCATTTTAATCCTGAAAGTTATGCAAACTGCTTAAGAATAAAGGTTATCTTCAGAAATAGAAAGAAAGGAATTATCTGATGTTCATGTTGCTCACATGTTAATTAGTCTTCCTGAATTGTCTTTTATTTTGTGTTGTCTTTTATACACTATCTTTCCTTAACTGCAGATAGTTGAAGTATTGACGGAATCTTTGACACTTAAAGAAACCCCTATTCCAACTAAAATTGCAAGGCTTATGCTTGTCTCTGATATTCTTCATAATAGTAGTGCTCCTGTAAGAAATGCATCGGCATATCGCACTAAGTTTGAAGCAACATTACCTGACGTAATGGAGAGTTTTAATGACTTGTATCGTAGCATAATGGGGCGTATTACTGCTGAAGCCCTTAAGGTAGGCTGAGCAATAATATATTGCCTTGTTATAATTTCTTGTTATTCTTTCTTATTCTATTTGCAATCTTTGTCTGAAATGTTCCAGGAACGAGTACTTAAAGTTTTGCAAGTGTGGGCCGATTGGTTTCTCTTTTCAGATGCTTATGTGAATGGCTTAAGAGCCACTTTCCTTCGACCTGGGAACTCTGGTGTAATACCATTCCACTCCATATGTGGTGATGCACCTGAGATTGAGCAGAAGATGACTTCTGAAGATGCTGTTGTTGGTGGTAAGACCGACCAAGATGCTGCATTGGCAATGGGTCGAGGAGCTGCAACACAAGAGCTAATGAGTCTTCCTCTTGCTGAGCTGGAAAGACGGTGCCGACACAATGGATTGTCACTTGTTGGTGGTAGAGAAATGATGGTTGCACGGTTGCTAAGTCTTGAAGAGGCAGAAAAGCAAAGAGGTTATGAAATGGATGATGAATTGAAGTATCCCCTCAACCAAGCAAGTTCAGGGAAATATTCAAGTAGTCGGCGAGAAACAAGTCCCGAGCCCGAGCCAATGGGATCGTCTGGATGGAATCACTATGAAGATGATGATGTGCAGTTGCAAGGGAAAGGGTCTGTACATTTAGCACCAACCCTTCCTATTCCACAGCCTGAACTTAAAGCTTTCACAAGAAAAGAGAAGAGTGATATTGTCTTGCCAGCCTCTAAATGGGCCCGAGAGGATGATGAGAGTGACGATGAGCAAATGAAGGGTGGAAAAAATCTTGGGTTAAGCTACTCGTCTTCTGGTAGTGAGAATGTGGGTGATGGCCTTATTAAGGCTGATGAATCAGAGGCTGCTGCTGATTCAAGTTTTTCAGCTCATGCTGACAGTGGACTGAATGAAGAGCAGAGGTTGCATTATATTTTGTCTTAATTGCGGTCCCTTTTGTTCTAGATAATATTCAGTGATTTTAACTTTCTTTCCACAAAATCAACTCAAATGCAAATTAAAGTTATATTTTTGATTGTCTTTTTGGTTATAGTAAACAAAAGGATTTTATTTATATTATATCTGTTGTTTTATGCTTATGGAGTTTACCATTGACTGTATAACAGGCAAAAGTTGAGACGCTTGGAGGTTGCTTTAATTGAATATCGCGAGTCCCTAGAAGAAAGGGGTATTAAAAATTTGGAGGAAATTGAGAAGAAAGTTTTGATGCATCGTAAACGGTTGCAAGTGGAGTACGGGTTATCAGAGTCTAGTGAAGATGGTCAAGGCAGTAGTAAGTTATTTCTACCTGTTTTTCTCATGATGGCAATTATGAAAGTTTTTAATGACTCTGGTACACCTGTTTATTATTTATATTGCACTTGAAATATGATTAAATGATAATTATTCAGTTGCATGGTGTCTGCAAAAATATTCTTTTCCATGTGAACCATGGTGGTTTTCCTCGGTTTTAAAGGTATATGTTGCCAAAACTGGAATAAAAAATGCAATAGTAGACTTTCTTCTACCACCATTTTCTTTGCGTTTATTCACTCTCACTTTGTTTTCTGCTATGTAATTTCGTGGTAAATTTACCTTGTGTGATTCTTATTTGATTTGCGCCTTAACTATGAATGGGCTACCTTGTCTTTGTTGTACCAAATGGCCATGTTATCATAATTTATTTTCCTATTCTTGAGACGCTCCATAAAAAAAAAAAAAGGAAACAATTGTTAGAATTTCCTGTCAGAAGATGTCTAAAAATATGTTTAGGGGGGGAGTAAAACTAGAAGAAGTTGAGAGACATGGTAAGCATGAGTCATGACATGATGCATGCTTTCATACACTTCCATTTTAAACTTCTTTATCTACCCCTTCCATTTTCACCGTTTCCAAACACACTTAATTTCTTGCAAAAATGCCATTAAATGTAAAGGCCTCTGTTACTTGCTACAGCTTGTTATTCTGGATCAAGCTTTCAAACGATTTTCGTTATTTCACAATTGCAGGGAGAACATCTTCAGAGAGGAGGGATAGGCATGATGTCTCAAGGAAACGGCACCGTACCCATAGTCCAAGTGGTAGTCCACAACAGAAATTATCAAGCAAAGACAGAGATAGAGAACATGATTCAGAAAGGGAACGAGACAGAAAAAGAGATAGAAGTTATGATATTGATGGCGAAAGAGGAAGAGACCGGCTCAGGGAGAAGAGTGGAAGCAGAGAGAGGGATGATCATGATAAGGATAGAGGCAGGGACAGGGACAGAGACAGAGACAGGCGAAGACGTGCCAAATAACATTTCTCGTGCTTCAACACAAGAGGTCTGTAACCTTAATCTTTTGCAGATTGATATGTAAGTTTTTGGACAGTTGGCCTTTTGTCATCATAGGTAATGTGATGCCTGGTGGAAAGATGGGAATGGAATGTCTGCCAGAAAATTGTGTTGCTAAAGACAATCTTTGAAAATGTTGAAGAGAATCTGGCTCTTGATACCCCTATAAATTTAACTTGATGTAATTCTGTGATTTAAAATCTTGTTAATTTTGTGAGTTAGTGCAGGAGGCTGCACATTCCCTATGTAATCAAGGTTATGTGGACAAATTACCGAGTCAGTTCACAGGGAGATTTGGCTGATGTTTTTTTTGAATTTTTTTTCCGGCTGTTAATTCAGTTATGTAGGTTAATTTTCAAGTTAAAGGGTAAAGGTGTAATTGAAAACTTTTAGGCATCTGGGTGATTATCTATTGGATAATGATATTTATATTGTGGTTTACAGAAGTTATTTTATAGCATTAACATCTAGTCTTCCAATTATGGGCATCTTTCTTAGATTGTGTACGAATTTGTTATCTTATCACTCTGGTTTAGGGTTTAATTCTAATGTTGTATGATCTATTGAAACTGCCACCTCTAGTATTTGAATACTGTTTTTCTTTTAATTTTTTTATGAAACTCTCAAGTTGTTCCAAAACTCCCGAGTTTGATTGAATTGAATTTTAACTATGGAAGATCTATATTTTTTGTTGACATTTTCAAGATTTTGAGAAGTGTAAGGGTTTTTTTTAGGCTATCTCTAATTTTTTTAAGGTTCGGCTTCACTTCCTCCGTTGAGTATTGCCCACCTATTTAGTAAATGAGTATTATTGTTTTTGCCTCTTCAGACATTGAGTATTATTACTTATTATTACTTTGCCTCTCTAGACATTGAGTACTGAAAGACCTCTCCATGCTACAAAAATATAACCTTTGGAATTTCTCAAGAATAGGCTTCACGAATTTCTTTAGATGAATATGATCTGCCTCTTCTATCAATTTGGCTTCATTTGCCTTGTAGAGTAACATGGGTATTCTCTAAGGTTCTCCATACTATCTGACATGTATTGTTTAACCTAGTTAGGCTTTGCATCATGTATTTTTTGAAAGTTTACATATAGTATGCCTCACTATTTCAAAAAATGAACAACCATTTTTGTTTCCTTCAAAGACTCCACATAAGAGTTATTGTCTACACTCTTCAAAATCTCGTTACTTTTTGCTACGATGCTTTCGAACCCAATGCAAAAGTTTCTTTAAAATTCACATTATCAACTACCTTCTTCAAATCCGTATCAAATATTACTTTTTCAAAATTCAGATCTCACCCATATGCAAGCTTATAATAAAACAATGAATAAAATCAAATTTATTCAAATCCATACATAATATAAGTAATGCTTTATTAGAGTTTACTAATTTATTTATTTTATTTATGTTCATTTATTTCCCTATCTTAAGATATAAATTATAACTACAAGTTCATCAAATACACTTAAAGATGTAACTTGTTAACTTACACGCATCAAATACACTAAAAGATGTAACTTGTTAACTTACACGCATTAAAAATAAATCAGTAGGTTGGCAAGTCTATTAAGGGTCAAGGATTAACGCCCACTCACTCTTTATTGAGTGTAAATTAGTGCGTTATAACAAAACAATTTATCAAATACATCTGCAGGTATAACTAACTTACACACACTAAAAAATAATTAGTTGCAACTTAACAAATCTCAATTTCTATACAAAAAATGATTAATAGTACAAGGACAAGAGTGATGAAAATAAATTAATAACTCTACTTAATTACTTTAACCCCTCTCCCACCATAATTTCTGAAAAATAAAAAAGTAAAAATTTGAACACTCAATGAAAAATTTACACCTATCATTTTTGTGTTTCGTCAACCATTACCATTGTACTAAATAATAGTATTGCTGTTTTTATATACTGTTAACATAGATTACCAAGATTCCAAAATCAACTTGGCATCATCACCCTTAGCTCGGAAATTTCTAAGCAATCTTAAACATTACAGAATCAATTCAAAGTTAACATGCAGAGTGCCTTCGATATATGTCAATTGACTTTATACAGAAACCAATATTTTCAATGTCACAACTATTTCTGTTAATATGTAGATTATATTTTACAGCAACGGGTGATTGACAGAGTTCTATTTGCCTTACTTGTATGGATTAACATGAATGACATTCTACAAGGTATGATTTTATTTTACAAGGGAGGATGAATAGTGTTTATGCCAACTTTGATATTTTATTTTCTATATATTTCTACAAAGCATCTCTTTCTGGTTGCATATGTAAATGAAACTAAGGCCTTAGAAGTTTAGGCCCTGCATTAGAGGCTATCCAAGATGAGATCACATCCACAAGTATATCCATCTCCTTCGATACTTGCGCACGAAGTATGTTTGATGAATCCATGCCTAGTGTGTTCCCTACTTCTTTGGCAACTGTCTCCCATGGTGTTCCTACCGTAAGATTGGACAAAAGCTCGCTTCCACGATTAACTGCATCAGCCATTGCAGGTGGAACATCTGGCAATGCCTGCAAGGTGTGTAATAAAAATTATGGACAACGGCCCCATTATAAATTAAGTTAAATTTAGGCAAAATTGCATTAGTGGTCCTTTAACTTCATTTAAAATTTCAAACAGATCATTTATCTTTTTTCGCGTAAGTTAGTCTTTCATGTTCAAAAACGAAATGTTGGACCAAACTTCATTTTTCATCCATGTACATTACCAAATGTCTTACTTGACCTTTCAAAAAGGTAAATTACATCTTCACTTGATAAGATAACATCTAAATTACATCATAGTGATTGTTAAAATATCTAATATATTAAAATTAACATGATACTTTTTAGTTTTTACTTAAGATTGGGACCTCATTGTTGTCAACAAGAGTCTAATTGTGTTGCTAAGTGGTGTAAGATTCTTTATAGTATATCATTGGATGATCATGTGCACAAATTTATAACAGAAGTGGACTAAGAATGAAAATTGGTTCAACGGTGTAAATATTTTTGAAAGACTAATTTGGCATGAAAAAGAAATGCAAAGGACGTGTTTGAAACTTTAAATTAAGTTAAAGGACTCTTGGTTCAGTTTTGCCTTAAATTTACTAAACGTACCTGCTGCAATGGAAGACCATGATCGCCGGGCAACTTGCGTATTGACATGTCTAGAACAGAGCTAATGGCTGATTCGGAACTGAGCACCTGTGCTAGTGTTGGGGTTTCATCTATTGAATCATCGTTGAATTTTACGAGAAGATTTCTGGATATGCCATAGTATGATTTTATCTAAAGAATTCAAAAACCATAAAAAGGGAAAGTATTATGCAAGATCGAAAAAGAAACTGAATAAATAAATAGACTTAAGATGGATCAAAGGATTTCTTGATTGCTTTAGGAAATCATCTGCATGATTAATTATATGTACAAGAAAATAAAAGAAATAAGGCATTTAGAAAAACATTACAAGTCAAATCATAGTTATATGCAAATATCAAAATATAGAACCATATGCAACCCCTAAATACATAATACTTTCACTCAATTGAAGATACCTTCCAACACTACCTAAAGCTAGAGCATACAAATCATGTGTACAAAGTTTTTTACAAATGAACCCAAAAATCACGTGTACTCTCTAATTGACTTATTTTAAGAGGCCTTGATGCGTATCAATATCATCCTGCAAAATATTTCAACTTTTCTGCCACAATCTTTGCTTAAGAAACAAAATTAGTCATGCTATGTTTTGGTTGTCTGAGAAAGTCCAATGGCTATTAATTTGCAGTGGTGAAATGTATCTTTGGAAATAAGTATTGTAACTAACAAAATACTGGGTTCCACATATTGCCATAATCGAGCACACAACTGGTTATCAAACTTCTTCCATCCACTTTGATTTTCTAAATGAATATCAGATGCTAACTATTCAAGGTGATTATAGAGACCATGACCTAAATACCAAAGTTCAATCAAGGCTGCTGAACAAACCAAATGATTCTTATACTAAAATCAAGACGGAGATGATTGGCAATATATTATGTAAGCACCTTCGCCAATCCTTCATGCAATTTCTGCTTCATGTGATATATAAAGTTAAAATCACTTTTTAGTTAATCTATAACAAACGGGCCCATAACATCCTTCCTACCCCAACACATTTGTTTTATTATAAAGTATATGAGATGACCGTAGGAATACTAAAAAAATTAAGAACCTAGGCTTAAAATGAAGTTAAGTTAAAGATGTCATTAATGCTTAAGCCTTCCTAAGAATTTGACGCACTCAAAGAAACTAGTTGCAACATTCGTGTTAATTAGAATTTATGAATAAAATCTAAGCAAAAAGTACTCTAATTCTTAAGTCTATACAAAGAAATATGTTCATTGACATAGAGTTGAAATGAAATGCTGGCAGATTATGCAGTATGAATGATATAGAAAACCCTTCACTGATTACAAAGATACAATTGCTGGAATGATAATAATCAGAGATGTCACATACAAGTCGACGGGTCTCCTCCGGCTTTGGAGTAAAATCCTCTCTTCCCTTGACCAAATCCAGATACAGAGGAGGGAGCTGCTCAACTAAAGGAAGAACCTGTTTCATAATGGGAGGGCTAACATTTTCTAATTGTTTCAAAGTTATCTCCGCCTGCAAGTGTTTCATGAAGCTAGGATTGGTCATGTAAAGAGGTAATATAAATACTGTGCAAAGTAGAATTCATACTTGTTCTGGAAAACAATATCATACCAACAATAAATTTTCTCCTAAATATGAAAGAGCGAGGAAAATTAAATCATTTTCCTGATATATAAAATGAAATAGACCACCCAGCTTGTGTCCAACACTGTAATTTACTCGGCTACTGCAACAACCTTCCCAGCCATGAAACATTGTTAATTTCTTTCATGCAATATATGAATTGCTTGATTGGACTTGAGGGAAATTAGAGCGAGCTCTATTGAGACATGGTCAAACGATAAAGACTCACATATTTTTGCTATAGCACTTGACTCCCTTAGTTTTTAATATCATATAGCAACAACCTCCCTTATGAAATCTTAGTCATTTTCATCTTTCAATTTGTTGGTGAAACTCTGCAATTAAATTTCATACTCTTTCTTTCAAAAGGATTTCGTGAGAAAAATCAAAGCAAGAGATATAATGATGTTTCATGCAAGAAACACATTTTATTTTCTTAAAAAGGTCTCCCATCTTTGATATAAATAAAGTAACACCTCAATTGAGGTATCTAAGAGTTTGAGTGGAAAATGCCTAAAGTTTATACAAATATACAATAATGATTTAAAAAGAAAAAAGACCAGACATGAATAAAATTTGTCTACATCCTGGATATGACTGTTTACTACTTAACTTTTTTCCAGTCAACCTGAAGGGAAGGTTATTGTCATATGACATTAAACAGAAAAAGAGCCAAATTCTATTCGACATACCTCAAGAGAGGTTGTTGATAATTCTCCTAGAAAATATTAATAGATGCTTTCCTCCATTCCCAGGCAAGATAATTATGTAGCAATACTGACCCCTGCTCGCAGAGTTGGTGAAGAAAAAATATCTGATAGAAGTGGACCAATGCTTTGAGCCATGGGAACAAGAACTGGAGAGAACAAGGGGATAGCCGAACTTGCTTCCTTCAACAATTAAAGAAAATTCATTCAATCATGATAAGATTACAAAGAGGATTCTTACGCAGGAAATACTGAGAAAATATGTACAAAAATTGGTTAGGAATTAGGAATAACAGCGCAAATAAGTTTAGATCAGGTTAAGATTTGAATTATGTTATTCAAAGCTGATTTAATTTCAGTCCTTTACATTTCATCCTTCATCCTATATGTAAGTTAATTGCTGGATGGATGAATACCTTGTTATTGAATGCCATGAGAACATTTCCAGATCTTTGCACAGCATATCTTGACCCTGGTTAAATAGCAAATTTATTATCTACAAATCAAGTTACTTCTTAGAATCTAGTTTAGCAGAAAATCATTAATTTACCAATCAGAAGGTGGACAAGCGATCCAAAAGAATGGCCAACACCAAAAATTGGAAGATCTTTGACCTGAATCAATGAGTACCTTTAACGATTTCCTAGAAAATTAGAAACACAGAGAAACTAGCCCTTTGATAATAAGTTGAGGCTTACTGTTTCTTGTAATGTGCGGTAGCACCGATCAAATTTGAACTGTACTTCGTCTGCAATGAGGAAGTGATCAAACCCACTGGCATATGGAGTTGCAATGACCAATACACCCCTAAAAACCAAGGGTTTTATAGTTAGCTATTTTTTCCACAATAGATCCTAAATGTTTGAGCCTCAAATGATCCAGATGTGAGATATTTCATAGAATTGGAACATCCAAAGATTCTACACTAACAAATCAGTACACAAATTTAAAAATTAAGCAAACAAACCTTTCAATAAGCACATGAGTAATAATCATACCTCAAAACCAAATAGTATGACAACTTGAGAAGAATGTAATTTGGGGGATTTTGGAAAAAAAGAACACAGGGAGTGAGAGACTTACTTTTCTGATAGACGCTCAAGAAACCAACGGTAGGTAAGCTGAGGGGCAGCTCCTACAAATATTCCTCCCACAAAATGTACAACAAAATTGGGTTTGGAGTTTTTGGGTTTGAGAATCCATGATCCCTGAAATTATACAGTGAACATGTAAGTTTTTTGTGAATAGGAGTGCTATATTGCTAGTAACAAATTCTTTAAGATACACACTTGTTGTGATTGGTCTAATTTCAAAAGAAGTCAATACATTTTTCAAAAAGTATTCAATTTACAAGGAAACTTTATCAAGAATAACTTGTTAAGGGACTTCAGGGAAGCCAGAAACATATTGCTGCTTTTGGTGTTCTAGAATGAAGAAACAACTAAAGATATAAAGCTCATACTTGATGATTATCTCATAAGTTGTTTCAGTTTATTTTAAGAAGTTCTTCAAGATAACTTAAGGAAACAACTTGTTTGAACCTTATCCCCTACCCCCTTATAAATTGAAAACAAATGTTGAGAATGCAAGTAGCTCTAAAACATCCATATCCAAATGCAAATAACTCTAAATGAATAAGCACTCACTAAATAAGTGGTTAACTAAACTATTTATCCAAACTTTCCTAGTATATACCTCGACTTCAGTCCAGTTTGTAGAACCCCACCAGGCATCTTGTGATTGTCTAGCAGAATTAGTGACTAATCTGCAAAGAAATAAAACAAACCCATCAATCAACCACAAATAACAGTTTTAAATTTAGAAGAGATTAGTTTGATTACTTATTTTGATATTATCCCTTACTCATAACTCTAATCCGATTAGTTCTCAATCAGTTTTAGGTTGCCAAATAAACTTTCCTAACTGTACAAAATAAAATTAAAATGATTTTGTTACTCAATCTTAGGTGAAGTTGTTTAAAAAATTGGCAAATAATAAAGCAAAGTTGAGAAAAATAAAAGTAATTTTGAGTTTGAGCAATGAAAATTGGAAAAGAGAAAGAGAGAGAACCTTTCGATTTGGGAGTAGAGTTGAATGGCTTCAGATTGAGATGGTGGTTTTGCGTCGGAGTTGTAATTATTACTAGAGTTGCAGTAGATTGTTGTGTTGGAACCAAAACGACGGTGCGTACGGCTTAAATGAAGAGATGAGTTTGCGTTTAGCTTGTGAGATTCTCTTCCATTGAGATTGAGATTGAAATTGAAATTGAGATTTAGAGAGTAGGATGAAAGTGTACATAGCGAAGGCGCCATCTTCCAATACTTTTTTCGTTCCAACTTCCAACCAATATATCAGTGACAGATGCTGATTGCGTCACGCTTCTTACTTCATATTTATTTGCCTTAATTGCAATTTATATTTTTCTTTACGCCTAATAGGAGAATTTCTCTCTTTGGGGTGGAAGGAAAAACCTTACATTTCAGACTGTCAAATGCAATTACTAATGTAAGTCACTATTAAATCAAGTTACGTTTACTAGAGGATCATGGTTGATGTCACGCTTTTTTTTACTGATGACAATCGTAATTTGTTAGGAAATGGTTTATATGTTAGTGTTTTTTGTTGGCACTGTATGGATTTTTGTTCCTCTCTTTTATTTTTATTGTCCTATCTTTCTATGTCGATCATACGTTTTGATGTAGTCGTTCGTAGTTTCGATGGTGTCTTTGCACTCAAATCCTATGGATAAGATGTATATCTTTGACTTTTGAGTTTGATTCTTGTCTTCTTGATCCTCCATTATATACGTAAAAGTTACAATATTGGAAACTTATTTCTTCCTAAGGTGAACCATGTTCCACATTACTATTGGTGACTACCAAGCTATTGGTCTTGAGGCCCATGTGAAATTAATTGAGATCCCACGATGAACGCTAACGTTCCTGCATAAGAATACGAATTTGACCACTTCATGATGATGATGATAAGTTGATATTGGTTTCTTGACATCTCGTACACTTCTGCTCCAATGCAAAAGTGATATATTTGTAAAAGATACTTCGATATCAAAGTAAGATAGAATGGTAGTAGAATTCAATATTTCAAAGTTGTAAAATATGTGTGTTACATGGAACGAAACTTTATTTATAGTAGTTATGGAGCCCTGAGTTATTAGATAACTAAAGTCATCTAGTTGGTCTATTTATGTAGATCTTATTTTGATTTGAGAGTTGTCATAAACTTGTAGCCCAATCACGATAAAAGTTGTTGACAGTTTTCTTTGATGCAAATATAATCTATTATTAATATAGTCGTAATGATTAGTCATTGAAGACATCCCTTAAGACTTGAGTAATTGGTTGTTTTAAAGTTGAATTATTCTTATTAGCGTGGAATGAACTATTGAGTAAAATAAGTATAAAAGAAGGATACGATTTCGGAATGAGTAAAAACAAGATTAACATGAGAAAGAGTTTTTTTAAAAAAAAAGAAAAATTAATTTAGATTTTAAAATTTAAATCTAATTATATTTTTATTAAATTTTAAAAATAAAATAAGATAATTTTAGAATTTCTTTTAATACTCCATTTTATATAAAAAAAAAATTTAAATTGATATTATCACATCATTAATCACTTGTCATCTCCACATCTTACTTGTTCCATGCACAAAAATAAACTAGTGCTAGATAAAATAAAAGATGACATTTAAAAATTTAAAGGGTGAAAGTTCGAAATTAAAAAATAAAAAACTAAATTTATGAATTAGCTAAAATAAAATAATAAAAAAAAATGTATTTATGTTATTCTGGCAATATAAAAATAATGTAGAATAAGGAGTAAATGGGCTTCCTAAGCTAACCTAATCCGTTGTTTGTCTGCATATAATATCAAAATCGAATGCGAACGAAAGTCTGACTCGGATTGCCAAGTGGACACCAACGCCGTACAACAAACAACCCATTCATTCATTCCTCGCCGTGAGTGAGTAACAACCTCAACCCAACAAACCCAAACCCTAATTCTCATTTCTCCCCCAATTTTTGTTTTCTTTCTTTCTCTCCGTATTACCTGCATATATACAACACAACCCTCTTCCCCCCCAAAAAAAATATATCCCCTTTATTAATCCCTCGTGTCACTTATACAAATTCTTTTCCTGTTTTTTTTT